>JAPSES010000105.1:3653221-3688800 GCA_029822895.1 Maxillicosta whitleyi | reverse complement strand
TGCGGGGTGTCAGTCACAATATGTGGGGGAACTGTGCTGCTTGGTGGAGGTTTGTGCTCTCTGAGTGCTTTTCTAGTAGATAAATTTTGTCAAATATTCACTCTAAAAAGCATGTTTTTAAAATCCTTATTCCTTCTTCAACCTCACCACCCTATCCCAACACTGTTTATGTAGCAGCCCAAAGGTACAGAAAAATATCCATTTGGCAAAATATCCACATTAGTGTGGATGGAGCATAAATCAATGCATGTTTTCCCAACAGTCATTCCAAGGTCATTCACTTTAAATGGACCTTCTTAGAGGTACACTGGTGGTCCTGGTGGACTTCGATCAACAGATCATTCATCTGCTTCAGAGTCTGCTGAGATTCTGTTGGTTATGGTTAACCCATAAAGACCCAAACAACCACCGGCGATACAAAACATCTACCAATATAAAATGTTTAATATCGTCTGATCCACTAATCCTATCAGTCCATGTAAATAATTCGTGTAAAATGCAGTTTGTCATGTTTTCTAGGTCATCAGATATGACCCATTTGGACATTCACAAGCTCTGTAATTACTGTGGAAACACCGTCATCTTCTACAACATCGATTCATCGGTAAAACCCATGGAGTTGGATCAATGACAGTGATCAGTTATTGATAAATTTTGTTGAAAAAGTCACATGTTCTTCATTTTTCTCTGTTTCTTATATTATTACAATCATCTTTTATTCTGAGCTTTTATCAACAACTACATGATCAGTGAATTAAATATGAGAAAATACCATTTTTTATGAAAGAAAAGTAAAATACAGAGGATAGTATTTAAATAAATAGTGATAAATCACTTAAAAAAGGTTAAATAGAGTAAAATTCATTTGGGAACTGTCAGAAAAGTAACAGTGGGTCTGTATGGGTTAGGTTCCACCAACAAGAATGTCAAAGATTATGATAATATTTAATATTTCCAGTTTCCTCATGACAGTGGCACAAAATCCAACTTCTTTTCTAGTGGTCTATGTTATTATGGGTAAGTCTGCTTCTTTTACACTCTGTAATCTGCTCCAAAAGTTTTGGACTTTATCTCTGGTTGCCCTCCCTCCAAAATTTGTTAAATTTGGTGTTGAAGTTTTCCTGCTGAGAGTTAAGTTAAAATTAAGAAAAAAGACTGAAAAAAAAATATGGTTGTCAATTTAGCTTAAAATGATGGGGGGAAAAATGTGCAGTGTTTGTGGAATTAGGTGGAGGTAATGGTGGTGATATATTCTATTTAAACTGTATAATAAATCAATGATGAACGCTTATATTTTGCTGACATTGTTTCAATAAACATGTCCACCTTTTTTTTTTGGCTAAATGGGCTAAGCTCCGCACAATGTCTTCACTGTGTGGGCTGGAATCTGTTGTTTTTGTTTGACAATTTCTCTTGAATAAAAGACACACATTGTGACAAATTGTCTTTGGAAAGACTATGTTGTTTATAGCTTGGCTCTTCTTCGTGTAGCATTGAGGAAGCATGACGAACCAACAGTTGTGCTCAACAAGGACGCAGTTGGTGGTTCCATGGTTCCTTCTAGGACACAACGAATCTAAAGGGCAGTGAGCTTGGCAACCTGCAGCCTCAGGTTGGAAAGAAGGCTTAAAGTAACAGGATTGGGGGTGTTTACTATCTGAAGAAGGGATAGTAAAGTGGATTACATTGCAAATGACTTAAGATTGTTTTGTCAGTTTTGGTAATCTGGGAATCAAACCAAGCATAGAGGGAAATGTTTTACTGAGGCATAACATTGTTCAAAGACATTTCAGGTTATTCAGCGTTCTTCAGTTTACTCACATTTTTAAGGATAGTTTGTAGATAGGAATATTTTCATAATATAATATGACTTTTTTTCAAACTGAGATTGTGGCTCAATCTGGGTGTGTTCAGGGCTCTCGCCAGGATTTTTTCATAGCGTGGGGGTAGACTCCCATGCATCCCCATGGTTGGAGTCACATGAAAGGAGATAATGGATAGCGGACCGGCTGATATCATTACTAGTATAATGGTAAAAACCACTGGTTAAACACAGGTTAAACCACACTGGAGCGGGCGAAATCACAGCATGGGGGTAAAAAAATCACAGCGTGGGGGACCGCTACGCTCAACCTCGCTGGTGAGAACCATGGTGTTCATGTTCAAACTGAACCCCCCAACACAGATCAGACCTGGTCAGTCACAACTGTTTACGATTTGATGCAATGATGAACAGTCCTCTGAGATTTTTCATGTCAAGCAGTCATTTTTTTCGACTTTTGTTAGGAAGGCCAACCTGTCTGACACGAAGAAAAGCACCTGAATGCAGCATAACACACTTTTGTAACAGACCGCCCTGCTACAGTAAATAAGCAGAGGTGTTTTTCTAGTGTTTTTGAGAAACAGTAATGTGGACTGTCAACGACCAACTGACAAGAACGGGAAAGCTATATATATATATATATATATGATTGGTGAGTTTAATTGAACAATTTATCAAACTATCCGACGTTTCTGGAGGCGAATCCTGAGGTAAGCATTGGTCTGTTGATACCAGCTACATTTCATATATAAAGACCAAAAAGTTTGAAGGGTTGAGATAAAGTCAGAACAAAGACCCAACCAGACTGACAGCAAGAGAATTAGGGAAAATTGAGCTTTTAAATATAGCTCCACAGGATTTTATTACAGAACTTTTGGCTGATATCTCTCCCCAAAACAGCCAACAGCTCTAAGATTTCAATTAAAAATGAGTTTTAACAAATTTGAAGTCAAATGAGCTCAAGTCAAAGTAATGATACTCTAAAAAAAAGTCAGACTATGGACAAGAAATTCAGTTCTATTTGTCTAAAACTGAGACAAGAGGAAAATACAAGTTAAATCCAAGACACAAGACTGCAATACTACAACATTAGTTTATGTTGTGTAACATGGAAAAGCAAATAGTGGACATTAACCCATAAAGACTCAAACATCCCCCACTAACCAAAACCATCTACTGATCTAAACTGCTTAATACCTGTTGATCCACTAATCCTAACAATACATGTAAATAATTGGTGTAAAATGCAGTTTGTCATCTTTTCATGGTCATCAGATGTGACCCATTTGAACATTCAGAGGCTCTGTAGATGAATGATTTAATTGTTTTTATAATGGGACAATTTGTATTAATGAACATTTACATGTAAATATGAGAGATTATAGCCATAGTGACCATGGAAACATGATTATCATCTACAACACCAATTCACCAGTAAAACCCATGGAGCCCATGGAGAGACTTGGTTTATGTTCAGTTAATGATACATTTTACTGAAAAAGTCTTTTTTTTTTTAAATTCAGTTTTCTGTGTTTTTCACATAATAACCATCAACTTTAATCTGAACTTTTCTGAACATCTATATGATCAGTATATTAAACATGAGGAAAATACCTGATTTTCACTGGAAAATACAAAATATAGAGATTATTTTATAATAAATGGTGTTACATGTGTTCACATAGGAAGTATTAATTATTAATTATTTATTATTAAGAAAAAAAATCATTGGGGAACTGCCATAAAAGTAGCACTGGGTCTTTACGGGTTAAAAATATTACATAGGACACTGCATCAATCTAAATCATATACGGTCCTCACAGATGACAATAAGCATTTAACTACATGCCATTCAGTAAAATTATGTCAACAGATGCCATACAGGCTTTGTTGTGGTCTAAGAATTGTTATCAGCTGTTGTATGCTGGTACATGTCAACTTAAACTCATCAGTAAGCGGGAAGTATTCACTCAAGTGTTGTCTCCCCAGCTGTGCATTCGGAAACTAGGGAAAGCAGAGATCTCCTTGGCCGTGGCTGTCACTGTGTTGAGATAGACGGTGTAATTAGCGCTTAGTGCCAGCATCCAGGGCAGATCCACTGACTGGTAGGAGTCCACTGAGAGAGAGAAGGATGCTAGCTAAAGGGCCAGAGGCTGACTGACAGTGGATAGGATGTGAGAGGCAGGGAAAACAGAGGGGAGAAAGAGAGAGGCCAACAATAATGAGTAGCAGCTCTGGGCCGCTGAGTTTTATCTTCTTTTCTTTTTCCTCCTCCCTCCTTCCACTGCATCGAAGGCCATGGGCCTGCAGTGCTGTGATGTCCCTTTCACTGCATGTAAGTGTCTGTTTTGACTACATGGAGAGGCAGAGGGGACTGCCACAGAGAAACATGCATTACAATAACACCCATTTTCTCATGTATAATGCATGTCCAGTCAGCATATTCATTCAGGATAATGGGAATGCACAGAAAGCCTGCTCACATGGAAGGCCCGCCTGCATGAGAAGTCAGTGCAGTTTAAGGGATTGTACTTAGCATGTATAGAAGAAAGTAAACTACAAATGACTTGATTTGAACTGAATGTCACTATATCAGGAACAAAATAATATGTATGACTGGGCTGAAAATTCCAGTGGTTACTTAAGGTTAAATACAAAAGTCTCCACATACCACCTAACATAAAACCTAGACATGTTTTTAACCACCTGGTTTTAGTTTATAGATCATAACTGTGTTTATTGGTAATACTCACCCACATAAATTAAGGTTTAGAAATGCAAATAATTGAGATTGTGGCTGTTATGAGAGAAAAATGGGTGTTGTGAGGTAGGTACCAGGACTGGTCAGTTGGTATGTCTTCAAACACATCATGCTTGATCTGAGAGATACAAAAGAATAGAGGACAAAAAGGATCTATGTTTTTTTTTTTTTTAATCAAAATTTACCATTTTGAGTGTGTAGTTAAAGAAAAGAGGTTATTTTTGCTCTTTCACTTAACAAGGGGAACACTTCAAACAGTAACACAGAGATAGCAGTTGGTAGGATTATTCCAACAGCCTTATATGACCTGTAGGTTAGCGTGCAATTTACTGTTTAACACCATGTCAAATTAAAATTATGATCACCACACATAACTAAATGAGTTGTGAATATTTAGCAAGGGTCTGAAATTATATAGCAGTGTTTTAATATAATACTTTCTAATGTGTATGTGTACATTAGCATTCATTAGGCTTCATCCATTCACCCCAGCTTCTTCATCTTAGCACTTCTGGCTCACCAAAAAACAAAAAAAAAAAGTAAAGAAACCCTAATGCCATTCAGACGACCTCTAAACACGAAATGGCAAACACGAAATGGTGATCATATTCACATGTATTTTACATTTTTATAGAATAGGGAATGAAAAAAAAAACCCATTACATTCACAATTCACAACATTTGTACACAACAGTATGGATATCAGGACAGGTGATCCCCTCTGTGGTATGTTGTGCCCCTGGAGAGGGACACTGACTGACATGCTAATTCAGCATAATGAAAGGTCAGTGTGACAGCGACCCTCCCTCCTCCAGGGAACACCACATCAAGCAGTGAAGGCTACAGCATGCTGTGTGGCTACCCCCCCTTAGAAAAACACACATGCATTTGAAAGTGCAATATATATGTATGTGTGTGTGTGTGTGTGTGTGTGACTGCCTGAGACAAGTCTACCATCTCCAGAGTATAAGTAACAGAGGTGTGATAGGGTTTTTAGGTGTGTTGTCATGTGTGCTAGGCTGCTTAAACAGCACATTGTGATTAACCTGCAGGTCAGTCTGCTGGTATTAAGGCCATCACTCCAAAGCTACATATCCATCACAGACTGGGGACCTGAATTTACAACATGAGCACCAGCCTGACAGGTTAAGACTGGGTTCAACTGGGCTAGAAGCCCCTGTTTTGGCTAACTTATAGCTCATGGTGCTATTTGGCATAAGATTCATGGCTCTCCGCTCTGCAATACTTCAATACTTAAGACTGATGAATATCTTGAATCAATAAGCAAATAGGAGGCGTAAGGGCGGTATGGATCTTAATTCATTGGAATGTGAGACCGAGATGAGACTTGGTGTGAGCAGCCTCTGGATGTGGGTGTTCCATCAATCCAGTGACTGGACACCAGCCGACCTGCTCCCATTTGAACAGAAATCAAGGCCATGGAAGGTCTGTAGAACCTAATCACTGTTTACATCCCACTTAGTAGTTCCTGTTTGGTCCAGTTACACAAAATGCATCGACACGGATCTATAGAGACTGAGACTATAGCTATGAACACTGGTGCCAACTTCCACAAATGCAAGCAAAAAAACTTTACAGAAACTAACCATAGACTTATATCCAATGAAAGGCCAATAGAAAACACATAAAACAATGAAATACATGAAAAGGTAGTGACCTTTTGGAAAAATTAATTAAAAGTATTTTCAGAATCCCAAGAAAAATCCTTCAACTGTCATAAAAATATATATTTTTAGATAAGAGCAAATGAAATGAAGCAAGAAGTGACCCTTACTGCATGATCATACTGAATACCAAACAGCTCAAATCTGAGTGTTTGTCTATAAGATTGATTAAATCAACAAATCACAGCTGTCAGAAGAGCTGCAGGTGTCACAGTTAATAAATCAGTGCCGTCGAAGATTCACAACCAGGTTACAGTCTAATGCCTCATTGGAATTTACAGACCGCTCTGGCACAGACCTCAAACTGTGTCAAGGTCTCATGGAGTGGAACATAGAGATAACAGATAACACTGAAGTAGATGAAGTGCCCCCCCAAAAAGAACAGGTGTAGCCAAAAATGTCCTTTTTGTAAATGTTTTTAGGTTATCCATAACACAATCTTTTACAGTCTGGGAAATTCTTTAAAAAGGGGATGTGTATAAGCAGATGAATAAAAAGAAAAAATGTGTTATATTCCTTCTACAAGCACGAAGAAGTATTAGTTATCATAAAACCATACACTCTTTAATAGTCTATAAAGTGGTATGTTTTTTTTTTTGGTAGGTTTCTTTAAACTTCCTGTAAATTCCCTATAATTAAGGAACATGTTTCTTTATGATCCTTGATTTGGATTATTAACACCTGTAGTCTTATTTATACATAATAGGATTCATAATGATGATCTTCTAAGTCTGAGGTGTCATCATCCATCTTCCCAATATGATCTGAGCTGGACCACACTAGTAAAATAATAATATATAAATAATGTCAACTCCATACATTTCTCTGTTTTAGAATGAAAAAAGTGAAATCTATCCTTTTACTTTGAAAAAACTGGAATTTCTAAAAAAAAAAAAAAAGTGTAATATTAACGATATTCTGTCTTAGTTTATTAACGTACAGACCACAGTGGGTCTACAAATACACAAAACATTTAGATAAAGGTAGAATATTGGTACAATTCCACCTGAGTCTCTTCAGACATTTCGGCTTGTTCATATTTGTTGAGGTTCACTTTATTGTGCAAGAATAGTGTACAAATGTAAAGATTCATATTAAAGTTTCATATTATTTCGCTTTTTTGACACAAACTGACTGAATTGTCATTATTTATGGGTTATTATGACAGTATTTTTACTGGTTCTGATGCTTCAGATATGCTTCAGATTGAATTGGGCTGAATGTGGAACTGAAACCAAAACGATTTTAATGTCCATGACTGATAATATTCTAATAGAAATTCACTCCACAGGCCGAACGGGGTGGATTTGGCCCCCGGGCCAATGTTACGTACAAGCACCTCAGTATTAATACTGTTTTTTGTTTTTACTCTTGACACAAGTAGAACTAAATTTTCAGTAGAAGTGTGCACCAACCCATGTATGCCTTTATATTTCCTGTATAAGACACAATCTCTCGAATTATGAGGAAAACACCAAAGGGTCTTCAACCAAAGTGATGAGACGGAATGAGAACCGTCAAAGAAAATGACAAAATGATAAAATCTAGAAGCACCTTTATTGATTCCACCACCGGACACAGAGTCTAAATGAAAAGAATGGAGTCTGATGCTGAAATCACAGTGTTTCTTCTACACAGGTGAGTTAAAGTTATTATGGGATGATGTTATTATTTTGACTAAATTCACTGTTTTTTGCTCCTCGGTTCAGACTAAGCTATGACAGTTCTGACTTTAATTAGATATTTTCAATTGGATCTTTAGTGCAACTTTTTTTTTATTGTGGCTGTTTTCTATCTAAAAATAGAGCTAAGCTAACAGCACTATAATGTAAACTATCAGTCAAGATCACAAGACATTTAATTTGAACTGACTGTCACATTTATAAAGCTCATATGAGTTTTTGTTTGAAGGATAAACGTGATGACACCATACTACAGATGTGTGTAAAACAATGACCTTTATACATTATTCAGTGAGTGATAGTCTATAGATACATAGTGTTGAATTGATGGTAGTTTCCGTAGTCGGAAGTATGATCTGGTAAATTACTTCCCCCCCCCCCCGCTGTTAAGTGTTTGTAATATCAAAACTACATATAAGTCCTTTAAGGTGTTAAATTAAACCATAAAGACAGTAGCAGTTCCTATTTTTTTTTTTTTTTTTAACTTTTATTAAGTGATTTATAACCATTTATTATGACACTGTCCTCTGTATTTTGCTTTTTTTTTTTCAGTGAACAACCAATATTTTCCTGCATTTAATTCACAGATCATGTAAATATTCACATAAACTCAGATTAAAGTTGAGGGTTATTAAATCAGAAACAGAGAAAATAGACTTTTACAGCAAAATATATCATGAACATAAACCAAGGCTCAATCACAATTCACCCCTTACCCATACCCCGAACCCTTGCAACTACGTTTCCAGGAGTTGGAATATTCCCCTATGAAACAGGACAACCCTTCAAGTCCTGTTACATCATCAGCAGTCATTAATGCCGCTATTAACAGATATGATAACTTTGTTTCTGAAAGTGTTCCCCACGCCGACAGCTGGTACGACTGTCTCTGTTGCATAGGTTTGAGCAACTTTTTGTGGCAACTGCAAACTACAGAAATGTAGTCTATAATACGTTAAACTATAATCAAATAATTAAGTTATTCATGAAGAAAAATACTTACATTTGTATGTTTCTTTCATCACATTACTGCACTTCTTAGCTGTGTTTACCTCCATATTGCTGATTGTTTGAACATAATTATAGGAAGTGCCTTTCGGTTTGTTATGTGGTTCTGAAAAGGACCCTCCCCCTTAGCTCTTCCCCTCTGACTCATTGAGGATCAGGACACCTCTACCCCTTCATGTGAATGCACAAAAATGAGGGGGAGGGGCCAAGAGGTGGATTGGGATTGGGACCAAGTGCGTCCATCCACTGTCATTGATCCAACTCCATCGGTTTTACTGGTGAATCAATGCTGTAGAAGATGATAGTGTTTCAACTTTCGCTACAGAGCCTCTAAATGTCTAAATGGGTCATATCTGATGACCATCAAAACAATGACAATTTTACACCAATTATTTACATATATTGATAGGATTAATGGTTCGTGGCTGTTTAGGTCTTTATAGGTTAAACAGTTCTGAAGTTTTGTTTTTGATAAAAAAAATTTCAAGCACCAACTATTGGCTTTTTTCTTGAGAGACTCTCTTATTGTATTGGCTTCACATTCTAATATTGTACTTATTGACCTCCAGTTTGCAAAATAATTACACTCTGATATATTTTTAAAAAGCTCCTGAATTTGGTCTAAAAGCAGAATCCCCAACTACCAGGAGCACCACTTTAATTTACACAGGGTGGGAAATTAATTACAGCTAAAGCAAACAGTGACAAGATCAAATCCCTCAACACGTGACCAGTGGCTACAGGGGGAATCTGTGCTCCCTCTCCCTCCGCTTGTTATGCTTATAATTAATTAGCTGCTTCTGACGATCGTCACAAATACATCTGGTGAAATTAATCTTTCTTTCTTTGTCTCTGTCCTCAAGGATAAAGCAGATCTCTCTCAGGTAATTCCCCTCATGTGACCTTTTGTTACCGTACCGAAGTAAAGTTAACAAGAGTTCACTTGGTTCACATTAACAGCCACAGGACGATTTGTGCCTCAGCGCTCGCTAACAATTACATTACTATCACTCCTATCTGAAAGCTCAGGAATCTCCATTTAATGTGGAGGGAAAGGCCTTACACTGACATTAAGCTCTTCACATCAAAGAAAATGACTAAATGGTTTTCTGAGGATTTTTCTCAGTGGGAAGCAGAGAGCAGGGGTTGATAAAGCACAGCAGAACTGTATCACAGACGGGGAGATTGTGATATCGACCTAATAATGTACAAAGAGCCCTTGATGTGCAATCTATGTCGGCTTGCTCCTATCTCATTTTTTTTTGTGTCTCTTTCCCTTCAGACTGCTCATATTTCCAGCCTCTTCCTTCAATTTTTAAGACCTGATTTTCCACCTCCCAGGGGTTTGCAGGAACTTCTAAAAGTATACCCATTTATCCCAATCCAGAGCTTTATGTAAAAAAATAAACACACACACACAAAGCTACGGGATGGTGGAGGTATCAAGAACCGTGGAGTAAAAAGCAGCAGATTTGACTGTATGAGGAAATATGAAAGGTAAAGAGGAGTATGTGACTCAGCTAGCTCAGCAGGAGAGGAGAGGAAGGACGAGCAGGTGATAAATACAGCACAACATCGTACCTGCACTCTGGAAAGCATCATGCCTTATTTTCGCAGCATTCTACACACTATAGAAACAATAAAGAGGCTCAGTAGAGCCACAGAAAATGCATACTCATTCCAAAACTATACCTAATGTTTCCCATTGTGCAAAAGTCGCACATGAAGAAAAAAAGGAGAGCATTTTTTTTTTTACTTGTCTTATTATTATTAAATGGATGTTACCGCACAGGCCAGCACTGCACTCTGTATAAGGCTAATTAGATATGCACAGCTGGCTAACAATACACAATAAGGTAGAAGTTTATAGAGCAACAGTTCAACTCCTGAAACCTTTTTAGCCATTGGTTCAGTGGTGGATTTGAATGAAAGTAATCTGTAAAAGTATATTAGAAGTGGACACATTTGGAGGCTATAACAGGTGTTATATCTATCATCGCGGAGTTTACAGAGGAATGAACACAGGCCAAACGTCTCTGCCCAAATCAGATTTTTTTTTTCAGCGTAAGAAATGGATGTGCGTGTGAAGACAGGCAAAATCGTGTGTCACACGGCGAAAGCGTGCGAGTTGGCAGCTCTGAAAAGATGACAGGGATGCGTCTTATTAACATTAACATTATCGGCCGCCCATACCTCTGCACCTACACCTGCATCGACGAGATCCTCTGCTTCCTCCATCTATGCCAACTTCCAAGAGAGTCGCTCGCGTCAGAGCCGTGTATATTAATGGTTCTAGCTCACGCCAACTCTCCTTCCCGTAATTCATCATTCACCTCGAGAACACGTCTCGAGAACGACCACTACCTCCTTGTGCAACTTTTTTTTTTTTTTTAACTCAGTAACATTTGTGATGTAAAATGTACCGAAGTACATTACTTATACGAAAATGTACTGAAGTACAAGTAAAATTACATATTTTAAAAACTACTTGAAAAAGTAGAAGTACACAAAAAAGCTACTTAGTTACAGTAACGCGAGTAAAATTCTCCGTTACTTTCCACCTCTGGAAATCATTGGAGGGGTTTGATACTCAAAACCACAAAAAATGGAAGCACAGATTAATTGCGTTAAATGCACAACATATACTAGTTGTTTAACATCAGCTACTAAAGTGTATCTTAATATTAAAGAAAATAATAACCTGGTAATGCTTGGAGTGCACATCATTGAATGGATGTTCTATCACTAGCAGTCTCTCAAGGAAAATAACAACAAAAGATAATCAATAACCCCCCAAGAGTCCACAAATGTTCTAAATGTGTTGTTACTTAGGAGCACAACAAAAACGGCAATTATGTTTTAAAGAGCCACATGGCTAATGCTCGTCTCAGAGAGATAATGTCACAAACATGCGTATTATAATGGACATTAAGTATATTTTCATACAGGGGTAGTTAGAAAACACTCATGACCTGGGTTTTGAAAAAGCATCGTTAAAAGAAATGTCGCAAAAGAGAAAATATCCTTCAAAGGGTCACAATACTCTGTCGTACTAGAACTGAGGTGGTGGGAAGCTCTCAAATAAAATGCACATTTTGATTCCATGAAGGTTTTAATGAATTATGTTTATGGGTGATGTTACATGTTGTCATATTGTTTTGCAGTAGGTTATTCTCGTGAAATAAACCCAAGTAGCCAAAGTAATCTAAAATGCTAACTTAACATCATATGACAACTTAATGGTAAGTAAGTTATTAATATTATATTACCATACACATTAGCTTGGTTCTTTGCATCAGCCACTAGTCGCACGCAACGGCCACAGACTTTGCCTCCAAAATGAAAACAATGTAGAAGTATTATCAAGTTATAATAGTGCTGAAGAAAAATATGTGGTTTTCTAAGATGTACGCTAACAGTCTCTTTAAAGTACTTTTTTATTTTATTCTTTTCCTAAAATACTAAGTCAATATATACACCTATATAGCTTTTTCCATGAGTCATTCTGGTCTTGTTCATCTGGTGGATCATCTTTATTATTGCTCAAATAAGATTTCAGGTCTAATAGAAGGTTTTGGTGTCTGTAGTTCTCTGCTTTGGTCTGTTTAACCCTTTACTTTCCTGCCATATCGGATATTCAGGGTTTTGGTTTATTTATTTAAAGGGCTCATGTTTCACTAAACCTACTTTTATTAGTCTTTGGTTAATTTATTTGTGTTTTTGGACCCTAATAGTTATTTATTTATTTTTTTTGTTTTAATTCATGCTTAATTTGATGTGTCTATAACTAGTTGCATCATGACATTTGCACATATAATGTCAAGACTAACATTTCTATGAGTAAAACATAATTGTTTATCGGCAGCGGCAGTTGTAGTAAAAACTGAAAATGTCTAAACTTTGAGCCAATTACATAAAATGTTCAGTTGCTGGTTGAACAGGACAGAGGAGAACAGCTAACAACCTGGAGGGGGCAGGGCCTGATATGGCTCATGTGCATTTAAAGGGCCAGTGCTCAAAATTACCTTTCTGGTGTCATTATTCAGAAATAGCATTAAAGATGGACCCGTAGACTTGAATTAATAAAGAATTCAGATCCAAGCAGAGCATTTATAGTTTATGTGGACCACAGGGAAGTGTTTTAAAATGCACAATTCCATTAAAAAAAAAAAAAAAAAAGCAAAATATCACTAATAAAATGCATTTTTCTTGACAGCTTGACAATAGTGGTGGTTAACAGGTACAACTAACAAAACAGTGAAATGATCTTGTTTCACAGTGGATACCATTTTACCTTATTAGTGAGTTAGCGCCTAGCATTAGCTCACCTCTGACCCTTGGGCTTCTACAGTTTTCCCCCATTTGTCTAAATATGATCAGGTTTGACTCCAAAAACCTAACATAGCAAACACCTAAATGTAGTGACATCAAAATGACAGTTCAGAATCTAATGGATAATGTCAGAGTTCCTTACAAATTCCAAACAGTCTATACACACACAATTATGTCAACGTCAACACTGAAATGTATCAATAAATACATTTTTCTGGTTCATTTGTGTGTTTCAAAATAAGAAAATTACTATGGCAGAGCAGATACCCAAAGCATTTCGCAAATTTAAGGAAAAAATAAATAAAATAAATAAAAAATAATATCAAGACAAAAAAAAACAAACAAACAAAAAAAAAAAACCCACACTTGTGAAGTATATCAGCAAAGACAAAACAAATTCAATAAGTACTGCTTGAAAAGGAGTGGGAAGAAGAAAACGTATTAAATCCCACCCCCACATCTATTCTGAGTCATACTAATGAAAAAACAAGATGACCAAAACTAATGTATATTGTACATAGTAACTATCAATAGTCTGTATACCTCATAATACTATATATTTAACAATAGTCACATACCAACAATGGTAAACAACAACGATTACATATTATGCGTTGAGTTGTTGATTTTGAACACTGCAGATGCTGACATACAAGTGACAGTGGAAATAAATTAACTGATGTATAATTAAAATATAATGCAATTTAACATGATGACGCTGCAGACCAGTATATGAAGACCACCTTAAATCATAATCGACTCTCCAGGGACAAAAGAAACGTGTAATTCTCAACACATTTTGACTTTATGATGATCATTAGTGGTCATGACTACGATAAAAACACCTTAGTAACAAAAAAATGATGAATATAAGTCTTCTATGATATGTACCCTGTGTCAATATACAACAATATTAGCTTTACTAAGTATAATTGTGTGCATTGTATAGCTGACAACTACCTTAGGACATGTTTATAACCACTTTATTTATAACCACATGTTACTGGGCGTTGAAGGAAATTATATATTTAGAATGTTTGGTATATAATAAGTCGAAAAGTCAAAATATACAACATACTGTAGGTTGGGTGCATGTTGTAGGATTGCATGAAGATTTGAAGCCTATAATGTACTCACCAAACAGTCTAATGATGTGTTATTTAGTTATGCTTATTACTGTTGTCTACTAATGCCAGGCAAAAGGAAGAGCTAATGAGCTTCGCCCACTCTCACACCAGTAGTCATCCAGAGGAAAGTTCAAAGTTTCGTTCTCACTCACACACACACACACACACACACACACACACACACACACACACACAAACACAAGCATATACACACCAGAGATGTACAGAGTAGACAAGATGTGGACTTAGAACAGTGCAGGTAATTAGTGTGTGGCAGAGCACCTTGAAACACCTGGATAGAATCAATACTAGGATTTTAACGTGGCCATACAATATGCATACAGTTAAAACTGGTGTGTCTTACAAATGTGACTCTTAAAGGACACAAACAAAGATGCAAGCAAGCTGCAACCCTATAGTCAGTTATGGGCGTTTTCATTTACAGCCATCCACTGAGAGAACATTTACGGGTGCTTCGATGAAACTGGTACCTACAAACAAAACATGGGGGGTAAAACTTCAAACCTGATGTAGGCTAATGTTTGGACGCACTTTGGGTGGATTTAAAAAAATAAATATTTACTGAGAAGAAACTACTTTTCAGATAAAACACATTTTCATATAATTTTTTATACAAGAATCCGCATGTTACGCTATAAAATGGATGCGAAGATTACATACAACTGTTTTTCGAATATCTTCTTCTTCTCTCACAGGTACATTTTGGGAATTTAACCAGTTATGCAAGAGTGTTTCACGAAAATAAACAATGTTGCAAAATCACTCATGATTTATTTGTGTTTAACCCGTAAAGACCCAAACAACCACTGGCGACTAAAATGAGCTACTGATCTAAAAAGTTTAATACCTGATGATCCACTATTTCTATCAATACATGTATATAATGGTGCAAAACTTTTCATGGTCATCAGATACGACCCATTTGGAGGTTCAGAGGCTCTGTAGTTATTATGGAAACACTGTCATCTTCTACAACATTGATTCACCAGTAAAACCCATGGAGTTGGAACAATGACAGTGGATGGACACACATGGTTTATGTTCAGATATTGATATCTTTGCTGAAAAAGTGACTTTTTTCAGTTTTCTCTGTTTCTGATATAGCAACCCTTAACTTTAGTCTGAGCTTTTATGAACAACTACATGATCAGTGAATTAAATATAAGAAAATACA
Organism: Maxillicosta whitleyi; assembly: GCA_029822895.1. Classification (NCBI taxonomy): domain Eukaryota; kingdom Metazoa; phylum Chordata; class Actinopteri; order Perciformes; family Neosebastidae; genus Maxillicosta; species Maxillicosta whitleyi. The sequence continues at coordinate 3,673,188 of JAPSES010000105.1, read as the reverse complement.
TGTTTTATGTTGAAAAATGCAAAAGATGCAGTATAACATTACAATCAATGATGATAAATCACTTAAGAAAGGTTAATATAAAGAAAAAAAATCATTTAGGAACTGCCACTAAAATAGCACTGAGTCTTTATGGTTTAAATGGGCAGGTTGTGCCTTTAACACGAGTGGACACAAGGGGTTACACGCAAAACCTGGAATAAGACTAATGATTCATGAAAAACCTGCATGCCTGGATTAGAAAAAACACTAGGATTGTCAAATTTTCCCCTTTATTTGTAGCTATATAAGACAATTACAAGCCATGTTTTCCAGATCAAATGCACTGACACCTAGCTTTTCATGTCTTAATTTTGATCCTATTTTTGGCCCCAATATTTGATCAACAATTCATTCATTTTAGGATGGCTTAGAGCAAGAGTATAATTTTTTCCCCATTTGTCTGAGGTCATCATTAGGTACATTCTGCGTGGAAATATGTCTAAATTTGTCTTTTATTATTGGGTCTAATAAGCTGGTAAAGTGCCAGGTATCAAAATGAACCCATTTTCATAGAAGCACCCGTCTACAAACACACATACTGTACATCAAACCTCATGAAATCCTGTTTCAACACATCGACTTATTCCCTAAAATATGCTGTCATGGTATAATCGGCTTATTTTTCCTGTGTTTTTTTTTTTCAAAAAGGGTTGATGCATGTTGACTGAGTCCTGCTCAGGGTATAGTACCAACCCATGTGGGCTGACGGGGTGCCCTGCTGATGTCGGCCTTTTTTAGAGGTTAGAGCGCGACAGGCCTAGAAAGATCCTCTGCATCTACCCGTTGACATGAAATATCTGTCGTGACACCCTGTTGAGAGGGGGAGATTCCATAAAAAATTCTGCTGACACCTGCAAATGTCAACTTGTATTACACAGCAGACATCAGCAAAGTCATTTTCACAGGATAGTCTTTCAGTGTCACCTGATTTGTGCGCTCTACTTATTTCCTCTTTCCGTTTTCTTCTTCATTTGCCTCAGATTCTGATATTAAGAGGTTTAACACCTTCCATTTAAGTGGAAAGAAAACATTAAAAAATTAAAGATGGAAGCAGCTATGATCGCAGATAACCCAGTCACAGTAGTTGAAGGGTTATGTAAATGTCTTTAGTATAGTAAATATTCATGTAGTTATATGGTGACAGATTAAAAAAAAAAGAACCTTCTTATTGATTGAGATAATCATTGTTTGACAGAAAATAGCCATAAATACATTTTAATCTTCTTAACTGTTTTAGTTTTATACTAGTTACTTTATTTGAGTGCTAGAATGCGAACCAAAAATGTAAGAATGCATTCAATTTCTAGGTTTCAGTATTTTGATGTGCTTATATATCAATACTTTTGCATTTTAAACTAAAATCCAATATTTAAGTTTCAGAGTGAGACACACTCAGTCCTTTGTTACCATAGTTACCATATCTTATTATTTTTATTTGACCAGATATGCCTCAAAAAGTGGATTCATACTGTCAAAAGGTGGTTAGAACTTTCAGAAAAGTGCAGTAATGTATTATTCCATGCAATTGTGGAGTTCACTGCCTAAGAATGTTGTAGGGCAACAACAACAACAACAATTTTATGGAATGTGAGATTTTGTAGTTGTTTGTGATGGAGATGTTGGAGGATGTGATTTCCTGTTGCTACCCGAGTTACTTTTTAAATCTGTTTTCTTTTTGTTTTGTTTATTGCTGGTGACTGAGTGTGTGTGTGTTTTTTTATGTAAATTATGATTTTTTTCATCCTTTTTTTTTTTTTTTTTAGAACATTGGAAGAATAGCAGCAGCTGTGTTGCAGCTAAAAGTGGCTCCAAAAAATAAATAAATAAATAAATAAATAAATAATAATAATAACTCACTCAAGAGGAGAAAAATAGATATATATGGGACTAACCTGAATAACAACACAATTTCTAGTCACATTTTTAACATTAACATCACAGTTACCTTGAACTGACTTTCCTTCTAATTTAGACCCCTAAGTATCCTAAAAAAAAAAAAAAGAATTTCTGTAGTTTTCCTTCCTGTGCACTCTCTTACCGTTGGTTTCTCCTGTTCAAGAAATGAGTTTATTTGCCTTCCATCCTCACTCTAATTACCTGTCATTAGTGGGACATGGGTCAACCACAGCTATCAATAGTACTGACAACTGGGCTTTCAACAGCACCTCCACTGACTAAAAACAGGAGACTGATCTCATGCCAGGTTTTACAGCATTTGGCGTGCTATACATATGCATTTTTGATCTTCTGCATGTTATTTAATGCCATTTGATCACGGGCAATTTTTTTCGCAAAAATCTTTAGGTTACATAAACCTAACCGTAGCCTGAACATGGTGTAAACATACATGTGTAAACCTTATAATACATACAGATAACAGAGAAAAGAGGTGTGTACATTTACACGAGTCCTGATATCACATTGAAAAACAGATGTGACACTGGCTCTTTACCAGGATCTAGTGAACAACAGTTCATTACACCTCAATATGCAACTCATCTTGAATAAAATACTCATGATATAAGATACAGAATGAATAAGGGTGCTTACATGAAACTGGTCCCTAAAAACAGGACATTGGGGGCTGAAGCAAATTTGGAAGCACTTTGGGTCCTTTTTAAAAATAAATATTTACTGAGATAAAAGAGAAACTGTTTTTCAGATAAAACACATTTTTATGTTATTTTTTGTTATATTTAATACAAAAATCTGCATGTAACACGGTAAATGGACACGAAAATTATGCATTACTATTTTTTTGTAATATCTCTTTATTCTTTACAGGGAATTGAACTTGAAATATATATAAGGGACAGTGTTTCACAAAAATTTAAATTTTTTGCAATTTATGTGTTTAAATGGGCAGGTTCTGCATGTAACACAAGTGGACACAATAGGTTACATACAAAACCTGGAATGAGATTGCCAATTCATGAAAAACACGAATGTCTCAATAAAAAAAACTACTAAGGTCATCGAAGTTGACACAGTCTCTTTATTTGTAACCGTATATAAGACCATTTACAGCCATGTTTTCAGATAAAATGCACCAACACCGAGGTTGTTTTTCACAACCCAGTTTTGGTTGTATTTCTGGCACCAATATTTTATTAAAAATTAATTTATTTTGGGACGACTCAGAGCAAGAGTATAATTTTTTTTTTGCATTTATCGGTTATCATTAGGTACATCCTGGGTGGGAATATATCTAAATTTCTCTTTTATCATTGTGTCTAAAAAAGCTGATATGAAAATGTACCCAGTTTCATAGAAGCATCCATAAATACATACAAGCTACTTCTGTCTAATCAGTTCCTTCTCTACAACATTCCCTCCATGTCCAGCTACACATTAGCGCTTATGATCACCCACTAAGACAACCACCGTGACCATCTCTTAGCCCCTGTGTTCACCCGTCTGGTGCTTGACCTCTAATGGTTTTCCACAACCTTTCCCTGTTCGATACACCAGCTCCCTTTTGTAGCTTGTACCGTGTTGTTAAAACCTGCTAGGGGACATAGATTTGCAGTTACGATGACTCTTACACTGATGGATGGAGAAACCCTTAAAGCGGTGCACCTCATTGCTTTTCACTAAGACGAGATGCACTTATAACATTTAACAACATCCAATTTTTGTTCCTATTAGGCTTGACTGCACTTAATGAATGCCGCTTATACTCTATACAAGAGTGCTTGCTGTAATACGTGCTAGCATAATACAAATCTAACTGCTGTAAATTCTGTTCTGTTGTGTAAATCTTCACAAAAACATATGATCCCACAAAACAACTTTCATTAGGATCTCTCAATTGGTTCCCAAGCGACTAGCTCTTATTTCTCATTCTTATCTGAAGGCAAAAGAAAGCTGTAACATATAGTCATTTACTTAAGGTAGTAGCGCGTCAAAATGATTTATTCTTACGGGAAAATGTCAATGAATCAATTATTAAATGACATCCCTGACCTTTTCGACTAACAGCCATTTCGAGATTTGCGTAGATGGCCGTAACTCATATACAACAAATGCAAAAATGTTTAGATTAAGTCGATCATGTGCATAAAATATTCATATGCTGTAGTACAAGCCAGTATCTTCACTAATCTACAGTCAGAGGTGACCTTGCTGGACAGTGTGAGACTGATGCTTTACTCTGACAGCTTTACAAGGACTTTACAGATGCTGTATTTTAGGTACAGCCTGTTCGACAGGATCCTTCTAGTTTCCACCGGACTTCAAACATCCCTCCCTGTCTTTCCTGGCAGTGCAACCCGACCTCAAGAAATGATACGCATGAAGAAAGTCAGATGGACAAATGGATTACATGTATGTATTTATAGGAGGAATTGATTTCTTATTCTTTATTTAGACAATCAGCTAGCTTCAAACCTACGCACCAGGACACTATAATAGTATCTTTTTTTCCCAATACACGTGTGATTAAATGCTGTTTGTTCATTTGTATCCATGTTTTTGATATATCTTTTATAACTGAACAACAATTAACATGCTTCCAAAAGAGCTGTTGCAATAAACAGATTTCTGTAAATCATTAATTGAAATATACATAATCACCATTAATTTTTAAATAGTCTTTTTCTTCATTTTATGCGACTGGTAATAGATACATATGACGACAGTTTAATGACAATCATGCAATAAATTTAATAAAGAAGAGGCGTGATTTGCATTAAAACACAATATTGCAACGGTAGATTTGGCAGAAAAAGCTTAAATATGCAAAAAAAATAAATAAATAAAAGATAGTGGCAGGTATGAATAGAAGTTAAGGGTCTGTTGATGAAGATGCAATGAGATGAAACATAAAGAGTGACAGTAACTAGTTTTCTGTTCATTTCATCCACTTTTTATGCAGCTGAAAAGAGACATTTATCACAGATTGCAATAATGTAAAAAATAATTGTTGTCAGCTAAATAATTGTGATGGTAATTAGATAATAACTATGACAGGACCTTGTTCCTGAACCACAAGCTCAAATAATTCACACATTGTCTGTCTAAATGTCTGTACATTATAAGATGACTTGTTTTAGGGACTATCTACTGTTCTCATAGACTTTATGACACTCACTGAACAGTGAAAAAATGAGTTTGAAGCTTTAGCAATCAGCATTTAGGATTTTTTTTTGAGTTGGAAATGTCATATTTGAGTCATATAAGTCATATAAGAGAGTGAAGCAGGAAACTAATTAGCATTAACTGTCAGACTAAGTTTAACTGAAATTAATACTACAATAATAGAGTAAATGCATTAGCATTCTACAGCCTTATGGTTATTAAAGAGACAACTGTACCTTAGTTACGGTTTGACTGTATTTAATTACAATATTTGAACTGTTGTGCTCTAACAGGATGACTAATTACATCAGGGAATGTGACTTAGCTTATATAAAAACATGTCTCCATACAGTTGATGTTGAGTATTTATGGTGTAAAGTGGAAAACTTAAACATGGGAGTTTATGGGAGTTAATCATGAGCCCATAAAATCGTGAACACAATGTGGATGCATCTTAATGTTGTAATACCACTGATGGCCACTAGGGTGGATCCAAATAGCCCTGGCTCCCATAGATTTACATTGAACTTTTCTGTAAAACAAAACTAAGTCAGTCATTTTCCCCATAACTCTGTCTGGTCTCGTTGCTTTTTCGAAATTTCTAATAAGTATCCTGGTCCAACTTACAAATCTTTCTTGATTAAATAGCTCTCAGGGCACATAGAAGCACTGATATCTGCTGAGTCTGACTTTGAGCTAAGTGCCACAGTGTCACAGGTGAACAGGACATCCAGAGTTGCAGTTTATTTAATAAAGCATATTTTCCCTTGGCATTTGTTACTGGGGTTTGACTTTTGCCAGAGTCAGTGAGCTAGCGCTTAGCATAATCTCATCTCTGACCTTGTTGTTTCCATAGTCCCCTCCTTCAAGTATGTCCAAATATGGTCACTTCTGACCCCAAAAAGCCAACCATTAGTATTGCTAAATTGCAAAACCATTAGATTCCTCTGTCTAATAATTATCACTTACTCACTCAGCCTCTAGTGGCATTTCAAGGAACTGCAAGTCCCTAAGTCCTTTTTTTCTCCTGTTCTCTTATGTCTTCCAAATGAGGAAGTAACATTAAATATATAACATATATAATCATATTTAAATTTATTCTACACAAATTCAGACATTTCAAAGCAAATCCCTCAACCAGCTGTCTCTCTTTACTCCCCCCTCAACTAAGCCATCATTAAAAATTCTGGGGTTTGCAAATTGCAGCACTTTCTCTCTTCCCCTTCGCTCCCTGGTTTTAATCACATCATCTCCAAAAATATGAAAATTATTAGACTTGCATTGTTTTGATATGGGCCAGACTGAGAGTGATGTACTGCAGATGTTTCATACGCCAAAGGGACTCCAAACAAACACGCATGTCTGTTCCACATGTATTCCAAGCATATTAAATATAGCTGTACAGAATAAGGGTTTTAAATATGAGGCATGGCTCACAGTGGGATTTGAGAGGGAAACATCCCAGAAGCGGCAGCGGCGGCGGCAGGAGCAGCAGGCTCTCGGCTTTGTCCAGCTCAGCTCTATGAGCACACATCATTAATAACCTCAGAGAAGAGGAGAGAAGAACAACTGTTACTCCTTTTGATTTATGGCACCGTCTCTGTATTTAAGAACGGATCCAGAGTTTCATAACACCACCCCGGACCAGCAGTGAGTAAACCACAGTCTCTGGTGTGCAGAGGTCAAGGTTTGTTTTCCGAGGGGTTATTTTGTTTCGGATCAGGAGATGAACAGCGACACAAGCAGAGGAGGCGGGGTAAAGGAGGTAGAGGGGTGGTTACTAGACTAACCTGCTGATATCTGTTCGGCTGGTGGAAGGTATTCGTCCCTCCTGTGACTCTATATGCCTCTGTTGGTGCTATTTCAAGATCTGCATGACTACTAGATCAATACAGACCCAGAGCAAATGGAGAGGACTGAGCACATACCCTTCCTACTGCAGTGCAGTGGGGGGATGAAAAGTGTGCAAACTCCACAGTGTTCTGGGACGCACTGTTCAAAACTGTCCTTTCCTGCAGAGACGATTCCAGGTTTACGGAGTTCGAGAGAGCAAAGCCAGGTAGACGCTTTACTGTTAAATAAAGACGTTTGTTAACTTCATCCCTGCTTCTATTTTTGAAAAAAAGAAGGTGATAGATTAATGATGATGTTGCAAACTTTCGGGGATGGATGCACAGGGAGGGGAAATAAAGACATGATTCCGTGGAAGGAGTAAACATGATGGAGACTTTTCATTTTTGACAGAGCAGACATGAAGCGTTCTCAATAACAGCGACGGCTCAGAGTCAGCGTCAACACGCAGGCGAGCAAAGAAGATGTCTGTCATGCTCTCGCTGGAAGCCTAGCCGGGCCCGTCACCATCTTCCCCTTATAGGCTTCAGAGGCTTAAAGTCAGAAAAATAAGAGTGTAAGGCAGAGGGACCGAGAGGGCAAGAAACACAGAGAGATGGAAAACAGAGACAAAGGGAAAGACGGCGACTGAAGGGTAGGAGAAAAGAGGAAAAATGAATAAAATAATGCGGGAAAAAAAGCACTGTCATGCAAAGTGGTGGGAGGATAAAGCCTGTAAATGTACAAGTACAAAGTGAAAACATTTTTGTTGCACCAGCTATTATTAAGCGCTATCTCGTCGAGCATGGGTGGAAGAGATAATTTCTGATCGTGTCAAGTTTTTCGGTGTTTCTGGTGGATCTGAAAACGTAACAAAGAGATTGAATCCTCTCACCAAGCCTTATCTTTAATTCACATGTAAAACCAAAGTGTTATCGATTATAGAAGTGTAGAAAATCACACTTGTTCTGTAGAAGTTTGGAGAAACTTGAGTTTAATTAGTGTTGCGATATTATGCTTCCCTCTTCCAGTTGAACACCTGTGTTCTAGGTAATGCAGCTAAAGGGCTATACTTCTATAATGAGTTTAGCAATTAAGATGCATATAATTACACTTTCTCAGAATAGCTCCCTTTAGTGTCTATGAAACCACAGATAGTGAGAGTAAACAGAGGATGGAACGGAGAACCTGTGAAGGTATGTGTTATCCCGATACATAAATAAAATGACAAAAAAAAAGGAACGATTTAACAATTAAACACAGCTACGCACTTTCATTTTCAGTTTAACTTTCAATGTGATGATATATTGTCTTGATAATGATGTCACAATTCAGCAATTCTCCGATACTTTATAGATAGTAAGATTATTATATACAAAAAAATTATGTCCGTGTAAGTGACGCAATATAATGCAATGTCAAAAGTAAAAAAGGAAACAGACAATTATTATTATTACTCACAGTAGTAAATTCTCATAACCGTGCATACTGTATGTCATCACAATTGATTATTTGATTATTTTGTATATATGGAACAGCCAAATAAATAAATGTAAGTACTAAACTAAATACATATTAGTAATATTCTTTCAAATGAAAAGTTGCTTAGTCTTAGAGGGTCAATTACATTTTTATTTCTCATAAATAAATATTACTACTCATACTTAAGTTCATAGTGTCTCCATTCTTATACTTTATTTACTTTTCTTCTGTATCAAGACACATTATCAGTTAATCATACCTGACATGTTTCATCTGCTGTATTTTGTGTTACTTTAATACAAATCTGGTATTTTCCCATATTTCATTCATCAATTATGTAGATGTTCATAAACGCTCAGAATAAACGATAATTGTAATAATATAAGAAAGAGAGGGAAAAAAAGTGACTTTTTCAACAAAATTGATAAATAACTGAACATAAATAGAGTGTGTCCATCCGCTGTCATTAATCAATTTCTATGGTTTTTACTGGTGAATCAAGAAGATAATGGTGTTTCCATGGTAACTACAGAGCCTCTGAACATCCAAATGGGTCATATCTGATGACCATGAAAAGACAGTCACCAATTATTTACATGGATTGATAACATTCATGGATCAGAAGTTATTAAATATTTTTATATTTATATTTAATATTTTTTGGTCGCCAGAGGTTGTTTGGATTTTTATTTCAAATGTTTATATTAGAGCACATTGTTATAGAATGACATGTTCACTGCTATACTAGACTTTGCATGATTTTTACAGCTGTACAAATAAATGTGCAGTTTGGTCAAAGTGAAGTCACAAATAACAATAAAGAATAAATAAGACACAAAAAAGTTTTATGGGTTAAACTATAAATCTTGAACTGTAATAATCACCAAAAAAAAAAAAAAAAAACACTATCCAAAACACTATATAGTATAATAACATAGAGTATTGTACAGCTGAAAAATTAAAGTTGTCAAAATAAAAGGTGGTGATTCAATGTCGCAGTAGATTCTGTTTTCACTACGGAGCCTGTGAGCGTCCAAATGGTTCATATCTGATGACGATGAAAAGACGAAAAACTAGATTTAACCTGCATGTATTTGTAGGATTATTGTGTTCAAAGTTATTAAACATTCTAAATCCGTAGATGTTTTGGATTTTCTGGTCCTTGAGGGTTAAGAACAAACACAAGCAGAGCATTCCACTGGACTGAGGTGAACATCTGTGAAAATGCACGTAATCCTCCCAACAGAAGACTGTGGGGATTTTTGGGCTGAACACTGACCTTTTACCACATCACCTGAAGGAAACGGAGCTAAACAGTCCCCTGGTTCACGGAATATCCCCCTTACAAGGGCTCACGAGTCTCATATTCCCCGTTGTAAACAGAATGATAGATACTTCGTCAGCGCTTTTGTCATGTCATTCTTTATTACAAGGTTAGCTGAAATGTCAGCTGCTTCTCGCAGTCATGGCATTCGGTTTTATTGCTACTGTACATTGTACTTGCACAGAAAATGTCTCTTCCTCAGACCTAATTCAGTATTTAACTGTATGCACTTGGGTATGCTAGCACGTGTAGCTCAGTGAGCAAATTAGATAATTGGAAGTGAGTTTTACAGCTACAACAAAAACATGGGTCAACTGATGGGCCAGGGTCCAGAGGAAAACCACTTAAAGGTCTGAGATAAGATTAGTATGGACAGCAAAATGTGCAAGTAAACAATCAATATGATGTAATGTCTTCAGATAACTGTTATTCGAAAAGTCATTAAGACAGTTATGGTTGTTCATGAAGGATCATGATCAAGCTGATAAATAATGGTGTTTTTTCTCAGAATCAAGTGTTTAAAAACGACATTACACCGTTTCCAGAAACCGCCATCACCGCATAATTGGTGCTTGATTTATTAGAGTGTACAGTCAGGCAAGCTTTAAGCGCCATTAACCCTCTATATAGATCCACGGTTCACTTTATGGGTCTTGTTGGCAGAATGCTTTGTATGAGGGTGATTTTTCAAGCGCCCTATCAATATCCAATGGCAGCATAAGCTCCGAGGGCAGAGCAGTGAGTGATGGGCACAGAGCTGTCATCATGCAGGGAGGGCTAATGGGAAAACAGTTCCAGCGCCTGCTCCTGCATTGCACATATGATTACAGATATGCAGAAGGAAGAAAGAGGTTGTGTTGAATGACAGCTGATGACAAGAATATGAAATCCCAGAATCAGTACTATAAATACTGTAATCTGCAGCCTCCTAGATTTTCATGGCGCTGTAAAAGGTGAGATTGAGTTACAGTGACCTGCCTGTCTCGCTGACGTAGCCCACAGCGAGTGGGTGGAGAGGGCGGTGGGTGGCAGAAGATGAGTGTGTATGGGGTTGAAGGAGTCAAGGTTCCCCAGAGGGGGGTCTCGATGGTAATGTGGAAACAGGCGTAATTAATCTCCAGATGGGTGAGGGGGCGCTGGGCAGCCCAGTGTCTGTGTCGTGAGTCTTCGCTGGGGTGTGTTTCGTGATGGCCCCCACACCTTCCTCACCCAGGGCCCCTGGGGCCATCCTTCATTCTTATTTATGAGCTTCCACACGGCCACTCAGCTCTGCTACACCACCTCTGCATCGATCCCTCAAGGTCGACAAGGAGCTAGGCTGCTGGTGAGCTGCATGCACGTACGGCTCTAAGAGGAGGGGCGGGTGTGCGTGAGTGTGCAGAGACTGTTGCAGATTCCGACAGTTCTTCCATCTGTACCGTCCAGGGTGGGAGGTGTACCTTTGAGAAGCCATGCACCAAAACCTCCAGGGTGCCACACCCAGTCCTGCTACAGAAGCACGTAAGGACAAGGTTTCCCTGTAGGAAAGAGACACGCCCTGCGCAACAGCACACAGGAGCCTTTGAAGCATCCTCCTGGAGACAGAGGACTGTGGAAATACTGCTACAGCTGAGCATTCTGCCACGAGAGAAGGAACTGAGGAACCAAGGACTGTTAGAACTTTCTTTTGCTATGGATGATTTTATTTAATGGTAATATTATGGGTACAAATTACACCAACAATATAAATGTAGTTCATAATTGCAGAAGCCGTGAAGGACTCACTGCAATTAGAATTTCAAGACAGTACAACTACTTTTGAAATGTAACAAGTAACTAGTTACTCTGTTATGTAAATATCAGGGCATAGAGTACCTCGAGCAAGGCCAACAGTCCACTCCAACAGTGAATACTGTCAAACCTTTATTGAACGTCCTTAAACAGAACAAAGCACAACCACCAAAACTGTGTGATGACAATAAAGGTGTTCTATTCTATTCTAAATATGTATATTAGAAAGAACAATCTCTGACTGCAATAAAGGAAAACAACCTGTAATTATACATCATTGCAAAGGTGCAGAATGATTAAATATATGGAGGATTTTTAGTGTAAGCTTATATTCAGATGCAAGTTCTTTGTAATCACTAACATTTTAATCAGTAACTGTAAATCCACTACATTTTTGCAGTAACTTATTACAGTAGGATATATTATTATTTTGTAATTAAATTACCTACTACAGTTACATGTGTTTGTTTACGTGTCTTTACGCCCCAACAATGTTTACAATATACCATGTGATATTTAAGTTGACAGATGCGTGCTTGAATCAGACGAGGGGTCAGGGGTGTTTCAGAGCTAATGACCTTCAACCCTTCCAGCTCAAGTCTTCTTTGTTTGTTTTCCATAGGCGGACCTGTTTCTGCCTTAAGCCTGTACATCCTCCTGTTCCACAAATGACTAATCTTTCGAACCACTCTCCTCCTCAGCATCGGCCACACGTCGGCCTTGTACACACTGACTTTAGGCCGTTAGCTTTTCACTGGAGCTGTGAGCGAAAGTCTGCATCGTCATACCTCCTCTAATAGAACTTCATAGCCTTTGTACGGAGCTGAAAGCAGCTCAAGGTCAGAGGTTAGCAGCGAGGTCACCATGGTTCAAGTCGGGGGAACGCTGTCACTGCTGTATCCGGCGAGGAAGACTGAAGCAGCTGCAGAGAAACTTCCTGCATTCCCTTGGGCTGTGGTTGGACACTGGTAAAGAGTGACGCAGAGCTTGGAAAGAAACCCCCCCGGACCATGGCGCTACATTTCACTATTTTAACCCTTTCATGCATAGTGGTCACTACAGAGAACAGCTGTTTGAAGCTGTTCTGTTATATAGTCATGATTTTGTTGTTTTATTTCCATATCAGCAAAAACAGTGGACGCTTATGCATCATCCCATACACTGCAGTTCAGACCATTCATGTAACTTTTTTTTGTAATTGAGATTAAATTTAGTAGCTTGTTGTTGTTGTTATGTTACTCAAACCACAGAGAACTGTCCTATCTACATAGCTACTGTAATGTATTTTGCATTGTGTACAATAACAATGTCACCTTATCACTAAACGCTGCTACCACTAGTCACTTTTTTATATGGCAAAAATTGTATACAGTGTTTTTGTATATTGTATAGTACTTTTTTTTTTTTTTTAACTTTTTATAGTATTTCAATTGACTCTATATGTATGTGTGTACTTTATGGGGAAGCTTGAAATTTCCTGACACTGTGTGATGACAATAAAGGCATTGCATTTCATTTCATTGCATTGCATTCTATTGTTATTAGACTGTAATTAACAGTTTTCTTAAACATGAGAGTCTTTTTTCCTTGCGTATTACCTCCATGAAGTAATGACTACTATTAAATTATGTTAATATGTAAGAAAACATCAAATTAACTGCATCAAACGTGTTTTTATTACAAATTTTTCACATAATATATCAGTAAATACACATTTCATTGTGTCCACCTGTGTGGACATTTTTGAAACTACATGAAAAATAGATTCATAACAAAATTTTCAATCACGTTGGGTTATTTTTTTCATTCCTAAAGAAGAATCAAGTCAGGAAAAATACTCTTGATTACGGTTCTCATAATTCATACACGAAAGGGTTAATGGTGTCACAGTAGAACATCATCTGGGACTGTTAGTCTGTGAGTCACACCTGGTTTTCACACAGTTCAGCTGTTTGGATTTGTCTGCAGATGAAGCATCGTATTTACTGTAGATAATCTGTAGAGCAATAAATATTTATCTAAACCCACTTTTATTAGTATTTGGTTCATTTATTTGTGTATTTGGACTCTAATAGTTCATACAGTTGGAATTTGAACCCTCCACTTGCTGCAAAACTATCTTTATATTAATTCCAGCAAAAATCTAATGTATTTCTACAATTTCATTTGTTATGTTTTTATAACTAGTTACATCACAACATTTGCACATATAAGGTCAAGACTTCAGACGAACATTTATCTGAGTTTGACATAATTGTTTATCAGCAGCAGTGGTTGGAGTAAAAACTGAAAATATGTCCAAACTTTGAGTCAATTACCTAAAATGTTCAGTTGTTGGTTGAATAGGACAGAGCAGCACAGTCAACAACCTGGAGGGGGCGGGGCATGAAGTAGCTCATTTGCATTTAAAGGACCAGCGCTCAAAACCACCTTTCTGATGTCATTATTCTGAGGTTAAAGATGGACCTGTGGAGTTGAATTAATGAAGAATTCAGACCCAAGCAGAACATTTATAGTTTACGTAGAGCACAGGGAAATGTTTTAAAATACATCATTCCACTAAAAACAACTAAATAGCACTCCTTTAAGTAAAACAACAAAACATTGACATTGTAAATAGAATAAACACTAAAGACATCATGATTATCACAACATAAAACATCACAATAGAAACACTTTTCATTTTATGGATCAGCACTAGTGGCAATAGCGTAAGCCATAATCCTACACTAAAGGTGATGTTACATAAATAATAATAATAGTAATAAAAAAAAAATTATATAATAATAATAGTGATAACAACAGATGGATAATTACAGCCTGTTTTGTCTTGTTTTAGACTTAACACTAAGTAAATACCTTCACACTCACATGATTTTAAAAATTTTTTTTATCCTTGTACAGTTTTGCTTTCTTTACGGTAAAGACTGTGGCTATTTCCCATTATTTTCATTTTGTTGCCCACGCTCTTGATTTATGATACACTGCAGCTGGTATTGATAGCAATAGAAAACACTACAGTCAGCCATTACTCTTCTGGCTCACACCAACAGAGCTTTCTGAACCGCAGTTTCGAATACTTCATTGCTTGTGTATTAATGTGGCCACTGCTTTGAATTAGAGGAATTAGAGAAACAGACACAGGATAAAAGATTTAGAAAACTATTACAAAAACTAAGACTAGCGGTAAATAATAAATAACATGATACAGACATAAAAACAAAAACAAAAAACAAGTTGCACTGATCTGACTTTAAAAAAAAAAGATTTTAACTGTGAGTACGTTTTAATATGTGGACTTTTGTCACATGTTACTGAGATGAGCTAAATATCACGTCCTGTGTTCACTGTAGATACTAAAGAGCAACCATTACACATCATTTCACGATACAGTAATAGATATGAATGACAAAAACTGGACAAAAATCGCCCAACTTCCAGTTTGACATTAACATTTTGCTGGATTATTATTAACATGGCAACACATTTGACAGAAGTTCCCAATTTTTGAAAACTTTGATGATACTCAACTGAATTTGAAGTCCAGAAATGAGACATAAATGACATTTTAATCTCAATCTGGTGTATACATTATTATTATTATTATTATTATTATTATTGGACCTCTTATATGTGTCTACCAAACCTGACTTTTCTAATTTCTCACATTTCTACAGTAGATAAAAACTAAATAATTACAATGTTTAATTGGATTGGATTACAATGTTTAATTGAATCAATCACAGGGTTTCTGCAGATTAATTTTGACTAATCACGATTAAATATCATTCATTTTTAATCTATAACAATGGCATTTCATTTTGCATGAGCTAACAGACTCAAGAAAGATTGGGATATGTATGCACTTAATGCATTTGTTGCAAGCTGGGTGACACGTTAGCTGAAGCGCTAGCAGATTCCCAGACTAACGCGTGCTTCACATTAATGGTATTTGGTGGTATTTGAAGCTGGAAGTGAAAAAGAAGACTCCTTCCTGCAGAGTGTGTATAATACTTTATGTTGGTCTACTGTTCCATCTTGGTTTTTTTGTCCTCATATTTCCATCCACAGGGTTAATGTGCTGTTTAGCCTCTTCCATCTTTATGGGTTGGTTCTGCTGCCTGTCACTACGGGATCAACTGCCCATTTAGGACGGTAACTCTACTTGGACAAACTGCCCCAAATGCGTTACCAGAGATGTTCAGAGTCATTCTGCACTACAGATGGGTTATCTGTGTTAAAAATTTTAATCAGATTAATCATGATGATGGATTAATCTGCGTTTACGTGTTCATTTTGACAACCCCAATAAGTACTTTTTTTTTTACCATTTCTTCACTTGACACTTTTGTGAATTTTTTTTATTTTTAGTCCATTAAAAATTTGAAAAGGAAGGAACCAACCAACCAAACGGAACCATTTTAAATAAAATGTGTTTTTGCATAATTCATAGTAGATAAAAAGATATTTGCAGAATATGGGGCCTTTAATAAACAATGGTTATAAAAATCTGACTCGATATCGTGGATTCTTTCATCATTTTCCCTTTCAGCTTCTGTGGCATCCACTATAACAAAATAAATAAATAAGTAAATAACTAAAGAAGAAAAAAGTAAATTCTTCAAAATAAACATAAAGCTACTTCTGCATTCCTGCAGTGAGCTAAAACTACACAACTAATGAAAATTTCAAGCCTATTATACTTCTGTGGCTGGTAACTGCATAATGTTGGCGTAAAACAACAGTGAATCACAGAAAGTAAAGAGACTTTTTTAGGTAATTCATTATATAATGTGCATTTTCCTTTACATAATAAACAGCATCGGCATCCAACGTATGTCAGGAAAGCTTTAAAAATGTTTGCTCCGCTCATATGAGGTTGTGACAGTGAGCATAATGAACCTCAGCTAATTCAAGTCATCCCACAAAATTCAATTATTGTTTTGTTTCACAATATATGAGGCAGATGAAAAATGCATGACAAAAACACGGAGGGGAAATGGTAAACCACACCGCCGCCTCCTCTGGTTCATGGGCCATGAAGATACCACTCTGTCACTTATTAGCTCCTACGACAACCTGATGATGTGGCCATTGCTTTAATTCCATTTGCATCGAGAAAACTATCTAACAGGCACACGAGCATCGCAGCCATTAGGGTATTCAAGTCAGGGGACGTAAACATGAGAGGAAAATTCACTGTGGAATGAGTCTGGCAAGTGACGAGTGTGATAAAAGGCTGGGGAAATTTCTCAAACACTGTGAACCCAAAACCACCGTGTAGCATCTGAAAGTGAACATTTATAGCCTGAAAGCTTCCATTCCGCAATTTATGTTTCAGAAAAGGAAGATGTTTTGACAAGTCATAACAGACAGAAAAGAAGACAGTAATGCATGTGTTTTATCCAGCGTTTTTAGGAGGATTTTCTGTCAAAAGGAAAAAGAAAACACAGTAGGAATGCACTGATAAAAGGTGAATGTGCATTAGAAAAACTTGGATTGATGAGGAGACTGGAAAGTTCACTGAATGAACAACAGAAACAAACATATATTCAGTTTTAGATGGAAACGGTAATGAAACGCCAGCGTGTCAGAGGAACTGCAGGAACCATCTGCCTTCTATCTAAATCCCTGGTCCTCACTCCTAGTCCTTGAGAGCCACTATCCTGCATGTTTTAGATGTTCCCCTGTACCTATTTCAAATGATAAGGCTATCATCAAGCTCTGCAGCAGCCTGATAATGACCGTCAGGTGAGCTGGAACAGGGAAACATCTGAAACATCCAGGATAGTGGCTCTCAGGGGCAAGGAGTGAGGAATAAGGATTTAGATAAAGTTCCTGCAGTTCCTCTGACATGGTGTTGTTTCATTTGTTTCCATTTAAAACTGAATATATGTTTGTTTCTGTTCTTAATTCAGTCAATATTTTACATTCTAGTCTCCTTGAGGACCAGGAATGAGGACTAGGGACCTAAATGGTGGAGGAAGAATCACTCCCAAAACTCCAGGTACGCACAAAATTTGTCAAAATAAACAATTAAAATATAAATCCTGTATTTTTTCCTACTTTATTACTGATTACTTACTGATTATTACTTTATTATTGCTATTCTGACCAAGCAATTTCTCATGTGGATCAATAAAGTTTGTCTAATAACTTTTTGTATGAATGGTAAAATGCAACAATGAAATGGTTTAGGCACAAAAATAACTTGGTTAGTATGAGGAAAAGATTATAGTTAGGGCTAAAATAAAGCATTTCCATGACAACCATTATCAAATCACAAACAGCGTTTCTCTTTAAAACAGGACATGAACATTGGCCTCCTGTGCTTAACCTATAAAGACGTTCAGAGGCTCTGTAGTTACCATAGAAACACCATCATCTTCTACAACATCGATTCATCAGTAAAACCCATGGCGTTGGATCAATGACAGTGAATGGAGACACTTGTTTTACATTCAGTTATTACCCGCCCCCTGAAGGTTCAGTTTGTTTCTTTGTTAACACTCTAGCAGCAAAACTATTGGTTGGATTTATACCAAATTGGGTTTATACTTTGCCAGTGACCCAGAATAGATCTGATTAGATTTAAATAAAAGTAAAAAAATGTAATGAATTTTTAAAATCTTTTTTTTTTTTCCCATTTACTTATAATGGTATAATCAAAAAAGCAATTTTGTTTGAATTTACTTCAATTTTTTTTTCTTTTTATATAAATCTTTTTGTGGTTTGGTTTTAGTGTTATAATTAAAAAAAAAAAAAAACTTGGCACACAGAGGCATTGATATGCTGACATCAGCGCGCACACACACACACACACACACACGATGACATTAGCTAGATCGATGCCAAAATAAGCAACAATACGTGTAAGGGGCTGGGTTTGTTGATGCCTGACACCACTTGTTGATATCTTTGCTGAAAAAGTCCTTTTTTCTTCAGTTTTCTCCATTTTGGATATAATAACCTTCAATTTTAAACTGAGTTTTCATGAACATCTACTTGATCAGTGAATAATAAAATACATTTTTAGCACTGAAAAAACAAAACACAAAATACAGAGGATAATGTTATAATAAATCATGTACAAAAAGTTGAATATAGAAACAAAAAAAAATACTATATTTGAACAGTCACAAAAGTAGCACTGAGTGTTTATGGGTTAAAGTGCACAGTTTTATTCTATATCTATCCCCAATTTCACCGATTTATGTCAGCTGACTTAAAGTTGTACAGTTGCAACAGACATGTAAACATGGGCTAATTTAAGTTCAAACTAAATGGAATTCATTACTTTTCTGTTAAAGTAAGGTAGGCAGAATCAGACAAAGTTTTTGACAAATTAAAATCTATTATGAAATGAATTAATTTATGGGTCAAAGTCATCTGGCAACATCTATCAGCTCTTCAGTCAGCAGCTCAGGCAAAAAAAAAAAAAAGGTCTTATGTCATCAAATCCCATTAAGGAAGTAATGAATCAAACATAAGGACAGGAGCGCGGCTGCCATTCATTTTTGTTTTCATCTTTCATGCAGTTACAATGTGCAATTGCACTCACATATAATCTATAGCTCCAGCAGCAGCAGTATTAACAGTCCGTGTGCTATTCCAAACACCTGAGGCAGAGATGTGCATAATTAGGCTCCATTATATTGATGATATTTTGATGTAGATGTTTGTAAGAAGAAGTCTGACCTTTCACCTGCAGTAATCTAAAAAAGCTCACCAGTGCTTTTATTTATTTATTTCAAAATATCAGATCAATTCAGAACTCTTCATTTTGGCATCAGCACCATCTGAAGACTGCAGCTAATAAATCAAATCTAATTTTATTTATATAGCGCCAAATCATAACAAAAGTTATCTCATGACACTTTACATGTGGAGCTGGTAGAAATCAGACTCTGAGGCCAATTTACAGAACCTTCCAGAAGCAAAAACACTTGTAACTGGTGACAGTGGAAGGAAAAACTTCCGTTTAACAGACAAAAACCTGGAGCAGACCCTGACTCCTGGAGGATGGATGTCTGCCCGGACCAGTTGGGTTAAAAGAGAGAGGATAAAGGAGGGGAAAAGAAGAGAAAGAGATAGACAAAGACTGGGAGGAGAAACACATGGATGTAATTTGTGCATAAAAGGTGTTACATTTATGGAACTATATGATAGACTATCACATATGCATAAATGAGTGATACAGACAGGGGTGGAGGAAGTACTGACGTTTAGTACTGAAGTAAAAGTACCAATACCCTGCAAAATATTTACTCAAGTAAAAGTAGAAGTACTGCATCAAGAATCTTACTTAAGTAAAAGTACTAAGTCCTTCCTTTAAAATGTCCTTTAAAGTCTAAAAGTCCAAGTAATCACACAATGTCAGTCTGTGGACTGTGTCATTATGATACAGAATGTAGACATACTTATTTATGCCTCTGCCAATGTC
>JAPSES010000105.1:3628456-3642809 GCA_029822895.1 Maxillicosta whitleyi | reverse complement strand
CGCCATTACCAACCTATCCTGAAAATTTCATCAAAATCCATCCATGACTTTTCGAGTTATGTTGTACACAAACCAACCAACAAACAAACAAACAAACAAACATAACCTCCTTGGCGGAGGTAATGATTACATTAATGTTTATGGTATTAAAGGTGTGGGAAGAGATCCTGGAAAAACGGTTCGACCAAGCTACATTTTGAAAATACACAATTCCAAATCCCTTTCTTCAGACCTCCCCCAAAAGCCACGCCTCCAGAATACCAAAACGCACAATGCTTGTTCCTGAGAGTTCACGAGCACTGCAATCAACTGACCCCACCCAAAACCACCACCACCATCCAGGTCTGTACATCAGTGTATTAGATTAGCAGTTGGACTTTTCACTTATTATTTTAATACATGTTCTAAGTCATCTCAGGCTAATAAGAACAGCTGATTAACATAAATCTGACGTCAGGCTAGCAGCCCACTAAAATTAGCTTTGAACGCTATAATCTGTACATTTTGATATTATGTTTGTTGGCAGAACAGCTCCAGTTTATACCTAGCTGGATAACGTTGCATTCTCCATTCATTCATGATAGTGACTAAACAGTTGGCTGGTGGTTTTTACATCCTAATACAGCTAATATAGCTAACCAAGCTCTGACTCTGGCTTTGTTTCTTGTACAAGTTCTCCAAGCCTCTGAGAACATGTGTCATGCATGAAAAGGGTTACGCTCAAAGGGATGGGGGAGGGAGGGACAAACGGCAGTTGAGTTTGAAAGACATAATAAACCTTCAATCATTTTGATGGGATGGTTAAAATGATTGGATGGTGTTTTTTCAGTCCTGTTCATTCCACAGGTGACTAACACTTCTTATTTTTGTGTTTGAGGATTTAACTAATTGGTTACAAACATGGCGTGAAGGGGATTTTACGCAATTATAGTAAAAAAAATTTTAAAAAAAGCTCCAGGAAAACATCTCCTACCCCACCTTTAGGCAATAATATTTCCCTTTTACATCAGGTCAGACTGGTGTAATTCAGGTAGTTACATGACACATTTTTTTTTTAATCAGGTTGAAGTATTTTTTCTATTATAAGTGGGAATGTTCCTCCTGTCTCCTTTCAAAACACTTGTCTTTGTAGCTGAAGCTCCTGCCCCAACAATGAACCCTCTTCTCTCCTCCGAAGTCACTTAGATGTTTTTTCTCTAGATCTTTGGAAAATGTCTTTCCCTTTAAATTGTCTGTATCTTTCTGTACATATACACCCTCTACCCACTGAGACATTTGGACATCTCACTAATAGGAAAGAAAATTAACAGTGCATATCAGTCTTAATGGCTTTAAATCTCCTAATAAAGAAAATGAGCTCTTAAATACTCAAATGGTTTTTTATTTCACTTTCTTCCTCCCAGATGATCTGAAGTAATGTAAGAGAGGACCTCAGGGAGGACTTAGCGGATACACTGTATGTGTTCATTCATATTCATAATCCGCTCTCATATTTCATACATTTCCGCAAAGCATCAAATACATGTGCTGTCTACAGGATGCACTGCAACTCTGCTCTGATGCCAATTTCCTACATGCTCTATCTTTTCCCAAAAGCCTATGCAAATGAGAGTTTCTAACCACCACAGTGTGAAACCGAGGTAATGCAGGTATTACAGATCGGTCTATCTTTCCTTTAATATTCATGAAATAGCATCAGATGTTGAAGAGCGAACTATAAGCTTGCATTAATGCTAGGAATATATTTACTGTAATTAAAAGTTTAAAAAAAAAAGGATACTTTTATGGAAATGTGGTCTAAATGGATAGTATATATCACCTCACTTTCACCCAGATTTAACTTAAAGGAGTGATATTTAGCTTTTTTAATGGAATTATACATTTTTTAAACATTTCCCTGTGGTCTACATAAACTGTAAATGTTCTACTTGGGTCTGAATTCTTCATTAATTCAACTCCACAGGTTCATCTTCAACAATATTTTTGAATAATGACACCAGAAGTGCTGGCCCTTTAAATAGAAATAAGACACTTAATGACTATACTTTCTGTCCTGTTCAGCTACTTGTGTTCAGTAATACAACTGAACATTTTAGGTGATCAGCTTGAAGTTTGGACATATTTTCAGTTTTTACTACAACCACTGCTGCTTATAAACAATTATATCAAATTCATAGAAATGTTTGTCAGAAGTCTGGACCTTATATGTGCAAATGTTGTGATGTAGCTAGTTATAAAACATAACAAATTAAGGAGGAATTGAAACAGATGGTAGAAATCTACTTGATTTTTGCCAGAATGTATATAAAGATAGTTTTACAAAACCTGGAAGGTTCACATTCATAAACTTTATGAGGTATTAGGGTCCAAATACACAAATAAATGAACCACAGACTAATAAAAGTGGGTTTAGATAAATATGAGCCTTTTAAGTAGAAATGACAAGTGATATTTGTAGTGTTTGAATGCAATGGAGTTGAAACTTGTATGCATTTTGCAACAAGAATAGTGAAAAGGTGATAATTTTTATATCTTATTGTTCTAACATTTTTATTTAACAAAATATAACAAAACAAATGGAAGACTTATTTAAGAAGAGTTTTTTTTTTTTTACACGGAGAACTTATATGGAATGTGTTTATGTTAAATGTCATGTTTTAGCATTGTTGATTTTTCAGACATGATTGATTTTTTAAATTTTTTTCACTCTATTGTTAAATATTTCCCCCCAGAAAAACATAAACGGTACCAGTTATTAATTCCTGAAATGTTCACTGTAGCCTCTGTTAGTGTAGAAGACCCTACACAGGCACATTTCACACTTGATTAAATCATTACATGATAATAACAAGGTTGTGTATTGATCTGCATTTTGGCAACAGGGTCATGTATTGATCTGCCTTTGATTATCATGAGGGTCATTTATTGATGAGTTCCAACAGAGATCAATCTGCGTCCTTTAGACGAGTCAATAGTACACGGGATCTGCTTCAACCTCCTCCACCTCTTTATCTTAGTTACTGCACCAAAACCAGGAGGGGGTGTAGGTTTGGAAAAAATGGTGGTGACTGGTCACTTAACAAAATTCAATCACACTAATCAGATGTTATTGACAAATGAACATTTTAATACCTAGAAGAGGCAGAAATCAGTCAAAAAACGCAAGAAAATGCACACTTTTCTTGTGTAGCTCTCTCCTCTCTGCCCAAATCCAAAGACTAAAAATAAATACGGCTGAAAAGAGAAGACAGACAGAGCTGCCATCATAACTGCCAATCGACACATTATTGATTGATTAGCCAAAATCACAGTTTGTTTCATTCAGCCCACTTGAATTACAATATACTGTAAGTTAATTCTGGAAATTCTGCTTCGCTGAGGATTTAAGGTTTAGTATTCAGCCCCAGGTAAGATTAGAATAAAAGTCATTTCTTACTCGTGCAATGCAAGATGTCAGAAAATCTGCATGCAAATTTCTCCACACGGCAACCAAGAACGCTTATGTGATGAAAATGATCTATGGTGTCGTGTTCCAGATCCGTCGACAGTGGCTTCAGACCACATTACACAGTGTGCCATTTGGAAGAGTATTTCTATTTCCAAACAGTGGCTAATTAGTTGGAGCTCACTTGTTTGAATTGTCTTTTTCCTGTTCAAAATTGTTGTCTTTGTGATACTCAAGTATTATTACAGCTCACAGAAGCTTGACTTGAAGCCAAAAGCTTCTTAATATCACACATGAGCCTTTAATGTGCATGACTATAGGAACATACTACATTTAACTATAGCAAAAAGCAATGAAATGTACAGTGACAATAAAACAATTATATTAGTTCTATTCATGTTTATGACTATGTATGTGTGAAAATGTCTTTCCCACAGTAGGATATACTCTTGTGTGGTATTATGCAGTGTTTTTACACACTCTGTAGGACAGACATCTTCACATACATATTCATAAATGTCAACAGAACAAATAGAAATCCTTTTTTTTATGTCATCATTGTATGTAAAAATAGTATACAACATCATCTGTGCAGCTACATGTGGTTAGTCCGAGATAAATAAAATCAGATAAAAACAAGTGGTTGTATTATAGCGTATTTTGGCATTGATCCAGCTGAAGTCATCATGTCTATGAGTGTGATGATGTCAGCATATCTATTGCCTCTATATATATGTAGGGGTTAAAGTGAATTGAAACAAAATTTATGTTTTTAAAAACATTAGAAAATTCCGCCCATTATAAGTAAATTGGAAAAGAAAAAAAAAATATTAAAAACTTGAACTTTGACCTATTTTTCGATAAACTCAATTTGGTATGAATATAATCAATAGTTTTCTGGTACATACATGTGAAATTTTGCCCATTATAAGTAAATGGGGGTGAAAATATTTTAAAAATAAATAAAAATAACTTTGATTGACTGTTATCAAAATGTGATGAGATTTGTTCTGGGTCAGTGGCAATCTATAAACCCAATCTGGTATGAATTCAACCAATAATTTTACTGCTAGACTGTTAACAAACAAACAAACAAACCAAAAACAATACCCCTTGCCTCCTCTTCGAGGGGCAGAATAAATTTTTTTTTAAAATAGTGAAAAGTCTCATCCACATGCACACATTCAAAAGCATTTGCTACAAAACAAAATGTTTGTAGAGATGAAATACCACAGACAATGTTAAAAAAAAACAAAAAAAACACAACACACACATATGTATATAGTTTATGAAAATACCATATCTAAACACAACTTAGTTAGAGTTAATAGAAAAAGTTATGGGTTATTATTCCACTGTAACCATCGCTAACCATCTCTTTCTAAAGGTCATGACCTGTGTTTCTAACGTGTATTTATTCACATAAGATGAAGAGGTCACCGCTTGACCATAGCCGGTACAAAAACACCAATTGTTCAAAAAAAAAAATCGACCAGTGTTAGTCTGGAGAGGTCAGGCTGCCTGTAGGAGGGTTGATATACAATAATTACTAACATCAGCAGGAGCAAAGGTCAAACCTATTTCTTCCTCATGAATATTCCACATTGTTGTGTAAGATTTCATAGAAGCCTACAGAATCTGCTTGTGTAAACCCATTTGCTATAAAATGGCAACATTTTAACCCATAAAGACCCAAACAGCCAGTGGCAAACATAATATATGGATATAAAATGGTTAATAAGTTCCGATCCATTAATCCTATCAATACATGTAAATAATTGGTGTCAAATACAGTTCGTCATCTTTTCACGGTCATCAGATATGACCCATTTGGATATTCAGAGGCTCTGTAGTGAAAGTGGAAACACAGTCATTTTCTACATGATTGATTCATCAGTAAAAACTGTCATTTATCACCAGTTTGAACATAATCCAAGTGTGTTCATCCACTGTTTATTTAATTTTTATTTTATTTTACCAGGTAAAATCAATTGAGAACAGCTTCTCATTTACAATGATGACCTGGCAGGAGGTTCCAACAGAACTGTCATTGATCAGTTCATGATATCTTTTCTGATAAAGTCACATTTTCTGCATTTTTAATCTGAGCTTTTATGAACGTCTGCATGATTGGTAAATTACATGTAAGAAAATACCTGAATTTCACTTAAAAAACGCAAAATGCAGAGGATGATATTATAATAAATAAGGTTAAATAGAGAGAACATTTTACTTTTGCAATTTCCACAAAAGTAGCACCGAGTCTTTATGGGTTGATTGAACAAAGCAGCAAATATGCAGTATAACTCTTCAACCTACAGTCCACATAAAAACATCTATACTATGAGCGCCTGTGTTTGTAGTATATGTCTGCAGTGCAGCCTCAGCACCTAGATGAAGTGTCCCTAATAGGATCCCTGTGGGATTCCTCAGCAGCTTCTTACTGCAAACCTGCACACACTGAGCAGTCAGCACTGACAGAGCTGGAGCCTAAACCTGGACGTATTCTTCTCTCTCTACCTGGCTACTTCGCGCTTTGATTAATTTACATGCACAAACATCAATCATTAAAGGCTATCGTGAAGTGTTCTGCAGTGACGGAATGACTCAGGCAGTCATGATTATTGGGGCTTGCTGACATGTTAACACGCGTCTACCTTCCAAAAATAATTGGATGTGTCTTCTTATCTTTTTCTGTTTTTGACACCAATGCAGAAATTGCCAGCTATTTAACAAGGCCACTATTATTGAGCTGTTAACTTGTGAGTGCTTTTTCCTTGACAGTAAGGCATTGTCAGAAGTCGTTTATCTTTCAAAGGAGCTAATTAGCCGTTGCACCAAATAAAGGCAAAAGAAAAAGAAAGCACAGGTGGCTTATTGTGTAACGGAACTTTTATATATGTACAATAACACCATAGATACATCTTTTTTTAAAAAAAGGTACTTGTATCAGATTTATGACCCATTTAAAGTCTTGTAAAAATAAAATACGTCCTGATAGAGCCTATTTGAGGGGGGTGCATGTAGAGAATGCAGGCAGAATTACAGTCCCTGTGCACTATAATGTATCTAGGAGCCTGAAGGACTGCTTGGTGAACATTATAAGAAGTAATTAACCAGCTCCTCTCTTTAGCTAATTGGAGATTGGAAGTGTGATAGTCATTAGCAGCTCCCATTTCCGTGTCATGGCTGCACATAGGGGAAAGCATGAAGACTTTGTGAAAGCATATGCAATTCAATTGGAAATCCTGAAACCTAATATAAGACATGAATATAAAAGGACATATTAAGAGGACATAATATGAATCTCATTTTCATTCACTATGTCTTGCCAGAGATTGCCGTCACTGCCAGCTGGCTTTCATCCCCACTCACCCTCCATTGTACAGTAATGTAGTCAAGATATGCAGGATAAAAGACCAATTTAGTAAAGCGTTAAGGAAGCAAAGAGGAGAAATTGAAATATTTGTTACCTCTGAGATGAAATTAATGCACACTGCTTTCTATTTTGTGATTTTAACACATTGTAGTGGCAATTTGTCCACTTTGGATTCATTTAAAAGACATTTACACACACACACACACACACACACTCAAAGGACCTCTGTTGTCTACATATCAGATCAAAGGTATATGTGTGTGGAGAGTCGGTATAGTATAATAACCCGAAACTCTTATAAATATTATCTTTATCATCTTTACTATGAAAACCTGCAGCTGACTTGACCTATAACATTCTAGCTCCAACTCAGCCTACATGATAGTTTTAGTATCAGGACTGTTGTATGGTTTGATGACTTGGATTACTTCAGCCTGACACTTTTATTTTAAATATATGATCTAGTTTTCAGCGCAATTGCACAGATCATGTTGCTAAAAACATAAATAACTCAGCTAACCTTTTAAATAGACAGCTTTTCATTGTAATTAGGGTACAGAGTGTTGTACTCTGGGGTGCCGCAACCAATTGTGGACTCCATGGAAGGTTGGGGGGGAGAGGGGTACGTTGTGTAGGGACTGGGGGAATAACCACAACTGGCCTGAAACCAAAACTAAAAATGTAATTTGGCTATACGACTCCTTCTATATATCTTTTTTAGTCAGAAGCTTGCATGAAATTTTCACAACTTCTAACCTATACTATACCCACTGGGCCCCATGAATTTGTTATGTTTACCCCCACCTACGATTTTGTAGCATTAATGTTGCTAGCACAGTTCACTAGAACAGTCAGTCTGTTTATAGCAACACTTTAGCACATGTAAGCACTACTGTGTTTGGGAATAAAAGCACATTTCCACTACTCTGCGCAGACTGACCAGCTTCATCTAATTGTCCAACTGTGTCCCTGGATGTTGACATCCGATGCCTCTGTGATGACAGAATTACTCCTCAGCACCTTCAATCTTTATTTGGTGACATCCCAGGTCCTTCACTTCTCTGACTAAACTATGTTTGTGTATGTGTTTACAGCCCAAGGACATGTATGCGACAAATGTGCTACTTGTCATTTGAATGTATGTGAGTGTGTGTTGTGTATGTTTGTATGTATGTGTGTTTGTGTGTGTGACATCCTACTGCCTTTCTCACATCAGACACATATCCTCAAGGTCACAAATCAGGCCAGGTGGCCATTTGGAAAGATTAAGGACACATTCCTAAAAAAGAGACACCTATGATTCATCATATCATGCCAGTAGCCATGGTGATCCCTGCTACAGAGAGGCTGCAGTAAAAGGTTATGGAGCTGGGATCTGAGTAGACCCCAAAGAGGTATTAAGTAAGACTTACAGTCTCTGCTACACCCTTGTAAATGTTACGCCTCTAAATGACAGTGGTGAAAAGGAAGGAGGCATAAAAGTAGGAGAGAGGATGAGAGAGAAAAGGTAAACTGTAAGCGAGACAGAGACATTAAACCCCCACAAGTCCCCTCTGACAGATGCTAGCTAGGGCGCCATGCCAAGTAGGTACAGTTTTAAGGGGACAGGCTCTGCCATAGTGAATGAAATTGATAACGCCATATGGCTACAGAAGAGGGGCTGTGGATTCCAGTCACGAAGCCATGAATGAGGAATAATCCTTCTGCCACTGTTGTAGGACATGGTTTTACTGCCCTGTAAGACTGTCTTCCAGAAGGAGGGGTGAGAAACGGGAAGAAGAGGGTGGAGGGGCATGTAAAGGGAGGGGCGTGTTGCAGGAAAAGCTCCACTGCTTATCCTCATCTTCCTTCTGCTTTTTTTTTCTCCTTTCTCTTTCACTGACCAAACAAAAATCACAAACATAAGCTGCATTGCATGATGCCTGGATACAGTTTAGACGTACCGTTTCATCATGACATTGCAACTTGAGCTTTGACTCTATTGATCAACTGAATTATAGTTTCACTGTCACACAACATATAACAGAGGATTGTGCGTAGGGATACCAAGAGGACATGCTGGTTTATTTCTGACTGGATGCAGTGGGACATCTTTTAGATATTGCATTGGAAATACTACATACTTCTACATCCTACATTAACCTCTGGCAAATTTATGACTATGATACTATCTGCAAATATTCTCAACAATCTTAATGTCTTACCTTTAATGTCTTAAGTTTGTGTTTTGGTTCTTTGTATCTTGGCTAACATGGAGTGACATGTTACAAAAGGGTGAAATTGGGGAAACACCATAGGTGAAGGGAATGCTAATGCTAAATGCTAACTACTTGATACTGACAAGTAACATGCAATCAATTGCTACCAAATAATTTTCCATTGCTTATTATTTCTAATAAACTCAGCTATACGCTTATCGGCATTGAGCAATGTATCTAATAGCAGACCATATAATCCAATACTGACTTAATGCTAATGTTAGCTCTGCTGGGATATAATCACGAGTGTGTAAGTTTTGTTAACAGGCTGGGTTTTGTCATTTTGCAAGTCCCTCTAAACATTTGCCAACCAAGTCATTTGACATCTTTGTATGATTCATTAACAACTATAGTGGAGTTGTCTATGAAAAAAAAAAAATGTTTTATTGCATAAACATAAATTCAACAGGCAGCTAGTTAAAATAAAATGCACATGGGAAATTAATTAGGCAAGTGATTCTCACTCTTAAGTATGCATAACTTTATTCCTTGGAGTCAATTTGACCCCATTCCACTGCGTTCGTCTATGGGACGTGGAAGGCAGCAGAAGGGTTAATATAATATGAATAGGATAGTAGTACATTCCCCCACTTTCACTTTCCAAATGCTGCAAAATTAATGGTAGTTTCCTTGCAGCAAATGTGTTTATTTGAGCAGTAATGTTATTATTTTTAAGGTATTTAAGATATTTTATATCTTATATCTATATTGTGAATTTCTCCACTGTGAGGTTAATAAAGTATCTTATCTTATCTTATCTTGTGCATCACTTCATGTGAACTAACTTATTTTAGCATCCAGCTTCAAGTGACCAACTGGAACTGCAGCTTTTGGTTTTCAGCTTCTACTGAATTTTTAGTGCACCAAATATTTCTACCTTGGTTTGCAAAAAAAAAAAAAAAAAATCCCATTGATGTGCTCAAAATTTAGATGCAAGTCAGGCCGGTGACACTGAGTGGTCTTAATATCCGTATTGCATACATACACATGCAGTGCACATCAGGGATTGTGTATTGTCACAGCTTAAACAAAAGATCTATAGAGGTGGGATTTGTGTGAAATGCAGACTCACAGTTCTGTTTTCCCAAGGTAAAACAAGGGATCCGGGGAGACACGGTAAAGTAAGGGGCCTATTCTGTGGTAAGAAGCAATTAATTTGGAATGCGCAACACTGGGAGCTGGGAGGTTAGGCTTAAATGGAGCACAGGCAGCTACAGAGACTAGGCTTAATTGTTTGATTGATTGGCTGCGACTGCAAGGCATATTTCTGAAGCCCCTCTGCACCGATCAATGAGTCAATGAGCGCCTCGCCAAACCTCGCAGGTTCCTGGTCTCGCAATTCAATTAATGTGGAGACCTAGGTGGGCCCTCCCCGCGATCATGTTACAGCCTTGGAGACTCGACTGCCTTTTTCACATTGAAGTGGGTTTATTGCAGCAGATACATGCTATCGGGCAGGGGGGTTTGAGAAGAAAAAAAGCAAAGGGGAGGGTGCAGGGAGGTTAGCTTTATTAGATTGGTAACAGACACTACATTCTGTATTGGACGCAAATTGAGTTAGCCTCCTAATCTGTCATTTAAACAAATTATCTTGAGGTGGTGATGCATCAGCAGTATCGCTCCACTCAAGGGGTTTGCGGGAGGCGGAAGGGGCAGAGGAATGGATATGGGGAAGGGTAGTGATGAAGGGCTGAGGCTAATAGAGACGCAGGAGAGACTGACATTTTGTCAAGAAGGTAATGGAGGGAGGAAGATACAGTGAAGGGTGACTGAGAGCAATGCGTTAAGATTCAGGTCACTGTCAACGAGGAGAAAATATGTGGTTCCTGGCAGCTAAACACTGTGCAACACTGCGGAAACTGACCTTCTAAAATGAAATGATGGAATTTTCTGAAATATAATCAAATGTTCTTGTTATTAAGGAAAATAAGATGTAATGTGCTTAATGCAGTAAGCGGATTTTGCTTAATAAACCTTATTCTGGAAGCACATGGATTCCACGGCTGGGATATTATTCAAAACATTATTTTATACAGCAAAACAGAACATCAAGAGGAAAACTTGCTTCTAGAAAGTGTAAAACAGAAAAAAAAAATCTTGTCAGGCATCAATTTAATTCAAAAAGTAATGCCATTTTGAGAAATGTATGCAACTTTTTTAAAAGATCTAATAAGAGCTAATGTTGACATAAATTTAATAACAAGTAAAGAGCTAAAATCCCAGCAGAAGCTTGTTTTCCCTTAATTAAAAGTAAAACCACTCACACAACTTCTCAATTTAACAATTTTAACACCACTTTAAATGATTGTGTTAGTGTTATTTACATTTAGCAGAGCATTACATTTTGGCATTAGGTTTTCTTTCAGTGTTTGACAAATATAGATAAACAAATGTCCCTACCACACTTTTTATCCCCTGAATAATATTCCCATGTAGTGGGGTTGTATCTATCTATGTTAACTGTAGCTCAGTATCGGCTCAATTATTTTAGTACTATCAAAGATAAACTTTTCAAGGACTTTCAGGTCTTTCCCAGTTTTCTATAAATAAGATTTATTTTCCTCCATTTTTTTATCTCCAGATTCATGGTACAGGTTACCATTATTATTATTATTACCAGTGGTTTTGTTTCTGCCATTTTCCTTCTTTTTTTTTTTTTGCAGTGATCACTATAGAGTTAGTGTGTCCCTTGACACCAAACGTTTCATATTTGATACATGAGTTTTGCATGCAATATTTTTTTTTCCTGAAAAACCTAATGTATATGATTAGATACATGCAATACACAGACAGTCCACCAGGGGAGAATAATTTGTTCAACAGAGGCCTTTCTAGTAACACTATAAGACTGCCATTAATAAAGAAGGAGGGAAAATTTGCCAAATTTGAAAGTTAATTACCAATCTGTTAGACATGTTTGGGTTATTTATGGTTTTTTTTGTTCAAAAATAATATTTGAGCATTGAGACCTAATGCATCAAATATGATACAAAAGTGAAACTCATACATGGAAATTGACATTGAAAAAAACTTTTTTTGGTTGTTCAAAAGGACCAATAAAGGCTTCAGTTTCAAAGAACTGGAATCTTCTGTCAGCAAAGTATTGGTTCAGGCTTTACATGGTTCAGGGTAGAATAGTAAAGTTACTAAAAATGTACTGTTTCAGCCAAACTAATTCAGACATATTTACATGGGTGTATGTTTTATATAGCAATGTTCATGAATGTGAATGTTCCCTATTAAATAAACTAATAAAATAAAAATAATAACAAACCAGTGAAGAAAGTAAAATTGTGAACATGTGTATTAAGGGGAAGGGCTACAGAATTTTCACTGATAATGAAAAAAAAGACTGAAGCTCCACTGGAAGCAATAGGAGCTGTCTTTTAAAGTGTGGACAGCTCTCTGTCATAGTGTCACAGTGTTTGATCTGGGTCAGGGTCAAGGCCGATCCACCATTACACAAGAGTGACAGGTTCATTGGAAGAAAACGTATAGATAAACAGACGTGCAGTGACGCTGGTGGCACAGTGTTACAGCCTGAAAATGAACCCAAGCTGCAGCAGTAACTTATAATCTGTACTGAAAAAAAAATAGATATGATAGAACAAACAGTTCCAAACACAAAACGCTATTGTTGTGAAAATAACTGATATATTGTAAGTTTCATGCAACTACAAGCAGCATGGAGTTAATATGATAAACAACAAAAAAAAAAAAAAATTTCATCCATATTCATGATGGAATTTACCGTTGCATCTCTGATCTAATCAGCACATTAGCTCATCTTTGTTGTGACAATTTCAGACCTCCACAGCTCAGGGGAGCAGCTGGGTGAGATTGTGGAGGCGTAAGGTGTGACTGGAGGTGAATTGTGGTGTGTTACATCACCTGCTTCAGGTTGGAGGTAAGACATTATTTATTTAAAGATCTGTCAGAGTATTTTCACTGCTTCTAACTTATTAAAACACTTGGAAATTTACTGTCATTAAGTAAATTAAATACATATTAAAAAATACAATTTAGTCAAGTAAATGGACGGACGGACGGACAGACAGACAGAAAGAATAGCGCACGTTTTTGTTATCTATGTTGAAATATTTGAAAATTTACACAACCATCATTGGTTATCGCAGCATTCATTCAGTTCAAAGTGCTTCATAGATGACTAATAAACCCATAATGGAGAGAAACAAGTGTAAACTGTAATAATATGAATTAGAGTAAATTAAAACTATTATGAAAGGGTGCTT
Organism: Maxillicosta whitleyi; assembly: GCA_029822895.1. Classification (NCBI taxonomy): domain Eukaryota; kingdom Metazoa; phylum Chordata; class Actinopteri; order Perciformes; family Neosebastidae; genus Maxillicosta; species Maxillicosta whitleyi. Next base: position 3,629,474 of record JAPSES010000105.1, on the reverse strand, counting down.
CTATGAAACGCATCCCTTAAAACAGGACATAGGGGCTAAAAGATATGGATTAATGTTACAATGCAAGCTTGGGAACACTTTGGGTCTGTTTTATATTAAATATAAACACAAATCAGTGTCATTAATAGAGTTAAACAACACCTGAATGAGATCCAACGGCCTCACTGAAATATTAGTCCAGTAAGATGTGAGTGTCATGTTCAACCTCACACCGACTACGTTTCAACCCTTTGTTATGAATGTGACTGTTTTTTGGTAATTTCCACGTACATTACAAGACAACAACAGTTACAGTGAGGCATGAGTGGGGGGTGTTCTAATTTTTAAATTCTTAATTTATATGTAAACCATGTGCTGCATCCGAATTGTATGAAATGTGCTATATAAATAAAGAATGAATGATTAAAATAAAAATCTAAAAATAGTGATATTGTCTTGAAGACGCATACAGAGATTTTTTGTTGTTGTCATGGTTTTAAAGCTTGATCAGTACAGCAGGATGAAGGCACTATTTATGGTGCCTTCATGTAAGTCACATGACGGTTTGTATTCTGTTCCAGGAATGTGTCAGTGTTGGTATAGTGGGATGAACAGGGGAGTAGAGAGAAGAAGAAAGACATGAAAGTGAAAGGAAAATGTAGGAGCATGGCTTGTTTGTTCAATGAACCAAGGTTGGAGTTACTCTACAACACATGTTTCATTCATTCGTCTTCTGAACCATTTTATCTTTAATAGGGTTGTGGAGCTGCACCCTGGACTTGTCACTAATTCACCGTAGGGCTGATGTAGACACAGACAACCAATCACTGTCACATACACACCTAATTGCAGTTTAGATTAACCAATTAACCCCTTATTGGGCGAGTGATGATTGTTTTGGTAATTTCCTCAAATATTATAAAACAGTGAGAGCAACAGTTTCAGTGAGTCAACAATCTGAAGTCCAATGTGGTCTACAGGGTCTGTAAGGTCCACCTGTGTATGAACAGTGAGTGGACCTGCTTTGTTAGGTACCATG
>JAPSES010000105.1:3610457-3623828 GCA_029822895.1 Maxillicosta whitleyi | reverse complement strand
GGGGGTTACAAGTTTTTTTTTTTTGTTTTTTTTTGGAGTGTTATATTGTTATGTTTATGATCATATGTTCATTAAAATGGAAAATCTATCTATTTATCCAAGCATAGTCATATTTAGTTTAATAATATTCTATAGGGATATAGAAATATATTTTAAAAAATCTATATTTTTAATAAAAATGTAGTATGCTGAAACAGTATAATCAACAATAAACAATCAAACAGTATGACAATGGTCTGTTGAATACCTTTGTATTACATGCATATTTTTTTTTTATTACAGCTAAGATCAATAATTCTTACTCAAAACCTATTTTACTGGCAGAAGGACAAATATAAATCTGTAGAAATGTTAAATTGTGTTATTACTGAAAGTTGTAAAAATGATAGATGTGTTTTTGGACGATCATTTTCGCTGCTTGAACCATTACAGACTTTAATATGAGTCGATGTTCTAACATTTTTCATATATCTACAGGACGTATGCATATATGTAATAATTCTAAACCACTTCAAGCAACATGGTTCTGAATACTAAGGCCTATGTATCATTTATTTCATTTCTGGATGTGGAAAACCTGCCATTAATACTTCAGACTTTGCAAACTCATAAAAATGCAATCAGCGCAGATCGGTTACTTCTTATGAGTAATTTGTAGAAGTAGTAAAGCACCGGCTGCAGAGGCTTTGAGCAAAAATAAATAAAAATCAGAGTGCTGAGAGTTTGGAAGGAACCAGCAGTGGAGATCAGACGTGTGACCGTATCAAGAAAATTAGATTAACTGAATTAGAGGGATTAGATTGACTACAGCTGGTATGGACCTGATGCCTCCAAGAAAAAAAAAAAAAAACGATAGCAAGAGGAAGCACCCAGTACAGAGCGAAGAGAAGAGGAACAAGGAAAGGAAGGAGGAGCATAAAGATATAAAGAAGTTTCTTTGGGGAGTTGGGTAGAAAAAGTCGTATTGCAGTATAGAGAGAGGAGCAAAAGGAGGAGACAGCTCAGCAGATTTAGGTATCCTGGGTAACTTTTAGGGGCTGGCACTGAAATGAGCAGCTGATGCTGGTCTTGGGTTGAAAAGGGTCTTCAGCTCCACGGTGTTCATCTTAAGCTGCAGTGCCCCTCAGTGGTTGAAAACCGGAAAAAACACGACCGCAGCAAAAGCTCTGAGCTACTACAAGTCCAAAATGTAAGAGAAACATGGACAGAGTTTAGTGAAAAGAAACAATGTAAAGCCTCAGGTCTGTCATAACAGCTCCATCCTTACTGAAAACATTCATTTTAACCATCAAACTATTAGATTTGATATATTTTATAACATTTACTGAGTTTTTCAGACTATTCACCAAAATTAAACTAATACAAGATTATTATACACTGTATAATATTAGATCTACAGGTCAACAATCATTATGCATTTTTGTTTTGATAAAAAAATTAAAATGAATAATTAAAATCTAAAATGCTTCTGTATAAAATTTGTTTCTTCATTTTATGTAATTGCCATTTAAATGTGTTCAAGTCAGTGAAAAACAAAACAGAACCCCCCCCATACACACACACTTAGTCAAACGTGCACACTCTTGTGAACATTATTATTACTATGATCAAAACCATCATTAACAGAACTAATAATAACAGTAACAGCCATAAGAAGAAGTGAAAAAAATAAAGTAACAGTAACACACACACAAATTTACACATAACAATACAATTACAGGGCTTTTCCTAAGGGGTCTGGATATTAAAGCTATGGACTCCAAATTTGCTCCCATTTGTCTGGTGGGTTCTTAACAGAACTAAAAATCAGCCTATGTAGAAAATAATGACACCATATTCTTTCAGCAACTAATTTTAAACAAAATGCTGCAGTGAAAGAACCAGAAACTAGTGATAGATGGAGACTAATGTGGATTAAAAATATAGAATATTTCCTGTTGGTACATGTGAGTATGTCTCAAACGCCAACGCAGAAGACAGAAATTACTGAATTTTTTTTTTTTTTTTTTAATCAACTGGCAGTCTGTGTGGTTATTTTATTGTCTTATTTTGATCTATGTTTGGACCATTTCTACTGTGTCATGTGATGATAATAACATTTACTAATGGTTACCTATGGTTAAGTAATGCCTATGAGGCAGTTAAGTATTTGTAAAGTGTTACCTATGGAATACATGTTTACACTTTACAATAGGGTGCAAAAAGCATTCACTAATGGTTACCTTTGGTTAAATAATACTCATGAGATATGTGTTTTTATGTGTTTTTTAAGGTCATGTTACTAATGTTAAGCTCCACTGGACTTTGCAACAGAAATGAAGCAGCAGACAGTTGTCCTTCTCAACCCTATTAGTAAATAATTGCAAGAGACATTATTAACAGCTTACTAATATATAAACAATGTGTTAATAATGCTGAGTAGTGAATACATAACTATTATTCAACTTTTATTAATGCTTAATAATTTATTAACAAATTTTCAGTAGTAAACATTAATTAACAGCTAATTAAAACATTAACTAATATGTTACCTAAGGCTATGTAATACATAATAGTGATTGATAATATATTATTAAACAGTTAATTAATGCACTAACTAATGTGAACTAAGGGACCCTTATTGTAATGCGTTGGCAAAAAAAAAAATAAAAGCACTGGATCATGTTTCTCCCTTCTCATTTTTTTCACGGATGTATTAACTCTACAGGCCAGATGTGGACCACCAGCTGATAATCGCAGCACCACAGTATTTGACCTATTTTGTGTTCCTGCACTAGTGTATCATTGACCCTTGTGTGTGTATCACAGGTTGTTGTGGATGTGTGTGTCACTGTGCAGCAGAGAAAGACAGAGCTCTAACCAGGGGAGATAAGGCTTAAATCAATGTGATTAATTCATGTTAATTGCTGCCCCCTGGTGTCAGTGCCACGCTTGTCGTTACTTTGCTGATACACACTGTTTTCAGTACTGCCTCTTTGGCCAGGAGATAAATCTCCCAAGTCGATAGAGAGACAGATACAAACTCCTCCTGCTTCACAGCTTCACACTGCGGTTACCTTCAGCCCAGACACAATGAAGAAATGAAAAATAAATAAATAAATAAATAAAGAGACTTGCCCTCGAATCCCCAAGTGGAATTGGAGAATATTAACAAGACCACGGTGATGTATCATAGACAAACAGGAAGTGACAGATTTTGTTATGAATTTTCCCTCCTGCATATTCCGCTGTGATTTAGAGGCTTCACACAGCGTGCACAGCAAAACTGTAGGGCGTTGTCTGCATACTGATGTCCTGCTCATTTTATGCAGAGGCTTACAGGATCAGAGACCTTCTCAGACGCCTTCAACACAACCATCCATCCATCCAACAACAGAGGTATTAAAGATGTGATGAAAACACATAAGCATCCCTTTATAATGAAAGAAGCAAAGGCACGTCTACGAACACATACAGTGAATTAGATGGAATCAAAAGTCCAGTTTACAATAAAATGCGTAACTAGAATGGCACTCAGTAGAGCGCAGACCTCCGCCAAGTGCAACCCCCCTCTCATAGTCCCTCATTTATTTGCACAACATTTTAAGATTCTGAAGTCCATGGACTATATGAGAAAACATGAGTCGCCATCTGGTGGACATGTATTATTATTACCACAGCAACGCCAATTAAAAGTAATACACAATCCTTTAAAAAATTCCTGGATCCAGACAGTGATTCAGATCACCTCCAAAATATAATCATCTGTTCCTTGTTTCAGAGTGAACATTTCCAGAAAATTTCATTTGGTTTGGTCAATAATTAACCCAGATACTGAGAAACTAAATTTTTGGCCCCATTGACCACAATGTTAACAGAAATTTCAAAGTGATCCAGAATCCAGGATTTCTTCCGGATAACCCCCAAAGGTTAATCATTTCTTCATTTTGCCATTGCCAACAAATCCTGAAAATTTCATCAAAATCCGTCCATAACTTTTTGACTTATGTTGCAAACAGTCAAACAGACAGACAGACAAACGCCGGCAAAAACATAACCTCCTTGGCGGAGGTAATAATCTGTGGCACAGGTGTATTTCAACGGACCGGTTATGGAAATATTAAAGTAAAGTGGGAAGTAGAGATGGGTGATAATGGTAACTTATAAAACTGTTAATATTCTATATTATCTTATAAATACCCAAACAACAAATGGCAACTAAAACCTTGTACTGATCTAAACGGTTAACCCTGTAAAGACTGAACCATTACATCACTGACAGAAAATTCCAGTTCTTTGACACTGGAGCCTTTACTGGTCCTTCTGAACAACCCCCCCAAAAAAGTTTTTTTTTTTTCCCCAAATATCGATGTCCATGTATGAGTTTCAATTTTGTATCATATATGATACATCAGGTCTCACTGCTCGATTATTAGAATTTTGGAACAAACAAAAACATAATATAACATAAACATGTCTAAAAAAAAAATGGGTAATTCCATAAAACAAGCATTTCCATCCACTGTTTATGCAACTTTATGGGTTTTACTGGTAAATCAATGTTGTAGATGATGGTGTTTCCATGGTAAATATAGAGCCTCTGAACATCCAAATGGCTCATATCTGATGACCATGAAAAGATGACAAACAGTATTTTACATCAATTAGTTATATGTATTGATTAGTGGATCAACCGGTATTAAACATTATAAATAAATGGATGCTTTTGGTCAGAGGTTGAAGGTTTAGGTCTTTATGGGTTAAGTGACATTTATGAATTTTTTAATGCGATGGGAAAAAACAAACAGGAAGCCCAGATTTGCAGATACCAGTATTGTCTAAAAGAATATGATTTGATTCATAACATAAACCAAGAAACCCTAAACATATGCAGTACATCCTTAAATACTGTATCATTAAATACTATCTGTAAGTATAAATACATACAATATGATGCTGTACTTTACTGTACAAGGACCCAGATGAGGATAAAACCAGGACGGACCATGTTTGAACCATCTATTTGTAGACACACATCATGCAGGTCAAAAATTAACCTGATATCTATTTTAGACATGGATCAATGTAAACACAGGATGATAAATGACCTGGAATCGCTCAGATTCAATGACATAGTTTTGGACGTAGATGGGTACACATGTGACTCGGACACTTATAAAAAAAATCAATCAGTGCTAAATTAATTCTGTTTTAGATTAATGAATAGCATCACCTCGAAACGATTTTATTGGTATAGTTATAGTTATTCCAGCTTTAAAATCTTTATTTTTTATTTTAGAAATACTGTAGAAGTTGTAAAGTACAGATTTGTATCATCGTTTTTGAGGGATTGACTGGTTTTAGGTTAGTTTTTATTTAGTTTTAGCGTTAGTTTGAGTTTTTTTCGTGTGTTATGGGGAAAAAAATTAATTTATTGAAGCTGAAAATGGTAGAATGAAAGAATGCGAGGCATCAGACATAATTTACAAAGCCATTGTTTATTACTGTGCAAAGCTACTTTATTCTTGTACATGATGAACTGGGAACATTAACAGCAAAATCAAAACAAAGCTTATTTCACCTGCAACTGTACTTCATTTTAGTTAGTAATGCATTATTCATGCTAGTAATTAATAGTCTATTCTTTCTCTTTTTATTGTTTATTCATAAAAAAAGAAGTTTTTCACTGCTAGTCCACTCCATCTGTTACACTAATAAGTCCTACATTTGTTTTTAATCCTAATGACTTTAAAGCTATTTTTAAAGGTGACTTACAAATTAATTTTACTCTACATGTAATTTTTCCTAAATTATCTATCAATTATTCTAAATCATCATCATTTTGCATTTCCTGTGAAAATTTGGTATTTTCCTATAGGCCATTTCATTTACTGATCAGGTAGATGTTCATAAAAACTCAGAATAAAGTCAAAGTAGAAAAAAATGAAGAAAAAGTGACTTTTCCAGCAAAATTGATAATTAACTAAATGGTTTTTTATTGATGAATGAATGTTGCAGAAGATGACGGTGTTTACACATTCTGAGCATCTAAATGGATCATATCAGATGACCATGAAGAGCTTAGAATCTGCGTTTTACCTGAAATATTTACATGTATTAATAGGATTAGTGGATCAACAGTTATGAAACATTAAAGGGCAATAGATGTGTTTGGTCACCGGTGACTCTAGGTTTTAGAGGGTTAATAATCATATCTGCTCTGAAACAGTGAAACCCCCCATGTGATATGTACGCTGCAAAAGTCTAAACATCACCAAAAAAAAAAATCTTACCGGGATCATTTTCACTTGTTCCAATGTTAGATTTTTGCTTAAATTAAGCAATAAATAAATAAAAAAATAAAAAATCTGCCAGTGGAATACATGAAAATTATCTTGGTAAGATTTCTTGAAATAAGATTTATTATCTAAAAATAACTTCTTATATCTCACTGAAAAGTAACTCTTCAGATGATTATGTCTTATCTTAAGTGTGATGAGATATTTTGACTAGAAATGAGAAAAATACACTTGGGAAGATTCCGACTTTTTCCAGTTTACATTTGGAAACAGACTGAGCCATATATGATCACATCGTCCATGTGACGGGAGAGAGCTGCGGAGCGCTCCCCCAGGAGGGAAAGGTTGGATGTCAATGGTCGTTTGGGGCCAATCTGTTTTTTGTTTTTTTTGTTTTTTTCAGCCAAGTCAATATTTTAACAGCTGGATACGCTTAATGAGTCAGCTGCTGGATCAATACTGATGCCACACCATACCATGAGACTCCTGGCGGTCACAGAACCACGCCGATGATAACATACCAAATCAGTTTATACAGTATGTCTGCGCTCTGGTGCGTCAAAATACACTGAGTAAAGCAACCCAGAGATGTTTGTTTTAGTACTTTATTGATTAAATGTATGTATCTATTAGGGGTACAAACACAGTATTCAGAAAAGGACAGACAGTATATAAGGTTTATATCACTTCATAACACTTTGTATTGCATTTATCCCATGATTTTACTTGCTATTTAACCCTTCCTAAGTAATTTAGCACCATTTATTGTAATATTATCCTCTGTATTTTGTGAATTTTCTGTGAAAATCAAGTATTTTCTTTTATTTATTTTACTGATCTTGTAAATGTTCAAAAAAAGTTCAGACTACAGTTGAAATTTATTATAAAACTGCAGAAAAAGTGACTTTTTCAGCAAATATGTCAGTAACTAAACATAAACCCGGTGTGTCCAACCACTGTCATTGTTCAAACCTCATGGGTTTTACTGATGAATCAATGTTGTAGAAGATGACGGTGTTTCCATGGTAACAACAGAGCCTCTGAACATCCAAATGGGTCATATCTGATGACCATGAAAAGATGAAAAACTGTATTTTACCTGAATTATTTCCATGTATTGATGGGATTAATGGATCAACACTTAATAAGTAATGTTTTTGGTTAAATACAGTTATCTAAAGTTACAACCTATATCCCATTGTTTACATCTGATTCTTTTAAGCTTAAAGTATCTTTAAGTGTCTTTTTTTTTTTTTAAATCTTTTTTATCTCATGCCTATACGTTTTATTGCTTCCCTGCTGTAGCGTTCATAATGTTTTATGTAAAGCACTTTGAATTGTTTTGTACAAGAAATATGCTATAGAAATAAACCTGCTTTGCCTTTGTATCTGAATATATCAACATTTTATCTATTTTGCGATAGCATGTGTTTATGTTTTGTTTTGTACCCCTTGTACCAACAACCGTAACTACATGATATATTGAAAATATATATGCTATGAAAGATCCACAAGGAAATTTACCACTGAGGATATTTTTCTTTCAGCCTTGTTTATGTAAAAGTATCTCAATCCTAGCAGGAGCTTACTGTGGTATTTATACACTATAATAAAAAAATAAAAAATAGATACCTCCCTGTGGTTTTTTCTCAAGCACAAAAATATCCCTTTGAGTTTATTAATAATCACAACAAAACACCTAATACTACCACTATGCTAAATTGGACATTACTCTGCATGAAATTACAATAAATACAAATCACAGGAAGCAAAGTGAAGCTAATTCGTGACCCATTTCCAGACAGAGGAGCAACGCAGCTGAAGACAATGAGAGAGGAAAGTACGGAGGTGGATGCATCTCAGGATTATGAATGATGATTCCAGCATGGCTGACATTGCACTCAACAGGAACTCAAAGGCAGAAGGGAGGATGGGCAGCCCGATTTAGAGCAAACAGCTGTTGTGTACTTCGCCTCTCTTTACCAATGCCAAGTCACTGTGGGCAGGGAGTGGAGGTGCCTTCCCCTGTCCCAAATCCTCACTATTAACCTGACAGCATTCTCTCCTAGTACTGCACACACATGTTTCATGCTATATGCACCCCCCCACCCCCCCATACATTATAATAATTGCATAATTATAAGCTGTAGCATTTCCAAACATACATGGACGGCAGTAAAAAATAACCAGCCTCCTCTTCAAACAGAAGCTCGAGATGTGCTGACTCTGAACCTGTCTAAAGATGGAGCCATGTGACCACACACAGCTCAGCTCAGCCACGGTAAACACTGTCATACTCGACAAAAGGTGCCAGTGCTCTCCAGCAGACCCCACAGCAGTATTAATGTGCAGCTTTTTTATCCTTGTGTGCTTCCTAAGCTGCTACTTTTGTCTGTTTTTACATTTTAGAGCTTTTAAAAAAGGAGCTACATGAAATATTTTTTACTATTGAGAAGGACCTGAAGTTGCTTGTTAGACAATCCTTCTTTAATGGAAATTTCAATCAAAATTTGGTGGTATGACATCTTCTTAAAACACATTTTTATAGACTTGCTTTTATGTCATGATGTTACCTGTGAATGCTTAATATTTAAGGAAGTGTTTCAGCTATTTCTTAATATATGACGTTTTATTGTTTCTGTTTTTTAGTATCTCTGTTTATATCTTGGATCCTGCTGTTGTGCCTTTTTTACTATGTCTGTGAAGCACTTTGTAAACTCAGTTTTTAAAAGTGCTATATAAATAAAGGTATTATTATTATTATCTTCTTAGGTATTTTAACCCTTATACACTCAAAAAAATAATTTACCCTAAAAAGTAGACTTTATGTAATTTAATCACATGACAATTTTCCATGTAAGGCTATCACATAAACTGTAAGTGAATGCCGAGCCTTATGGTACACATTTTGTTTTGTTGTTATATGATTTCATTGAATAAATGTTCAATTTTTATGAACTTTACATAAATGTTATGTATAATTCTTTCTTAATATTTACCTGGACCAAGAACTTTTTTTTTTTTTTGAGTGGAGCGGACCCCGACTCTGGACCATGGACGTTTGACATGACCAGTTTGGGTTAAAAATGGTGGTGGGGCATATGCACAGCCAACTGACCCGTAACTGTTAAAACTCCTGTTGCTAGTGTGTGTGTGTTGAGCCATATTTGAGTAACTCACAACTTTTAATTGATGCATACGACAGCCAGTATTCTCTGCTGGGTCATATTTGACCCATAACACCACAAATGTTACTTTTTTGAGACCTTTACAATTTACTAAAATGGTGAAAATGTATTTTGTTGCGTTAAAATAGTTGTGTCTGAGGATTAGATGAAGCCTCATTCCAATAAAAAAAACGCAATTTTTTTTTTTTTTTTTTTTTCTACAAACCTAAACTTGAACACAGGTAAATTTTTGATCTGAATACAATATAAGGGTTAAAAGGGTCATACTTTGCTAAACCCCCTTTTATTAGTCTTTGGTACACATCAATAGTCGCTTTTCCATTGACCCTCAATTATCGCACATATAACTTGCATATAAAAATTTACCTAATGGAAAAATGATAATTTTGATTAAAAGTTTTTACGCTGGCAAGAGGTGGTTTTTCAGGCATTGCGGAATTGGTATATTATGCAAAACTGCAATGGAAAAATCTTTTTTTTTTTTTTTTTTAAATTTTGCAAATACAGTCATGTGAATAAAACCCCGGATGTGTGGGGGCCATTACAACAAGTGAAGAAGAGTTTTAAAAGAAATATGGTGCGGTATGTGTGGACACACCAGGAAACTGAATAATTTTTTATTTAGTAAAGAATAGAGCAGTAATATACGTATAAGAATAATAAATACTATATCTGTAAATCAACACGAAACATGCGTTCATCGTCATATTTATGGAATGACTTCTCATGTCATCTCATGATAATAAATACCATAAGCAAACCGACATTGGGCATTTGTGTTTTTTCGACATTTAGTAAAAAGATAAAGTTTTGCGTATAAGCCTAATGAAAAAATGACTAATGAGTGAGTGGAAACGCAACATGGGTTTTGGTATCTGTGAGGGCATTCTGGTACAGAAGATCCCCTGCTGTTGGCAGTTTGGAATATCAATAATACATATAACCATCCTTCAAACCCTTTTCTATATATCTGATGGACTTTAAATGTAATGCATTATTCAAGTCTAGCTTTCTCAACTGGTGGGTCCTGACCAAAAAGTGGGCCACAGACTTTTTCTGAACAGGTCGGGGAGTGTGCGGTGTGTCATCAGTTTATTATTAGAGTAAAGTGCTCTGAATGCAGAGACCAGAATACGTCTATAGCTTAAAAAAAAAAAAAAAAAAAGGCTCTTCACCACAAAGTAAATGGGCTTACCGACCTATTTTTGATAAATATATTTGCTGAGTTTGAATTTTATAAAAGTAGGTCACAACTTCCTGACTATGAGGAAAATGCAGGTACCCAAGGTGAGTTTTATTGAGAACCACTGACTTAGGTATTTCTGTAAATATTCCAAACTGATTATATACTTCTGGAGAATCTATTATTCATTCATTATGTAGAAAGTCCATGCTCCTTAATGTCGTCTGGGTAGATTCAGTTGTGTGCATATAACCTATAACCACACAGAGATGTCCCTCTCTGATATTTGCCCTGGTTTTATTCATTCCATAAAATATCAATAGATTTTTTTTTTAATATTTAATTATCACTGCATTTTTGTAATTTTTTGTAGAAAACTCAAGAAATTATTGGAAATCAAAACAGAATTGCAGTTTAACCCATAAGATCCAGTGCTACTTTTGTGGTTCCCACCTGAATTTTTCTCTTTTTTACCATTTGTAAGTAATTTATTTTTCACTTATTATAACTCTATTTTGCATTTAAAATCATGCATTTTCCTATGTTTAATTCACTAATGATGTATAAGTTCATAAAAATGCTGATTAAAGTTAAGGGTTATTATATTAGAAATAGAAAACTGAGAAAAAAAGTGACTATTTCAACAAAATCTATCATTAACTGAACATAAACCAAGTGTTTTTATTTACTTTTATTTATCCAACTCCATGGGTTTTACTGGTGAATCAATGTTGTAGAACATGATAGTGTTTCCATGGTAACTACAGAGCCTTTGAACTTTCCAATGGGTCATATCTGATGACCATAAAAAGATGACAAACTGTATTTTACACTAATTATTTACATGGCTTGATAGCATTAATGTTTTAAACATTATTAAACATTTTAGATCAGTGGATACTTTTGTGTCTTTATGTGTTAATTGACATTTTTATAATATCTTACTAAAATACTCCAAAAAATGGATCTAAATATTAAATTATGCGTCAAAAACTGCGAGATGGCACGTTTATTAAAATAAACTGATTAAAATAACATTTGGTCTCTTTACCAAACATACTTTTTCTGACACGAATAAAGCTCTTTTGTTGAGATTGTTTGTGTTATTATGAGAAGTGCAAAACCTATTTTCAGTTCATAATGAAATCGTGGTGGAACAAATTAGACCGTGGCAGTCCACAGTGAGAGGGGAAAAGCAAACACTGGAACAGTTTTACAGAAGAAGCGGGTTATGTAAAGCCTCATTAAACTATATTGATATAAACAGTAAGATTTTATATTTCATTTGAAAATATAATGAAAATGTTCAGCCTATAATATTTACTGGCTTCTTGTTTTGTTTTGGGCTTAAAAATGATGGTTACAATACATCTGTCACATTCACACAGCAATGCACCTTCCTGTTGGACAACACCTGCCGCTAAATAGGAAACGGGACATGAAATTTCCACTGAACTACTGTAGAAACTCAGCCCATTTCCTGTGTCCATATAAACAATTCATTCTCAGGTAATGAAAACCTTTATTTCAGGTGATTTTCACACTAATGAGACTGTAATTATGATTATTATTTCACATTTGTGCAATTATATCCTTTTAAACCTTATACACTGTACCATTAAAAGGTGAAATATCATCCAGTCCAGGTTTATTTTTTTAAAGGTTTCACTTGGATTAAATACAATACATGAGGCAGATCCTGCTCATAGGAAACAAATTCACATAACTGTACCAAAATGACAGCTGGCTTCTAGTCTCTGATCTCACATCCATAGATTGGGGGGGGGGGGGGGGTAACAACGCAAGGAAAAAAATGTATATGGGTAATAAAGATAAGGTAAATGGCAGAAAACAAAAACATCAACACATTGAGTTTTAAGAGGAGCATCCTCATGAGTCAACAGAATGAGACGTGAACTCACGATTATTACATCTGAATATACGATCTATAAATATTTATCCAAAGACAGTAAAAATACAATCACCTGCTGCTTTCTCATGTTGGAAAAAAAAAAAGCCTGGGTAACTCATTTTTAGAGCAGTAGTAATATGATGAATGGCCAAGTAACAGAGTTTGGAAATGTGGGCAGTAACCACAGCAAAGACAGAAGCATAAACATGAGCTTTTCCAAAACAAAGGCGTTCTGTAACAACTTGATAACACTGTTGGCAGGTGAGAGTGCTTATGCAATGTTATATGAGCAGCACTGCAGCTGCTGCAGCGTCGGATGCAATGGAAAAGCTCAGTTATCGATCAATTAACCCATAAAAACCCAAACATTAGCAACCAAAGCACCTACTGACATAAAATATCACCTGTTGATCCATTAATCCTATCAACACACGCTTCAATGAGATATTAAGCAGCTTCATTGTAAGATTGACTGATTTATTGGAATTAAACTGATCTGAATTTCCTATTTCATATGTCACATCGTTCTGAAAAACTGTGTCACCTTTTATTACCTCCGCCAAGGAGGTTATGTCTTTGCCGGTGTTTGTTTGTTTGTTTGTCTGTTAGCTACATAACTCAAAAAGTTATGGACGGATTTTGATGAAATTTTCAGGATTTGTTGGCAATGGCACAAGGAAGAAAAGATTAACTTTTGGGGGTGATCTGGAAGAAATCCGGGATTCTGGATAATTTTGAAATTTTCGTTAACATTGGGGTCAATGGGGCCAAAAATGTTGTTTCTCAGTATCTCAGTTAATTATTGACCAA
>JAPSES010000105.1:3596769-3607886 GCA_029822895.1 Maxillicosta whitleyi | reverse complement strand
TAGGACCACAGGAAAGTGGTGTCCCCATATTGTATGTAAGGAACTGGTGGTCCCCATTATGTTAGGTTTACAAGACTGTGTGTGTGTGTGTGTGGTTGCAGTCTGTACTTCCCATGCACACTGATGACTATAGAGCAGATCCCACTGGAGTATGGGCTATATAGGGAACATCAGAGACAGCAGAAGAGCTGCTTTGATGACAGAAAAAGTCAAAGAATCTCCGGCTACAGGCTCCGGGTCTGGATCCCATAGAAAGTTTCCATTTGACGATGACTTCAGAAGGACTTCTAGAAGTTACCACAGTTGCACCTGCCAGCTTATGCATTCGATCGACACTCATCACAGTAAGTTTCTGCAGGACTAAAGGCGTTTTTGGCTTGTGCTGCACACCTCGCCTGGTGTTTGGAGGGTGGATACAGTATATACACTCACCGGCTGCTGGAATGGAGAGTCAGCTGTTTCTGATGTGATGCACGCAGCTTCGTTTGAGGAGCCTACGTTGAAACTAAATAATGGGATCACTGCTGGGTAGACATCTGCTTGGGAGGAATAATTGTCTGTATCGTGCAGTTGCAAATGATGAGCCTAACAAAAGAGTCTGCAGGTTTTAATCACAGCGGAAGAGGTTATTTTTAACAGGGGGGGGAGGGGGGTAATGTTAACCCCACAAATGTAATAAACCGCAAACGTAATCAAAATTTCCAGTTTTTCATGCAATAATCCCACAGATGTAATAACTTTCCCACAAATGTAATAACAGTTGTTTACCACGAATGTAATACCTCATTTTCCATAAACGTAATAATTATTACATTTGTGAGGATTCATTACATTTGTGGGAGGGTAAAAGGGTAAAATCTTCAGTTTCCGAAATTGTAACTTCCCACAAATGTAATAAATTAGATCATCACATACATTTAATTCATTTATCTTTGTTTTTCTTCCCATTTGTTCTTATATTTTGGATACTTTTTTTAGAATAATCAAATGTTGCAGTTACATCACACGGTACTGATTCTAAATTAAAAGGTGTTTAATTACAAATACAAGTGGAGGAACGAAGCAGAATGGGCAGGAATGTAGCAAAGGTTTAATTATAAAAGCTTCACTATGAAGTGGATATTATTTAAGAGAAGTTTATGTTTGAATCATGTAAATAAAATGTCTGAATATGATTATGAAAACAATAAAAAATGTAGGCGCACACTGTGGGAAAATTAAGTATTACATTTGTGGGAAAGTTATAACATTTGTGGGATTATTATGTTAAAAACTACACTTTTTTTTATTTTTTTTTATTACATTTGTGGTTTATTATGTTTGTGGGGGGAATTTTACCAGACTGTTAAGTGTTGGTTGATAAAAGTCTAAACAATATACAATATTTATGACCTGTCGCTGTGCAGTTCTGTGTTCTATTCTTGCACTGTTGACTATGACGCCTGCAAAAGAAGGAGGGGAGGGCTGGTGACTGTTTATTAAAAAGTCCAAAGAATCTATTTTGGGTCTATTTTTGCTACCTTCTCCTCCTGTTCTTTTCTCTCTTACCTTTTCTTACAGTCGCTTTTATGTATGAAAGTCATAACTGCTGGCTTGGCTTGCAGATCTGTTCAGTCATGACACATTTTGCATCTAAACTGCACCGCAATATGGCATCACATGATCAAGTACACTGTGGATAACTTCAGTGTGGAGTATTGGGCCAAAGCTCTGAGCTAATATTAGGTTTGTTGGTTTAGTGAAGTTCTAATGACAACATATGTGCATTTCATATATGTGTGTTAAGATCCAATCTGGGTAAATGTGAAGTGTTTACAGCAATAAAAAGTTTCAAGGGAAAAACTGCTTCTATAAACTGAACTGGAAATATTTTGTGTATTTACTGTGACCTACTTAACTCATGCTAAGTATCATTTCCATTTAGCCACTGCCATATTCATATTTATTGCATAAAATGATGTTTTATACCAGGTTTCATTCAACACTTTTGGTGTTTCTAACCGTTTGTGTTGCGTCTCATCATGTGGTCAAGGGTCACAGTAATTTTATTTTTCTTTTAACGCTTATATTTTCTTGTATTTGACAAAAAAAAAAAAAAAAAGAGGGAATAACCTTACCTTAGGGGGACTTGTATGTTCAAGAAATCAAAAACAAGGACCAACACAAAAGGCAAATGTATATCTGTAACTGGACAATCTGGATTAAGAAACGAAAACATGCACATCAGTGACTACATTTAAAAGGTTGTTTAAAACTAAGGTATTAAATAACTATAAAATATTAGGATAAAGTATGACTATTGTCAGTATGAGTCCAAGATTTTACTTGGATTGTTTTGTTTATATTATTGTTCAAAGCTGCATCATTCTGTTACCTTGTTTTGTTTCTGCAAATGTCTTTTTTGTAAATGCACTCAAAAAAATGATTCTTGGTCCAGGTAAATATTAAGAAAGAATTATACATAACATTTATGCAAAGTTCATAAAATTGAACATTTATTCAATGAAATCATATAACAACAAAACAAAACGTGTACCATAAGGCTCGGCATTCACTTACAGTTTATGTGATAGAATTACATGGAAAATTATCATGTGATTAAATTACATAAAGTCTACTTTTTAGGGTAAATTATTTTTTTGAGTGTAGGGTCGGCATAAATAAGCTGTTGCTTCATCTTTACACCTTTTTGCTCAATAAATGTATGTATGAACTATGTTGTGTTAAATGGACAAATTACTTACTACTACTACAAAAATAAACAGATGCTTATTTCAGCGCTGTAAAAATAAGTTTAACACAGAAAGACCCAAACATCCACCGGGAACCAAAACCTTCTACTGACCTAAACTGTTTAACACCTGTTCATCCATTAATTCTATCAATTCATGTAAATAATTAGTGTAAAATACAGTTTGTCATCTTTTCATTGTCATCAGATATGACTCATTTGGACGTTCAGAGGCTCTGTAGTTACCGTGGAAACATCCTCATCTTCTACAACATTGATGATTTGCCAGTAAAAACCCATAGAGTTGGATCAATGACAGTGGATGGACACTTGCTTTTGTATTCAGTCATTGATACATTTGCTGAAAATGTCACTTTTTCTTCAGTTTTGTGTTTAAATGTAATAATCTTCATGAGTTTTCATGAACATTTAAATTAAGTATAGGAAGTGAAATATAGGGTCATACATGATTTACAGTTAAAATGCTAAATACAGAGGCTACTATTGTAATAAATGATGATAAATCACTACAGTTAAGGTTCAATAGAGAGAAAAATTTATTTGTGAACTACTGCAAATGTAGCGCTGGGTTTTTAAGGGTTAAAGGTGATATGAGACTTTAGAACAGTACTGTATTTATGACCCAAACACTTTATATTAGTTTCATTGGACCAAGGGATCTTGGGTTTTTTGAGTCCTAAAGGACCATATTTGGTCATGTAGACCCCTGATACTAAACACTAAAGGCTGGGAAGGGATGATAAACCACAGGGATGGTATTTCCTGTGAATGTCTTAGAATTTATGATATTTATAGAGGTCATCTGTCATCTTTATCTTGGTGAATGGATGTAATTTGTAAAGTTAAATTCCACTGTAAATGAACTATCCTATTTCAGTAAATGCAGCAGTTCTGTGATAATGCCAACACATATATGACTTAAAATAGATTTACAACTGCTTGTTTCCACCACACATTTATTCAATCTATTTCCTGTTTGTGGACTATATGAGGGCTGGCTGCTAAAAATAATTAAAGTTTTAAAAGTTTTGTTTCCCGATATCGCATCTATATTGACTGAAAGAGCAAACTTTAATCTTTCAGATGATGGGACGGATAAGATACATGACAACTATAGTAGGGGTTTATTTGATCTTTAACAGTTATATTAGTCCTGTCAAGTGTTTACATTTTTAAAATCTGATTAATCACAGGGTTGCTGTGGATTAATTGAGATTAATCACGATTAAATATAATTCATTTTTAATCTATATTCACTGCAAACAAACCCAAGAAAGAAGGGAATATATGTGCATTTAACATGTTTATTAAACATCTTCAATAAAACAACTTGAAACAACTGGTCCATCTTGTTTTTTTGTTCTCGTATTTCGATCCAGAGGAAAAATGTGCTGTTTAGTGTCTTCCATCTTTATGGGATGGTTCTGCTGCCTGTTATTACCCGATCAACTGTACGTTTGCACATGAGTGGCACTAACTCCACTTGGACAAACTGTCCCAAACATGATGCCACAGACAGAGTCATTCTGTAGATGGGTTAACTTTTGGATCAGATTCATCATTTTGACAGCCCTAGTTTTATCACAAATTGAAGTTATAAAAATCAGAATAAGGTGGAATAAGTAACTTTTGACCAGTCGACTGAAGGCGAAGAGTGTGGAATAAATTTACTGACAAATGTAAAGAAAGAAAAAAGAAAAGAAAAAGCTAACTAGAAAAGCCCAAACCTCCCAAGCAGCACAGACACTATATGAGAAAACAGGACTTCCACTGCCATCTGGTGGACATTTGTTAGTACTACAACAGCGTCAGTAATAACTAATAGAGAATCATTTAAAAAATTCCTGGATCCAGACGGTGATCCGGATCACCTCCAAAAAGTAATCACTTCCAGATCTCGCCATTACCAACCTATCCTGAAAATTTTCATCAAAATCCATCCATAACTTTTCGAGTTATGCTGTACACAAACCAACAAACAAACCAACAAACCAACAAACATAACCTCCTTGGTGGAGGTAAAAATATGGTAAATGGACTGCACTTATCTACACCTTGGTACTCAAAGTACCAGTGGGTGGCTGCTGTATCATGCAGGGCACTGATGGGAGCAATTTAGGGTTCAGTGTCTTGCTCAAGGACACTTTGACATGTGGCGTCAGGGTTTGAACCGCCAACCCTTTGGTCATTAGACAACCTGCTCTACCAACTGAGCCACTGCCCCCCCTAAGTCTCACTCCTTTAAGCTTAAATCTTTATAACACAATATGTTAAGAGCATGGACACAATATGAAAACTCTTATTTTCTACTTTCTCACTGATTTAAGTTTGTCCAGTGTTTTTAACTAAAACTCACTCAGATTATCCCTTTAACCATAATAACACAACATTAACACTAATAACCTTCAGACCTTTTCCAAAGCAGAAAACACACAGGTGTGACTGGTGTCAGTGGAAGTATCTGCAGCAGTTTATATGCTGGTTCTGGAGCAGAGCTGCAGTTAATGACGTCAGTAACACCTGTGTCTGCATGGTTTTACAAGCCAAAATGTCAGCAGTGAAAAATGTGTGTTTTCTTCTGATTGTGATTAAACCTTTCATGCAAATGGAGCGGAGACTCACAGCCAGAATGAAAAGAACTTGGACTAATGTGTTCAGTTGAAGTCCATGAGCGTGACTGCCCAGGTTTGGAGTTAATCTGTTCTAATGTAATTTCACACCAGCTGAACATGTGCTTGAACTCACCTGTGCTCATACGTACGATCCTTATGTGCGTCCCTTCTCCACGCATCACCGTGGACATCAGGTGGTGTGAGCGTCTCCCCAGCTCAAAGGGCCACTAACAGCCCATGATCACAGCTGCTCAGCAGGTGACGGCAGACGTGGACAGAGTTACTGCAAAAACCCTTGAAATAGACAGATTGTCTGCAGGCGTCTCTCGTCTAATCTCCTCCACAATCTGCCACTTGGTTTCTGCTGGGATGCCAGGTTGGGAAGTCAGATTCAGAGAAAGGTTAAGAATGGAAAGAACCAAACCTGAGATTTCAGAAGACAGGAGGTGGATGGTTCAGCACTGCCATCTGGTGGAGACACATGGACATTACATACAGTCTCTGGTTCTACTTAACAGCTATGGTGTGGTTTCCAGTTTGACCTCATTTTATGTCACTATGGCGACCCCAGACACTTTTTACCTCCGCCAAGGAGGTTATGTTTTTGCCGGCGTTTGTCTGTTTGTCTGTCTGTCTGTTTGTGTGCAACATAACTCAAAAAGTTATGGATGGATTTTGATGAAATTTTCAGGATTTGTTGGCAATGGCACAAGGAAGAAATAATTAACTTTAGAGGTGATGTGGAAGAAATGCTGGATTCTGGATCACTTTTGATTTTTAAACTTTACTTTTAAATAAATAAATAAAAATAAAAGAAAAAACATATAGAAATCAGTTCAGTATAAGTAGACATTTAGAGCCAGATGGTTCATGTCAGTTATTTCTAATTAACACTATGAATCTCAATCATACAGATAATATGTGCTGCTGCGCCAAAGGTTTTAAGTGACTCCAACTTTTGTTATTGCAATGTTTGTCGCTTTATTTTTTTTTTTTTCCCCCAAGACTGAACTACAATCAAAAGCATTTTCTAAGTTTCAAAGACTTAAATTGGCAAATACATCACATTTATGTTGAATCATTTTATGTCAGTGTCAAAACCTTTGGCTGTGACTGTACATTTTACTTACTGTTTATTGTATTGTACTGGAATAGGATCAAAAATAAACATTTGACTCAAATAGTTCCTAATGTGTGGTTTTGTTTAAGTCAGAACCTGCATCTGTTTAGTAAAATGTCTCATCTGTCTATATCTGGTCCAAAATGTAACATGTGTAATTTATAGATTCTGTCCCAGTCTGGGTTTGAATCCTACCCAACATGCTTTGCTACAAGTCATCTTTATCCCCACTTTCCGCCCGTTTCCAGTCTCTCATGACCCCCCCAAAGGGAACACAGGGGGTAATGTTTTTGGTTTCGGTTAGTTTGTTAACACTCTAGAACCAAAACTATGGCTTGAATTCATACCATGTTAGGTTTATATTACCAGTGACCCAGAATAGAAGTCACTACATTTTGGAAAAAGTAGGTCAAAGTTAAATTTTTTTTATAATTTTTAAAAAACTTTTCTTCTCCTATTTACTTATAATGGGTGAAATTTCATAAAAACATACATTTTGCTTCAATTTCTTGGCACATAGAGGCATAGACATGATAACATCAGCTGGATTGATGCCAAAATAAGCAACAATACGTGCGAGGGGCGGGGTTTGTTGTTGTTATTAAGGCCCGAGCCCGCAGGGTGAATTTCTTCTTGAAATCGATCTAATAATCTGCTGTCATTTGTGCTCAGTGGTTCAGCCTGACCTCTGAAATACAGCCAATAAACCTCAAACCAGGGTTTAAATAAAAATTACTTTTATTTTTTTAAAATAAATGCATTTTTTTACAGTCAGAAAACAGGCCAGCAGGACATGCACTGCTGCTCCTGACACTGGAGGCAAACAAAAACGACACCAGAGAAGAAAAAAAAAACACAGAAGCTCACTATGGGCTTGGTTTTCTCTTACCTCAGTTCATTTTTGCATTATCTGTCTCAAACTCCAGGGTTTTAATAACATGGGTCTCCTTCATTTGGACATTATTAAATGGCACACTGTGATAAAACCAGGCAAGTAAGTGAGATATTTTTAAAAGGCGCTTAGCAAATTAAATTTGCGGCACAAACGCATATTAAGTATCATTGTCGGTTGAAAATTAAGGCTAAAAATGTAACTGAGGGCCACGTATCATAGAGGGGAAAGCGGGAAAACAATGCAAAAAAAGACAAAAGCGCACAAGGAAAAAGGCATATATTTGTACTTTAGAAAAAAAAATGTATTCAACAAACATCAAACCCTATAAACCTGGAGTTTGAGACTAGTGTTATCTTCATATATATTCATATATAATTTCATCTGAAAACTCAATAAGACCACAACATAAGCAGACACAATCCTGAACACTACACATTTGACAGATGGCTTCCCCTCTCTTTTCTAAAAGGACACAGACAGAAAAGAAATACAAACCCTCAAAAAGCAGAAAAAAAAAACTGTACAATTCTATAAAACCTGTGTTTTTACATTAGTTACAAAAAATAATACTTCATTTACTGATCCTTCATACTGAGGACTGAAGAAAACAAAACAAAACAAAAAAAAACGTTTGCATATTCATTCTTCAAACTGTGACCTTTGCTGGTGTGTAATGATAAAATTGATAATTATAATAATACTATATGGTGTGAGGAACAGAAGAGCGATAAACTAATAAAGGGTTCCTGTTAATGTAGTGTACATGCACCGAGACGTCAGGGTGGATGATGATCTAAAGTTCATTTAAGACCACGGAAAAAGCCAGAAACAGGTACATTCCTGATATTAATGCACTTGGCGACATTGATTTTTTTTTTTTTTAAATTTCCAGGTCAGAAAATGAAAAACCTTTGGAAACAGGCCAAACATTCATAGATAACAGCCACGCCACTTCAGACCGACACATGAAGGTTCAATATGTTTATGCGTGTTGTGCTCAGAGATTCATGTTGACATCAGCCAATTACGTTTCAACAGGACGTCAGATGTGTTTTCAGCATCACTAATACATCAGAATAGGTTTTTTTTATCCTAATGTGTCACAATTTTTTTACCATGTTTTCAGAAAAACCTGCAACAAATGTGCGTTTATATCACATTGATTCCCTTTCTAAGCAAGAATGCTTGCTAATGTATATAATGGAAGCTGCAGAGAGGAGGTATTACATGTTTTTTCCATGTTATTTTACCCACAATTTGATAAAAGAAAAAAAAAAAGTGTTGCAAATTTTGATGCATCTATAAAAAGGTGAATTAAATAACTTAAAACAGAGATATATTTAGTGAATAATCGTGTGTGTCGACATGTAGGGGTCCACTTTAGAGACTGTAACCAAATATAATTAAATTCACTTTACCTTTATTAGATTTTCTAAAAAAATTGGATTAAAATATGTAACAAATTTGGATCGGCTCCAAACACAATATGAGCTCAAATTCCATCCAGATTTTTTCTTTTAATTTGCAATGAAATTTCTGCACATAAAACCCAATTCAAATCTAAAAGCTAAATGTGAACATATTTAGCATATAATCATGTGTGTTTGGAAGCAGGGACTAATTTATGCATAGAATTTCACTTTTTCTTTTGCATATTTTCTGATATTTTAGTTAAAATATGCAAAACACTTGGGTGGAAACCCTAGTATTATACAGTTCCAGAAAGTTTTTTTTGCAGAAAACCTGACACCAGTCATCTAGTACTAAAAGTTAATGACTGATTTCAGCACAATATAGGTTCTTTTCCATCCAAGTGTTTTTTTTACTTGCATATTTTTTTGATATAAAACTATGTGGAAATAATAGGAGCCAATTTATGCACTTATCACTTTGTCCTTTTGCAGATTTTTAGAAAATTTGGTTAAAATAAGCAACGCGTTTGGATGATAAATCCAAAATATTTGCAAAAAAACACCCAGTCTGAGTCCTCTTACAATATTTTGCATAAATAAACAACTTCTAACACGTAAAACTCAAGTACACGTTCACATGCTAACGTAACATATTGAACCTTTACGTGAGACCATGTGATCCATAGGTTCACCACACCCACTGACTTGAATTTATTAACACGAAGACACGAACTGACTCGTTAAAAAAAGGACATTTCTTCATTACGGACATGTAGGCAAGTCAGAAAACCAGATTTGTCAAACCCACAGGACACTCATGCCAGTGTACTGCACTGTAGTGTTTTCAGACACAGCAGTCTGTTAAATACAAAGCAGCCTCTCATCGTCACATCTGACAAAAACAACACAAAGACACAAATTCAGTGGAGAGACTTGACGCGTTACCTACGACTGTGGACAAGATCTGACGATGCACACACAAAAAAAAAGCAGGAAAGGAAACTCGACAACAGCTTATTCATAAACAGGACTGTGTAGCGTCGAAGAGCTTACGTGTGACTTCAGCGAACCCCTTCGTGGAGCGTTAAAAGACGGACGTGGTGCTGCGTTCAAAGGCCGCTGGAGCATCTACAGTTCAGTTTGATGAATATTTAAATAGCGCTGCAGGTACGTGTGGCACTTCGATGACAATACGGACGAGTCCAGATGTAGAAGGCAGAGTCAGACAAAGAGAAAGAGCGAAGAAAAAAAAAAAAAAAAGAGAAGATTCTTTGGGATTCGACTGCTGTTCGGTTGGTTTTATTAACGGTGGTCATGGACGTAAGTTGAAGGCCGTCAGTCCAGGAGGAGAGAAGGCAGGTCCTGGTTCTAGTTCTGGTTTGTGTAAGGCGTCAGGAGTTCATCTGGACTGCATCCACTACAATATTAGTGTTTAACAAATGTCAGCGTCAATGCAAAAAAACAAAACAAAACAGAAACAAAAGAGAGGATATAAGAACGGTGTGAGCCTTGGCAGAAGTGGTGCTGAGCCGAGCTTTTCAGCACAAATGCTTAAAAAGACTGAGAGAGATTAGAATAAAATAAACCCATACGCTGTGGTTCCCTCCCCCTTCCCGTTTCCATCATCCCCCTCCCCTCCTGGCCCCTGGCGCGCTGATGGTTGACCCCTGATGGTCCGAGTGGGGGGGGTGCTCAAACCCAGCCGCTGGTCAGCTTATAGAACATCTCCTCGTCTAGTGACTCGTTCTGGTCCTTGGCGCGCGTGGACAGGAAGATGTAGCCCCCGATGAACTCGTGGACCACCTTACAGTCCACCTCGGCACACACGAAAGACAAACTGGGCTCGTCCGCGAACTCCACGGTCACCTGATGAACACAGAAGAGGATGGAAGCAGGTGACGTCAAGAATGTAATGGTGATTCTTATGAGGTTCAGTCGACTGATAATGATGTTTTATCATGTATGTGTGTGTGCATTAACAGCATGACTGTAGATACGGATGTTATTAAAGTTGATTAAGAAGAGACTAAAACGAAGATAATTAAAAAAAACAAACAATATCATAACTGTGGGGAAAAGAACAGACGAAAATAATAAAGAAATATAAACTTTGATGAATACTTTCACATAAACTAAAATTTAATTGAATTTCAGGCTTTGAACTAACATCAAATGCAAGAAAAAAAAAAAAAAACATCTCAAATTACAACCAGCCAATTCCTCAAAAAACAAATTACAAAACTACCTGAAGCAGCTGAACGATGTTTTTGTAACCCCCCCCCCCCACACACACACACACACACACAATATGTTTATTGATTTTGTA
>JAPSES010000105.1:3558119-3588006 GCA_029822895.1 Maxillicosta whitleyi | reverse complement strand
CTTGTGCCATTGCCAACAAGTCCTGAAAATTTCATCAAAATCCGTCCATAACTTTTTGAGTTATGTTGCACACAAACAGACAGACAGACAAACAAACACCAGCAAAAACATAATCTCCTCGGTGGAGGAAATAACACATGGATTGCAGGTTGCTGTGAATGTGGACTTACTTGAAGACTTTGACATAGTCTGCTAGTTCAGGAATAGATGTGATGTCACCCTGGTGTGGGAGGGATAGAAATAAAATACTGTTAAATAGGACGGCAGAAAGAAACAGATTCAAGAATGTTTATTCTTATTATGTGCACACAATTTAAATACTTAGATAAAATAAAAAAACACACAAACAAAATAAAACATTAATATATCTAAACAAGAATCTAATGCTTAACTTTTTCACTGTCATCAGTCAGTCCTGCGTGCTAAAAACAACACTTATGCTGTATCTCAGAGCTCAGTTTCCTCTGATAAGCTGTATAAACTTCACATGTTCTTAAGGCGGGGCAGCTCCAACAATGAATGCGTATATTTTAAACCTAACCATATAAAACTCTGCTTTTGTTTGGTTAAGAGTCAAATTATGTAGCACTCACAGACCTTTGTCAGAAACAGGTTTCATGAATAAGTGTGAAATGTTGCACTTCCACTAAAATTCATTGTGCTTTCCCCTCCCCTGGGTCACTGTGCAGTGTCTATGTAGGTTAAAGCTGCCGTCGAATGCAGCTGATGAAAAGAGGAGAAACCACCAAAACCACCATAAAACCAGTACAATAGAACAGCCATATTAAACTGTAAGATCTGGCACCAGATATCCTCAAAGTTGGGGCAGAAATGACAAATTTGACATGCTTTTGAAACAAAAAAAACACTTATACAGACATAACTGAGAATTTCTTTACTGAGAATAAGAACAACATGTTTGTTCATTTGAGGATGTCTATTGGTCTGTCACGATATTTTTCCACTAGTTCATGGCAGTCAGCCACATAAATATATCAAATAATTGCTGTTTGTGGGAAAAGAGTTCCAAAATGTCCCCTACAGAAAGTACTATAATATGGATATGACAGCTACAATCAGGATAGAGTAGATTGATCAATAAAAACTTCAACATGCTAATGCTAGTAAGATGCTAATGCTAGCAGTCGTAACATCCAGATGGCATTTTCCAGGAGTTTCTGACATTAAGTCACTTAAATATGATAATTGCTGTTTTTGTGAAATAAAATCACTCTCAGTAGTGGAAGTGCCTCACACAAAGAAGCTTCAATTAAAATTAAAAAAAAAAAAAGAGAGATGAATATGTTATATGTATATAATATATATGAATATGTGGGTTGTACCAGTGTGTTGGACGTCTTTCCTCCTTCCAAAGTGATCTCCAGGTCTGACAGGGCTGCATCCACCTCATCCACCTCTTTCTCACTGTTGTTCATGTGGTTGTCTGAGGACATGATGGACAGCTTGTTGATGTGGTACTGAAAAAAAAAACAAAAAAACAAAACAGAGATGAATAAGTGTTGCTTGAGAATTCTCTAAAAAGAGGAAACATGATTAATCCATCCATCCATTCCATTAATCATATCATTGTATGTAAGTAATTCATGTAAAAATCAGTTTGTCATCTTTTCATGGTCATCAGATATGACCCATTTGGATGTTCAGAGGGTCCGTAGTTACCGTGGAAACACTGTCATCTTCTACAACATTGATTCACCAGTAAAACCCATGGAGTTGGATCAATGACAGTGGATGGAGACAGTTGTTTTATGTTCAGTTAATGATATATTTCACTGAAAAACTTGTGTTTTTTTTTCTGTTTTGATACAGTAACCTTTGACTTTCCTCTGAGTTTCTACATAATCAGTCAATTAAATATAGGAAAATAGATGATTTTTACTGGAAAAAATGCATAATTTGGAAGATAATATTATAATTAATGGTGATAAATAATTTAAGAAAGGTTTAATAGAAAGAAAACTGCCACAAAAGTCATGCTGGGCCCTTTTGGGTTAAAGCCCAGGTACAAAAAAGGTTTATTTACAGTGTTGAGTTGGTCTTTGTGTGTCTTCAATGGCAATAAAGTCAACTATATGCTAATGCTAACGTTAGCTAATGTGTTTTGCGTATATTAAGATGTTTAAAATACCGAAAATCCTTAACAGGGTTAAAAAAGTAAGTTCATCTTCTAACCTATTCTTTGTCTTTTACCCAAGACATGCATATAAAAACAGCAAAAGGGAAAAAGATTTAACATCTGATTTTAACACACAAATGAGGTGAAGAAAACAGAAGCAGTTTGTAGCAAATCCTGCAGCCCTGCCAAAGTTCTGTGTTCCTCCTCACAGCATTAGGTCCTAAACCTATAATTTCCCAGTTATGATTATGTTTCCATCCAGTGGAAAACAACCCGTCAAAGGCACTGACTTGACAAAAATAAAGAAAGCAGATGGAGATATACAGTACATTTCCAGCCATTGTCAGCTGCACTCACAGCTTTTTCAACAGTTTTACTGATTTCTATAAAGTTTCCTGCTCTGTGTGCTATCAGTGCATAAACCCTCCACCTTTGTCTAATAAAACGGAATTAGTTTGTGATAATTGCCACATAAATACCTATAACACTTGTTGGCATTTATTTGAGCAAGTGCTGCCAGTTTGTGCTTTTGAGTTTAGCAGTGATAGAACAATGGGTGTGTTTTTTTTTTTGCACATTTTTAATGCATGTATTAAAAGTTAAGCACACACAAATTTGAGGTATTGATAAAAGTAAATTTGGGTAAATGCAATGGAAACAGATTTAATGAATGAATTGACTACATGTGAGAACTACGAGCTTATTAAATGAATACAAGAAAATAATGTTACATTAGATGAAAATAGAAATAAAACACCACCATGTAAAGAAAGGCTGAAGAGATGTGGAAGTGGAAGAGTCTGAGAGAACCAGATGTTCAAGGACGAAACAGATACAATCCTTTAAGTCCTGTGGTTTCATCCATCACTGCCTCAACAAACAGCTCATGTATTATCAACTTATTCTATAAAATAATGAATCTTAAACCTTACAATGAGTATAACCTACTCCACTTACAGATAAAACTCCTGTCATGCATGGCATTCATCTCTTCATTTTTTAAGGTACCTGCTATTATGCACCAAAACACTTTTAAACCTAATTTAACATAATCAGCAAAGCCATCATCAACTAGGAAATACATTGAATAAATGGACATGAAAATAATAATAATAATAATTTTTAAAAAATTGCATATCTCACCATATTACAGAGATACAAATTTGGCCACTAATATTATCACAGGACCACCTTAAAAATGCCAAACACGGCTGATTTGCACAGGATTAAGATCACAGTCCTGTATGAACAGAGCTTTAAATTGATTTGTTATTCTATTATATTAAAGATTTTAATGTGCTGGACATTTTACTTATAGGTAATGACAATACATGAATACAGTATTACTAACAGGGTTTTTAAAATAAGTTTGTGGGGGATATTAAGTACTGTGAAGGCTTTTTATGGTTTTTATTCGACTAAAAACAACAGGTTTTTGCCCATTTTTGGAGCTGCACTACTGTATTTATGAAAAATGGAAAAAAGACAAAGCTTTTAAAAAGCTTAATTCCAGAAAACCTCTGAGCAAACACAATATTATTATGAGATTTTCATCTTGGATGCTGCATTTGCTATAATTCTTATAATGTTAAAGGGCTCATATTTATCTAAACCCACTTTTATTAGTCTTTGGTTCATTTATTTGTGTATTTGGACCCTAATAGTTCATACAGTTTGAACCCTCCAGGTGCTATATTAATTATATATTAATGCTATATTAATATATTAATTTTGGCAAAAATCGAGTGGATTTCTACAACCTCTTTTAATTACTTCCTTATTTGTTACATTTTATAACTAGTTACATCACAACATTTGACATCTGAGTTCGACATAATTATTTATCAGCAGCAGTGAATGTAGTAAAAACTGAAAATATGTCCAAACTTTGAGCTGATTACCTAAAACATTCAGTTATTGGTTGAACAGAACAGAGAAGCACAGCACAGCCAACAACCTGGAAGGGGCGGGGCCTGAAGTGGCTCATGTGCACTTAAAGGGCCAGCGCTCAAAACCACCTTTCTGGTGTCATTACTGAGAAATAGAGTTGAATATGGACCTGTGGAGTTGAATTAATGAAGAATTCAGACCCAAACAGAACATTTACAGTTTATGTAGAACACAGGGAAATGTTTGAAAATGTATAATTACATTTAAGAAAAAAAAAACCTAAAATACCACTCCTTTAAGGAAACTCCTGTATTATACTCATTGTTTTTCTCAATGAACAAACTCCTACTATTCCTCCTTAAATGAAAAACCTACATAAAACTAATGAAGACTAATGATGATGAAAAATGAAGTATAGTTTCAGAACGTGGACCGTGGATGATGATTCACGCAGAGTAAAGATCCAGTACCGTCTGGACAATATGTTCTCAGCACGTCTTTGAACTGAAACAGGCTATAAATGCGTTTTTACTGGGAACATATGTGAGACCGGGGCCAATAAGATGGGATACGAGGCGGCGTTCTGGTAACAATGGAAACACAGATTCATCAGCCATTCCTCAAAACCTGAGCACGGTTTCTCCTTAGGTGTGAGTCAGACACTAAATACAACTTGTTGACAAATGGTATTTATAATGTCCACCCATCGCCCGTCCCCCTCCGATATATGAATGAGCAGCTGTCGAGAGAGTGAGCGATACAGAGGCAGACACTGAGGTGGAGATATGCAAAGCCTGAGCCAGCTAAGGTTACAGAATGTGGGACAAAGGGCTCAACAAACACTGCTGCTTATACTACATGTGTTTCAATCCAGTGGTTTTACGTGCGCTTTCAGAAACATGGGTTAAATAAGATTGAGAAATAATTTAAAAAAATACAAATGGTGTGAATAAAGACACTGGAAATAGATTAAAGCAAATAAACAATAAAACAGGTGGTGCCAGGCACAACAAACCCCGCCCCTCGCACATATTGTATCTTATTGTTGGCACTGATCCACTCTATCATTCGTATTCAATATTTGTTAAATGCAAAAATATAGATGTGCCAAGTTTGAGGTAAACTGAAACAAAACAGATGATTTTATAGACATATGAAATTTCTCCCATAATGTATATAATATATAATTTAATATAAGTAAATGTGAAAAGAAAAGTTCAAAAACAAGGTATCACATATTATCTAGTGATGCCTAGAATTAATCTCCATAGTTCTTCAATGGTTTAAGTAAATTTAGTTAAAATTGATGTTGTTATAGGTATTTGAAATTTTGCCCATTATAAGTAATTGAGAATTTCAGAAATTCAGATTTTTTTTTTTACTTTGACTTCTTCCCATTATATTATATTATATTATATTATTACAAGATATTAAAATGAACTTTTATTAACTATTTTATTACTATTAACTATTAATCATCTAATTTTTTTATTTTTTTTTTTAAAAGCTACTTTACAGGAGGGAAAAAATTGTAATTGATTTCAATTTGTGGTGACACAATTGTATAAAAGCTGTACAATAGATGACTGTATGATTAAAATATTAACAAATGTTTATGAATTACTTCATTCCTAAATAGGAAAAAATGCTGAATTCACCTTTTAGACACTATAAATTAATTATGAGCTTACAGGAAACATCAACACAATGTCATGAAATAAAAATAAACATGCATCAAATCAGTTCTTGGAATGTTTGGCTAGAATGGTAACACAAGCCTCTAAACCATTTGGTCAAATATCTTTCTAATAATAAACGATAAACAGACATAAGCATCATTCACTGTAAATAGTAAGTACTTAATAAGTGCACTACAACACAGTCCTTTTAACTGAATAAATGGGATTCAACACTTTTTACAGGTATAATTTAATCACATTGACAAAATGTACATGTACTGTTTTAGATATTATTACCCAGAGAAGATAAGATACTGTATGATAGATTAAGTATTTATTTGTGTCTTTACCCAAGTGATACATCTGCATTTAACTCTATGCAATATCAAAATAATTTGATTTATTTTACATCTCCATACAGGCGCTTGATAACTATTAGAGTTTAATTTAAGTATTTTCCTTTGCAATTGTGGACATGACTTCACATTCCCCGAATATGTATGTATTATTATGTTTTATTTAATAATTCTGCTTTTATTTATTTTTTATAGATGTCTCATAGTTTCATTTGGATCCCATTTATAATAAAAGAAGTGTATTTTGCTTGATCACTCACGTTTTCACCAAAATTTCAGTTTCATGTTCATACAGTCGCAGAAAAAAAATATTAAACCACCCTTGTTTTCTTCTTCTTCTTGTTCATTTTAATGCCTAGTACACCTAAAGGTACATTTGTTTGGACAAATATAATCATAACAACAAAAATAGCTCATAATAGTTTCATTTCAGAGCTGATATCTATCCATTTTCCATGTTTTCTTGATAAAAAACAAAATCATTTCAGTTCTTACATCAATATCTATGTCATTGTACTGACAAAAACAGTGCTTTTAGACATTCCACATTTTCTTTTCTGTCTGTTTTAGTCACATGATACACACAGGAGTTAGTACTTCATTGCATAACCATTGTTTCTGATGACTTTTGATGGTCTAATAATTTTTTTCCATGACTGTAGATTCAATAAACTACTGGAAATTAAAAATCTATAAATAAATCAGGAAAGTCCTCAGTGTAGTCACAGTAAATGCTGCTGTATATGTGTATTTACACTTGAATTTCAGACTTTAATTAGTCTGTTTTAGTCACATGACACACACAGGAGTGAGTCCTTTATTGCATAACCATTGTTTTTGATGATTTTTGATGGGCTAATGATTTTTTTCCACAACTGTACATGTGCATGAATATGTAAGTTCATGTGTTCATCTGCTTTGGTACAATCCGTGCCCAGTGTCTCTCATAGGCGAATTACCTCATTTCTATATATAACATGAGGTAATCGTGACTGTCCAGGTGATAGCATGCTAACACAAGCCGCCAACATGGATGTGGACAATCACCGCTCTTTATTTAGCGCCTCGTCTCCACTCTCTTTAGCCAACTTCCTCAGTAAATCTCTGCCCACTAGTGAAACCCTAGACCAGAGGCTCTGAGCTCATACTACCCCACTGAAACATAGTACTGCAGCGCTAACAGACAGGTAGCAACAGAGTATCCCCTGCTTTAAACGCCCAGCCTGGATTAGCATCGCTCTAACAGAACAGTAATCAACACCGGTTATGTGTAACTCTAAGCAGTCCGATGAAACGCAGCCAACACCTCGGAGTGTCGCCGGGCTTTTACAGGAATGTAAGCAGGTCTATGAGGCGGGGTCTTACTGGGGTGGGTGGTCTGAGCAGAGGTGTGGACTCCCGTGGCCTCAGATGCTCTATAATTACCCCAGAGGTGAGGACAGGGTGGCGTCCTCAGGTCTTGGCACCCACAGTTTATGACGGTCAGAAATAGCAGGGCCACCACCCCCTGGGTACGAGGGGCAACCCAGAAGAGCAAGAGGGTCTCACATCGACACTTTAAATCTTATGTACACTGATAATAATGGTACTTTTGCTTTAAAACAGGGGTCAGCCATTCATTTTCATGGGGCCATGTGAGTGACTATGGTAGTTAAGGGCCTGATCAATCCACTTGTAGCTCTGCTCCATATATATAATATCTATACATGTCTAAAAAAAAAAAAGTGTAAATTAAATAATACATGACGCAATGTCAACGTGGAGCTGAGAATACAAGTATTTAATGAACATTCACAAAATGTGCAAAACCAGCTTCACGTTAACTTTACATGAAAAGCAATAAATGCATCCAGTTTTGTTTGTTTGCATATCTCAGTTTCTTTTCTTTTCCTTTATCTCTGACTTCAGTGAATAAAGACGTAGAAGTCCACGTCTTGTGATAAATTTTGCATTCTGAATCGATCTTTTTTTTTTTTTTTTTTTTTGGCACTTGCCTGGGCTGAAACTGAACAAACCAATCAGTGCACAATCCTTATGCCAAGAATGTAAAGTATGTTTGGAAAAAGGTTAATTTAGCAGATCCTTCAAAATAAAAGCAGTGCCGTTGTTTTGGTTTCT
The DNA here is from genome assembly GCA_029822895.1 of Maxillicosta whitleyi. NCBI lineage: Eukaryota > Metazoa > Chordata > Actinopteri > Perciformes > Neosebastidae > Maxillicosta > Maxillicosta whitleyi. The sequence continues at coordinate 3,579,826 of JAPSES010000105.1, read as the reverse complement.
ATTACAATGATATATATTTGCACTGACACTGACTTTTAATTTGCCTATGACCTCATGCTGTTGGGCCGTACAACACCAGGTCTGCTTTAAAGGGTTCAAATGGATTACATAAATTCAGATCGTCAGACTGACTGATCCACTGTCTGAATGACCAGCAGTGGACCACGGTCAGCATGCACAGTAACTTTAGTAGATGTTAAAAATCTGAATTTTATCATGTTTAGAATTTACTTGCAAATGTCTTAATATGTTGATGTTTTACGTCATTCTTTGCCTCCATATTTTGGTGATTTTTTTTTCAGAATAATGGATTTAAAGATTTCCATAAAAGTTCGGCATGTATTTGTCATGCTCTGATCAGAAAGAAATGGTTAAAATAACAAATTCTTCAACTTTCAGTCATTCACTAAAAAAAATCAGCCTTGCATTTACTATCATAATTCTATATTTTGTTTGTGAACAACAACAACATCCTAACATCACATCTTCTCATTACAAATGGAGCAGAGTAGAGCTACAGAAACAACCTGCCAAACAAATCAGATTCTCCAGATGTAAATTTGAGTACAAGTTTGGTATCGACAGAACATACTGGGGGAAAAAATCTAATTTTAAATCAAAAGCATAGCATCTATCAAATTAATTCCCATATCATTTGGTTTTGTGTATCCTTCAGTCCTAAACCATGGGAAGACATGATGACTCACAAAGTACAATGTTAAACAATGTCTGGGAATCACAGTGATAAATCACCGAAAGTGATGTAAATGTATAGAGGTTTTGGAGTCAATTTGTAATAAATTATTTATATGAAACATTTCTGCTCTGATAATGACTCTTGTGCTCTAGAGTGACTCAGAAATAGAGTAAGATTTATACTGAGTCACACCAAGGATCCCAGTGGGAATATGTGCGATAATGCTCCTATTATCTCATTCTGTAACAAAGTACAATCCCCCAGGTTGAGTATGCATACCACAGCAGAAGAGGCAGCCTCGTGGCTCTGGGCTAAAAGCCCAACCAATTCATTAGCTTACAGTTGAGGGGGAAAAAGTGCCCGTTGGCAAATGAGCGAAGGACTACAGATCTTCATATTTCAGATGCTGAAGCAACAAAACAACACTGAACCAGGAAAACACAGCTCAGGCACAACACAAACAGACATACACACAGCTGACTTACCTGCAGGGCAGCAAACATCATCATTTCCTCCTCTGTGCACTCAATTTCCTCCAGCAGGATGGCCCACTTGGCCTGTTCATAGAGCTGGTTCACTCGGATGGCATCATACTGTGGAGAGTTAACGCACAAACAGTGAACACACTCAGACACACACACACTCACTATAAAAGACAAAAGACTGTACTACAGGCTCACATATTTTCATTTAGCTGGAATGATACAAAGCACATGTGATCAAAACCGCTGAAAATGAAGGTTTGTTTGTAAAGCTACGTTTCTAGAGAAGAAACGTCCTCCAGGAACTACAACCTTTAAGGGGAACTCAACGAAGGAACAAGGGTCTAGATTTAGGTCTGGGGAATTTATTTTACTCTCAAAAAGTTGGTGCTTTCAGCCAGAAGAGATTTAGAATCAGAGATGAAGAAGTATAAGGAGTGAAAAATAAGGATGTTGATTATAGCATCAGAGTGGATGAAACTGGGGTTTGCATCCCAAAAGGAAATCAGGATCTGCTCACTCCTCAGTTAAAAATACTTTGGGTTAATATTGACCCTTTCACAACAGCAACCTTTCTGTCAAGTGCTGAAGTTAAATGTTTCCCATTTGCAAAAACATTCCCTGCTCTGGGGGCAGTATTTTTTGATCCTTGAGTGGGGATCCTGGGAGTGGGGGCTTGCAGCAAACTGCTGTTGTTTAACACATCAGGGACAGACTTATGTAATCTTTGTGGGTCTCCAAACCACAATGGAAACACAGCCAACAACGAGCCTGACAGAACCCTGCAGTTTCTGGTAGAAGAGTTCTGGCACTTAAATTCCGGGTACTCTGGATGGAGGTTCTGCTTAATGGCGCTTTTCCACTACATGGTACCGGCTCTACTCTACTTGGTATGGTTTTCCACTTACATGGGACCAGCTCATCTCAGCTCGACTCGTTACTCCGACAGTGCGTTACTTCCGTGTCGCCTGCTCAGAGTTGCCGAAAACTCGCTCATTGCGTATTTTCTTGTCTGGATTTTTACGTCCGCCACTAAAGACTGAATCTACGTGACCGTCTATGGCATAGTTTTGTTCTGTCATCATGTGGATTAATGTTTCGCTATTTACTCTCTACTTCTGCATTGAATTTTTGTAAATCGGTGGGTCACAGAGAAAACAGTCAGTGTCTACAGTGACGTCACATTTTGGTATCCGCTCCAGGATTTCAGAACCTCGACTGAGGCGGTACTAAAAAACTAGGATCGGGTCCCAGATTCCTTTTTCATAATGGAAAAGCGAAAGAACCGTGTAGAGTCAAGTAGAATAGAGCCGGTACCATGTGGTGGAAAAGCGCCATAAGACTCAGTTCATGTTAATACAGTGCTTTTCTGACTGGACGTACCTTGGGGTTGAGGTCAAAGAAACTGTGGTATTTAAACCTCAGCAGCAGCACCTCATTCTCCTTTACATCCTGCTCCATCAGAGACCTGGATGAGTCCAGCCACCTGTACAGACAAACCCAACAGACTCCTCAGAAAACCAGTAACAATCTTATGAGACGATTTTATTGAAAGCAAACACAGGGTCTTGCAACAAACCAGCTACACGCCCTGAAATATCATACAATCGGCTGCAGCATTTCTAACTCTAAGCAGTTTAACCAAACCACTAAACCACTAAGCAAAGCTTGTCTCACCCCTGGTTGATTTTGGCTTTGTCCAGCAGGGACTGGGGCTTGTACAGTTTGACCAGGATGTCTGGTGAGGAGATTGGTTGGCTGACAGCGAGGATGCTGGGATTTCCTTCAGAGAGGGGGCTGTCCCCAAACCAAGCGGAGGTGGGCGAGAGGGGGCTGCCGTCTCTGGAGTCGTAGGTGGGTGTCATAGTCTTACTGTACAATCCCGGACTGGAGTAGATGCTCCCTGGAAACACAAAGCCACAGTCAGTCCCTTGTAGGAAAGCGTACAACTCCAAGAAACACTCACTACATTCTGTTCATGGCCTCACGCGGACTCCAATCTGATGAAGTCTACTGTTTCTAGTCAAAGAGGTGCACAAAGGGTGAACACTTCTCAAAAAGCGCACACACACTTGCAGCCTAGCCAGGCCAGCGAGCGGTCGACAACACCACATGACTGCCAGCCCGCACTTCGCAGATGAGTGCCTTCAACAGTATCCTCCTGCTGATGGCGGGATTGATGTGAATAAGCATGCAGATGATGCACAACACGATCATGGTCGCACGTTTACTCACAGTCGATAAACCTGCTGGAATGCACTACACACAGCAGACTAGTGCACAATACGGTACAGAAAGGAGAGGGGGAGCAGAGGGATATATGAGATATGTGGACCAGAACCAAAACATATAGCAATGGAATCTGTATTTTGTCTATTATAATGAAATCAAAACTTAAAAAAAAGAAAAAAAAACCTGATTCGATATTGATTTTTATCTCTGACAAATGACTGACTGTTGCATAGATTGGATATACAGTTGTGCAAAAGATTATTAGACCACCCCTGTTTTCCTCAATTTCTTCATTTTAATGCCTGGTACAAGTAAAGGTACATTTATTTGAACAAATATACAATAAACAAACAATAAAAACATCTCATAATAGTTTAATTTCAGAGCTCATATCTATCCATTTTCCTTGTTTTCTTGATAAAAACCAAAATCACTTCAGTTCTTACATCAATATCTATGTCATTGTACTGACAGAAACAGTGCTTTTTGACATTTCATGTTTTCTTTTCTGTCTGTTTTAGTCACATGATACACACATGAGTTAGTACTTGATTGCATAACCATTGTTTTTGATGACTTTTGATGGTCTAATAATTTTTTCCACGAGTGTAGATTCAATAAATGAGTGGAAATTAAAAATCTACAAATAAATAAATAAAGTTCTCAGTGTAGTCACAGTAAAATGTGCTGTATATGTGTATTTACACTTGAATTTCAGGCTTTAATTAGTCTGCATTTTTGCTGCCAACATAAGCAAACTAGTACAGTGAAAATGTTTGCACTTCCTGTTTGCTGGCCTTGTGCGTTTTTGTCCTCATACTCTCCCCCTCCCTCTCTCCCTCTGTAGAGCCAAGGTCAAGAAGCAACACTGACTAAACTTCTAAATCCCCTCTGAAACCACGCACTGAGCCTGGTTTGTGTTTTAGAGTGTGCACATGTGTGTTTGTGTTTGTGAGCTGAGGTCATGAGAAATGGGTACAAGCTGTGGCCACCCATTCCTCGCGGGGGAGGGTGTTATTTAGCGGTTCTTTCAAGGTTTTTTTTTTTAACGAATGCTGAGTTCAAAAGGTCAGAGAGACAACTTCAATCTCTCATACGGTCTCTTGTAGAATCCAAAATACCCAGGGGAGTCCAAGTTTAAGGTGAGAGCTGGCAGCCCATTCATGACCCAACTAAGCCTCCCTTCATCCTGTTTACGGACTCTCAAATACAGCAGAAGACAAACAGAGAACGGGAACATGCCTTGACTCCCAAATGCTCCCATATGGGGGATTCTCAGAGAGCTTAGGTGGAGACAGAGTGGACCACCATGAGCTGCTAAGACTAAATATAAACCATGACAGGGTTGTCAATAAATGAATGTGTCTCCTGTTGATGTGATTTGTACACACAGCTTTGCGTAGGCTCTTCACTGAGGCGGGTGGATGGAATGAAGGATAACTATGTATTTTCTTATGGTCTCAGCTATGGCAATAATAATTGTGTATCCATACAATTCAAGCAAATCTGAAACAAACAAACTGCAAAGAAGAAAAAATTAAGTATTATCAAACTGGTTAGGACCACATAAACAAGACTATAGTCAGAAGGCGGTGGTGTATTTTACATTTGTTGGTTAAATGTTAAAAAGTTTAAGTAGAGTGTGTAGTTGATGCTTTGCCTCTAAAAATAGTCTGATTTTGATACTGCACACTATCGCTACAGTTGACACTTCTGCTGTAGAAGTGGTAACAGCTTGGTAATAAATATATCTGATACATAAGAACATCTGATAAAAAAAAAATATATTTTCATTTCCTATTAAGCCTTTAACTCTTCATTGGAAAAAGGAAAACAACTTCAATTGAGTGCCAAAACTTTTACAAATTTTTTTTGCAGGCACATGGACGTTATTATTGTTCCACTGACATGCTGCTGCAGCTCAGGATGTGATGTTTATGGATGAGGGTCAGTGTCAGGTTTTACCTCAGTTCAACTCTGGAGTACCTCAGGGTTGAAGCTTTTTCATACACTTGTATACAATCCTATCTTTATTAAATATTTGACCTCATACCAATCAACCCATTTACCTACAAATGCATAGTGATGACAGCTTGAAACAAGGTCTGAACTTAAGAGGAACGTGGCTAATATAAAACTAACACAACCTTCCCTGCGTGCGATGTGCTTATTGATGACCATCTCATCTCATTTACACGCTGCTATTTACTCAAACAAACCACTTATGATCTAAAAGTGAACCACTACCCTGCACAGCAGCCAGCGGGCACAGTGAGCAGACCTGGATGAGCTGGATCAGTGAGCATTGAGCTGGACTCTAATGGACGGCAAAGCCTCTATCATGTGACCACCCAAATCAGCTGACTCCCCCTGGAGGAGCAGTCAGGTGATTATAGGGTGGTAGACCTGAAGGCTACAGATGTCATGTGACATCAACACTCCAGTTGTGGGGGTGGGTGGGGTAGTATGGAGGAAAGGGGGAGGCAGGGGTGAGGAAGCAGTGCTGAAGAGTCAGGGACAGAGGAAGAGGGAAGCTTACCTTTGACAGGTCCGATGTATATTACCTCAGAGGCTAGGATGAAAAGAGAAAAAGTAAGAAAGAAAGGAAGGAAGACAGGAAAGGAGGGCAGCTGAAGGAAACAAACATCAAGTGGACAGATTAAAGTTTACGAAGACAGAGTGAAAGAAGAGAAAAAGACAAAAGTAGGGAAATACAAGTACGAGGAGATCCTTGGCATTTCCACGGACGTTGCCAATCGCTAACCTCAGAGTGGATGACTCAGTTTAGCCTCTTTGCAGTGGGAGATCACCCTGGCATGACTAGTGAGGATCTGTCGTTTCCATCCACCCATTCATAACCATCCAACATGGCACGACTGATTGAAAACCCAGTCAACGTGACCCGGCCCCACAGATATAAACTGCAGCACTAATTTAACATACTGCCCGCCCCAGGTCTGTTATAATTAGACACAACAGGCACGTTATGGCACAGTGGACAGCCGTCATGGCCGCGACCATAGCGGCTCTGTCTGAGTCACAACATCAGCTGAGGGTTGGTAGGTTTGGTAAGTTTTCTTAAATTCTAAATGACATATTGTGTGGAGACCTTGACATAAGTATGCAGGCGGGTAAGGGAGTTTCCTGAACGGTGCATTTAGAGATGGAGGTTGAGATTCAGTTTTGGAAAGAGGTTGCCAAGTGGAAATGACTGGGCATATATATATCCTTTTGACCTCATCCAACCTTCCTTCTGAGGTCGGTGCAATCATTGTATAGTTTACAGTTGTTTAACAAGCTCTGTCAAGACAGTGTTAAAACCTGGAAACAAGTTAGCATTTTGCACTTCCGGGTTCTGTTATTTTAATGGGGTTTTGAAAGGGGTCTTATTAAATCTATGAAATAAGGTCCGTGGTTAGTATAAACTCAAATTCCTCATGAAACAACAACACGAGTTTCCATTTTTATGCATTTTCTGTGAAAACAATCAACTAGGGAGGCTTATGCTGAGAAGTCTTGTTTACTCTGCTGTCAACTCATAGCAATGCATAGCAATGCATAGCAATGACCCTCAATCTTTAAGCAAAAATCTTTACATTGTGTTGAGTTGTGTGATGAGTCACTGTATTTATTCATTTATGGCATTTATTCATTGTATACATTGTATTTTTATTGCATCAAGTATATTATTTTATAGTATTCAAAAGCCTGAGCAGGGACAAAGACTGCAAATTAGCTGAAGATACACTTCTTACATGCATCACATTTTCCCTTTATGGCAATGCTGTATATATCTGATAATTCATCATAAAGAAGATAATGACCTAGTGATGAAAAAACTAGAAGCTGCAGAGTTCATAGGTCATCTGAAATGGTCTAACTAGCAGAATGTGAGAGCAGCATTAAACTTAAAGTATTTAATTGGATGCATTAAGTCTATAAAGGAATGACTTTTGTTGTGTTAGGCTTCATATTGGTGTATAACTCATGTATAGTTTAAGATATATCATAAAAACACCTCAGAGGGACTTTAAGAAATATTCATGCTTTGTTCTGTGACATTAAATAAGCTTTTAAATACCTCATTTGCAAAGTCTTAAAAAAAAAAGTTACTAAATACCTAAATGAGGCTTTAGAGGTTGTTGTTGTTAAAGGTTATCAGACTGACTATGGAAGCTGTTTTCTACTTGAATCAGGTCTGACTAAAAGCAGAGGTGTTTCTGGAAGAGGTAATTGCATGTAATCAAATTACAAGTTGGAAGCTTAGTGGCCCAGTTACAAGTATCATACTTACAGAGACAATGACAGGCTCTATGTGAGCAAAAGGTAAAAGTTTTAAACAAGTGATATTTAGCATTTTTAAATGGTATTATGCATTTTAAAACATTTCCTTGTGGTCTAAATAAACTGTAAATGCTCTGTTTGGGTCTGAATTCTTCATTAATTCAACTCCACAGGTCCATCTTCAACAATATTTCTGAGTAATAACACCAGAAAGGTGGTTTTGAGTGCTAGCCCTTTAAATGCACATGACCCATTTCAGGCCCCGCCCCCTCCAGCATATTGACCGTGTTGCTCTGTCCCATTCAGCCACTTGTGTTCATTAAAACAATGAACAACTGAACATTTTAGGTAATTGGCTCAAATTCTGACACATTTTCAGTTTTTACTCCAACCGCTGCTGCTGATAAACAATTATGTCGAACTCAGAGAAATGTTCGTCAGAAGTCTTGACCTTATATGTGCAAATGTCATGATGTAACCAGATATAGATGTAATAAATTAAGAAAGAATTAAAACAGGTTGTAGAAATCCATTTAATTTTTGCCAAAATAAATATAAAGATAGTTTTGCAGCACCTGGAGAGTTCAGTTTCAAACTTTATGAACTATTAGGGTCCAAATATAAATAAAACTGGGTTTAGATAAATATGAGCCCTTTTGGTTTCTTTCAGAGTTCTAATTCATTTGTAATAAAAGATTCTGATAACCAAAGTCCTGCCACTGGAAGTTCTTAAATCTCATTTCTTAATCAACCATCAACTTACTAAAGCGCATAAAGGCTGGACTGTGTTTCCATGGAGAAGGGTCATGTGGTCCGAGGAGTCCAGACTGACCCTGTTCCAGAGTGATGAGTGTGGGTGAAGTGATTACCCATCATGCCTTGTGCCTGTGTTATGATCTGGGGATGCTTCAGTTGGTCAGGTCTAAGTTCTGCAGTGTTATGTGTCCAAGATATGACAGAAATAATTGTGACGTATAATCTTATTAAAAGGATGCTGCAGAGAAGGTAGGCCAATAAAAAAAAAAGTTGTTGTTTTTTTTTTTTGCCCAGACTTTATTCTGTTTTCATAATTAACCCATAAAAACCCAGTGCTACTTTTGTATCAGTTCTGAATTGAATTTTTCTCTAAATTTCACTTTTCTGAAGCGATATACATTTCATTATGTATTATAATATTAACCTGTGTATTTTGTGATTTTGTAGTGAAAATCAGGTATTTGATTCAGTGATCATGATGTTTTCAAAATCCCAAATTAAAATTGAGGGTTATTATACCAAGAGCAGAGAAAACTGAAGAAAAAGTGACTAGATTTAAATAAATGAATATAAACCAAGTGTCTCCATCCACTGTCATTGATTTAACCCCATGGATTTTACTGGTAAAGCAACGTTGTAGAAGATGACAGTGTTTCCATGGTAACTACGGAACCTCTGATCATCTAAACAGGTCATATGTGATGACCAAGAAAAGATGGCAAACTGTATTTGACACCAATTATTTACATGTATTGATAGAAGTAGTGGATGAACAGGTATTAAACAGATCACCAGATTTGCATATTTCAGTGCAAACATAGGCTTCTCTGAGCTCCAGTGAACATCTCGTTGTAATCATGGAGTCCTCAGGAGCAGACGGCTGGGATTCTGATTGTATCACCGCCTCTCTACGAAGCCTTGTGATTCCTATCAGCAGACCCGGGTTAAGACGGCCAGCCCTTCCCCACAAGGGGCAGAACCATGCTTCACAACTGGGCCGTGGAATCCACAGCATGTGATCTGATAGGGAGGACGGCAGGAAGTGGGTGTGTGTCCATATGCACACATAAGGGAAGGGAAGACACGCAGAGAGTGGTGACAGTAAACAGATTGTGTGCATTCCTTTTAATGCTCAGCACCGTCTAATAGTGTGACAACAGTCGCCCACTGGGAACAAAATGTATCAGTACCAGAGGCCTCGCTGTAGCACACCCTCAAAGAAATGGGATGAGGCAACTCTGGGTGGGATCAGAATGCACCGCTTTAATAAACAAGAGCTGCCATTTCAACTTTTATTCATTTTCAACCCTCTTTCCACACAAGGTTTTTCGAAGGGGAGGCAAGGGGTGTTGGTTTTTGGTTGGGTTTGTTTGTTTCATAACACTGTAGAAGCAAAACTATTGGTTGAATTCACACCAATTTTGGTTTATAGATATAGTCAGTGACCTAGACTAGATCTGAGTAGGTCAAAGTTCAGTTCAGTTTTTAAATCTTTTTTTCTCCCATTTACTTATAATGAGCCAAATTTCACATCTAAAAAAACTTCAATTTTGTTTCAATTTACTTCAAACTTGGCACATATATAGAGGTAATTTATAGGCTGACATCCACACATGCATAGTTATGATGAAATCAACTGGATCGATGCCAAAATAAGCTACTATTTATGCCAGGGGCGGGGTTTGTTGTGCCTGGGACCGCTTGTTCTCAGTGTGTTTGTAATATGAAATGATGGATATCAGAAATGAACATATGGTAACATTAAGATGAAATAGACAAAAAGAACAGTGATCGAGATTTGACTATAGTTAAGAGTGTCAAGAGACAATAAATACATACTCTATTTCATTTTACTTAAAGTACAGTTAAAATGAGATTTAATCACGTGGAAACATTAACTACAGTTAAAATGACTGTAAAGTAAAATGAAATAGAACATTGTTTCCACATGATTAAAGGGCATCAACAAAAATATAGTTGATTCACTCCTAAATGGTATATTGTTGGATCATATACTTGTCTTGCTGATTTTTTCAGTCATGTTTGTCCTCATTATTGTCAAATATGCCGTCTTTAGCATATTTGCATCTTACTACGTAGAATTTGCAGTTTTTTATCTTGATTGTAGCTTCACTGTGTCAGTTTTAGCTTGTTTGTATTTCTTCTCTGTACTATTTCTGTAATCTTTAGGTGTTTTAACCGTCAGTTTTGATCTTGTCTGTAGCTTCTTCCTAAAATCGGTGAAGATTTTTGCATTTTTTAGCACAATTTGATGAGCTTTTCCACTTGTTTGTAGCTTTTCTCAGTAACATTTGGGAGTTCTAAGCTTGTTTGGAGTCTGTAACTTCTTTATTATCCTCTCTCAGGAATGTAGGTCTTTATTGGTTTGTTTGCGACTTCTCTTATTCGAATTTGTGGAGTTTTTAGCAGGTTAGGAGCATCTTTTAGAAGGCTTTTCACATTTTTAGTACAGTTGTAGCTTCTCTTGGTACAGTTTGCAGAGTTTTTAAGCTTGATTTAGCGTCTCTAGAATTTAGAACTTTGTCAGCTTGTTTGTTGCTTCTGTAGCTTTTCCATTTGTTCTTGACATTTACGTCCTTCAAAATAAGAATGCATTCACTAAATAGAGATAACCAGAGAGTCTATTTAATATAATAAAATGCTTATTATTTAGAAACTCCCTTTTCTCGACTGCACAGAGAGGCTCTATAAGAAACATTGTAAATAGAATAAGTTCAGTTGAATTCAGATGGTTCAGTAGGTTCACAGACTTTGTGCAGACCTCTTTCTACCCTCACAGATTGCATATATGCATTGTTGAGCCAAATATAAGACGCTGGTGGACAGAAGAGCCTAAATGCATACAATGAGTCCCATTCATGCTGTCTCATAGTGTTAGCAGTTTTGGTTAATGCCAACTCTGTGACAGCAGTACAGCCTGTTTTGTTCTTCCCCTCCCTGCTCACATGGTTGTAACTCTCCCATCGTTGACAGAAGGAGGGAGGAGGGCTCAGTCTAAGTGCAGTCGTGTAGCCTGGTTTGGGTTTAAAATGGCAGCGTGACCAACTATGTGTGGAATCTCAACCATTCTTCGTCCTCCCTGCCAAGGAATTGGGAGACAGGGCTGGAGATCCCATGCAGGCCTCAAACTCACACATTCATATTTGGTCACTGTGAGCAGGGTGCAGCAATCTGGAGTTATCTTAGCGGTTTCAGACCATAAGTGTGATCAGACACAAAAAGAATTGAGGAACCTGCTATTCAACCTGCTGCTTGAGGGAAAAGTAATTATTGCCTTGCACAATGAAATGCGAAAATAAAACCAGATGCTACGTAATTACTTCTAAAAACCAAATACCTCAGAATTGCAACAAAAAACCTTAAAAATGAAAGATGTAGTTATTGTATAGGATGATTCTCTGTCAACTCATCAGATTCAAACATGTGTCACTAAGAAAACTTTGCATTAATACAAACAGGTCCTTTAGAGGCCAAAGCGCTTCATCTGCTGCTCACCTGATCCAGGTGTCAACAGTGGACCTTCGAGCTCCAGGTCATCCTCCTCTGTCTCTTCCAACTTTTTCTTCTTTTTCTTGGGATCACGGGGCTTACGGAGTAGAGACAGCTCCTCTGGGTGGCGGATGTCTGGAGGGGTGCACAGAAGGGGAAAGTTCATGTAATGTCTGCATAACCTTCCAAATACAGTGAAGTCAACAAAGACAGTTAAAGGAGGACAGTACGACCTGAAACAGCTGTGCACACCAACGGTGGAAAATCACAAAGTGTTTTTCTCAGGACCCCAACAAATCTTCAACTGAGACAAAGCAGACACAGTCTATCTCCCTCTAACCCCCACCACCACCCCCCACCACCCCATGGACTGTTTCACAAATAAATCCAGTGTTCAGCGGATGTTGGGGAATATGAGGAGAGCAGTACATTTACAAAAAAACAAACATTTCCCTTAAAGCCTCCAGAAATCTGGATTCAAACTGTAAAAAAAAATCCGGATATATGATGTCAAAGTCTCAACTCTTACCACTACTGCTGCCATAACTAACAAGAATTAGACCAAAAACAGTTCATTCTTGAAAACATTATTTGTTATACATTTTAGTTTAGGTTCGTGTCAACATATACACCTTAATATGTCTTAACCTGTTGTTGAAGAAGCAGAGCACGCCCTCTACTCCTGCTCACTTTTATTTTATTTCATTTATTTATTTTTTTTTATATTATTTGTTCTATATTCTCAAAAAAATCCTGGATTAGCATCCTTGTTTATATTTGACAAATAGACAATGACGTGCCAAAGTGGGAGATTTTGTATTAATGCTTCTCCAAATAAACCAAAAAATATTTAAAAAAACAAACAAACAACAAAAACAGTTCATTCTTCTGTTTAGACCTTGTGAGTCCAATCACAGTTTGATTGACAACTTGAAAGCCAGTGATATTTTTTTAATATTAACATATTCTATCCCACTATCTATTGTAAGGTTAAATAAGTTGCAGCTTCTGAGGTGGTCCGGGGGTTTGGTTAAGATGCCTGCTAGACCCCTTGCTGGTCAGGTGTTTCATCCAACCAGGAGAAGGTCTCAGGGCAGACCCAGAACCCACTGGAGGGATTCGAACTCTCACATGGCCTATGAATACCTCAGAATCTACAAGAGGAGCAAGAGCAGGTGGCTGCAGAGAGGGAAGTCTGAACTTCATTTAGGTTAAATGGATGGAAGGAAAAAGTCAGTTTAATATAACAAATACAGTAAATATATCTTGCTAACTATAGATATACAGGAGCTTAACTATATCTGTGGTTAGCAACATACATCAGCGTCAATGTCAGGGTCATGTGGTATGTAAAGAAGGAGAAAAAAGTAGTGGTTGAGCAAGATAAAGAGGAAAATAGAGGTCATGATTTCTTTTGGCTTTTTCCCTTTCGGGGGCGCCACAGCGAATCATCTTCGCATGTTTATTTGGCGGAGGTTTTTACATCAGATGCCCTTCCTGAAACAAGTCACACAACCAGGCTTGGAACTGGCACAATGAGACTTGCGCCCCCTTGGGGCTATAGGGATGTATAGCGTAAATAACCTTTTCCCAAGGGATCACCTGGGTCTTGAACCGGCTACCTTCCGCACCTAAGTCAGTTGCGTTAACCACTGAGCTACCCAGTTGCTTAAAGAGGGAAATAGAGACTTAATACATTTTCTGGTTGTTTTACAGAGGTTACGTTCTAAATGACAGTTGGTGTCGACAGAGGAACAGACCAAAGAGGATTTCAAGAGAAGTTAGGATATTTTCAAAGCAATATAATGTGTAGTTTGTTAATTTGCTTGAATTTTTCTTTCTGTCATTGTTCTTTTTTTCAGAGTTTTTATTTTAATTACACTAAACAATAAAGTAAAAATTAAACAGTAGATGATCTTAGGTGGACCGTTCTGTTCTGTTGGACACATAACATGGATGCTTGTCTTGAACCCAGATCCTTTCACTCACTTTGTCAACGTTTCTCTACTCCATACTGTTGTCCATTAGCATTACTGCGGCTAAGCTAACAGGTCTATTTAAGTCTGTTTATAGTGATTCTGAAGAGTTTGTAAGATCTACAAGTGTTGGGCTCATTCACTTTAACGTGGAGAACAGTGTAAAAGTGTTAAGATGCTGTTGTAAAATCATAACATTGGACTTGAAACATGTTCAGCTGTAGATGTCCAGAAGTCTGACTGTGTGGCAACTTAAGTCAGATACATTTTAGTTTATGATTCAGCAAGTTATGGATATTACTGAAACTGTTTTTCCAATTGTTCTATTTTATCATCTTAACCATTCACTTTATCATCCTATGTGTTATTTACATATACTGTCAAAACTAGAGCCCGACTGACGAATTGGGATAAATCGAGCTGATTATAGCGTATCAATAATTAATCAACATCAGTAACTTTTTTGCAGCGCATAGATTCTGTCGCTCACTGCTCCTGTGTCTGTGCTGCCAGAAAGTTATAGAAAAGTGTTCCAACATAAATTGTTGGGTTGGAACTGAGTCGATTAACGTTACTTTCTTTGCAGCTTGGACATTTAAACACAACACAGCAAACACATTTATAGCATCATAACTTAAAACCTACCATATAACATTTTAAAGACTTTAAGGTTTTATATGTAGATTTGTAAATTCAAGATATTTAAGACTTTACTTTGTAAAGATACTGAAATACAATGAAGAAAACAAACAACCACAATCTAATCCTGTGTGTAAATGTGAGACCTGAATCAGACAGTACGACACCACATTAAATGTAATGACAAAAACAGAGCAGCCTCTGTCTTCTCTTTTCCAACTATCCCCTGGGTTTGGAGGCCAGGGAACCATCACTCAGCAGCAATGATGTTTTAAGATGGGCCTGGGATGGTTCTGATGTGTGCGTGGAGGGGTGGGAATGAGACGGCCAGAATGTGTCAGGATCAGAATAGATGGAGCTAGTCTAGAAGCACATCTGGATCCTCAGCTGGGTCTGGTTTTCTCCAGGATTCCATATAAATTAAGGCGAGTTCTGTTATTTGAGAGCCTTATTTCATTATTATTTACCTTTTTCTAAGCGGAGCTGCTGTAAAATGCTCAATTTCTCCAGGGGACACAAATCATTCCTCTTATATATACACAGGGTGTCCCAAAAAATATGACATAATTTCACCACCTAATAATTTCTTTCAAATTTGTTTGCTCTTTGTGCTTATAAACCTTTTTATTGTTCTGCTTTAAGGAATAGACATGCCATTTACTGCGACAGAAAAGGTGTTGTGTCTATTAAAGTACACCCAAACTCAGAAAATATGAATGTGCAACGTGAATTTGTTATTAAAAAATTCATAAACAAACAGATTTGGACATGGCATAAGAAATGTGGTTAATGTCGGACAGGAACTCCACTATCGACACAAACTGAACATTTGTAATAACTGTGGAACATTATAAAATTACCATCCCTCAGAATATTTTGTTTGAAATTTGTAGAATAAAATATTTTATGTCCAAGTCAATCCTATTAAAAATCATTTCTCCTGACCATATAGTTTTTAGAATGGCATGTTAAGGTTAGGACCCATCTGACTCCTCAGCTCGCTTCGTTTCATCCAGGATTCCATATAATTAAAGAGTGGTTTGAGAGATGTGAGACCCTCATTATACACTTTTTACTTTCTTTATTTAAGCAGATGTTATACGGTGCTTAACAAATGTATTAGACCACTGCTCATGAAAACAAGAAAACATAAATAAATTCATAGTTTATCAAAAACGTGTTTCAAATGAACAATTTCATTGTTATTCATTAAGAAAATGACCAACTAGAAAAACAAAATAGTCCTTGTTGATAAATAATAACCAAAAATGTCCATATTTAGTGTGTCCACCATTGGTGCAAATAACAGTTTACATTCTTGCTGACATTGTTTTTATGTAGTTTTACACAGGAATGAAAGATAAGAACTGGAAATTGTGCAACTTCATAAAAAATAGTAATTTTTCTGCCCTATTTCCCTTTGCATTTTTGGAAAATATTAAACTTGAAAATGTATGGATAGCAACAATAGTTATATTTCTGCATTAAAGATATGGTTTTGATAAAAACCTCTTGCATATACTGGTGCATTAACCATTTTAGAAACATAAAAAGATATTTAGGTAAAACAGAAATACTGTTAAATTATGGCAGCAGTGGAAAACACCTTATACTGGGTGGAGGTGGGATCATACATTTGTTAAACACTATAAAATGGTCGTTTCATCATTCTTGCTGAAATAAATCTTGCTTTTATTATTATTTTTTTTTTTTTTTAAGGATGGGGAGGTTCAGGGTTGGAGCCAGATTTTGCTTTTGCCTCTAAATTAAGGAGTGAGCTAATATTTGAGAGTCTTATTTCATTCAATTCTCCTAGTTTCTGATTTTTTTTTCTTAGTTTAAGTGCAGTAAAATGTTGTCAAATGCCTTGGAGTAAATCGTCCTTATTCTTTAAGGATTGTGAAGGTGCTACAGACGCTGAGGGTGTCGAGGATAGCACGAGCCCACAGGGAGAGAAAACGTCTTAGCTTGGTGAGAAAGCTTGTTTGGTTTGTGTAACTAAAGCAAAAGCATTCCAGGAGTTTTAAGAACTACCAGATGGGAGCTGAGCCTCGCTCTTGCTCTTGGCCTCCTCCTTCTCCTCCTCCTCCTCCTCCTCTTCCTCCTCCTTTATTCTTGCTGTGTTGCAGCATTGGAGCACAATCCCTGTGCCCTTATACAGCCATGTGAGCTGCAGGCGTGATGCCGAGCTTTAGCCCCACTGAGCTGTACAACACACACACACACACACACACACACACACACACACACACACACACACACACAGTCGTCTAAATCTGACTGTGTGCACTTTGGGAAGATGGTGAGCAGAGGCATGTGGCATTTTACTACAATGTCACTTTCATTGTTCATTCTTATGACCTCTCTGTCAACACTGGGAACCAGAGCTCCTGTAGTTGTGACATATTCATCAGGTCTTATTTCAATATTCTTGGATTTCAATTCAGTTTAGTTTTACCGAGATGAAGTGACTTGTTTGATTGTTTTTTCTTTTTATTAAATATTTTTTTGTGGAGTTAAATCATTGAAAAATATATGAAATCAAGTGTGATTTACAAAAGTATTGATTATCAAAAGCCCCATGTAAGATATTATATACAAGTATAAGTCATCGAAAAAGACATGTCATACATTGATCTACACTGATTTTACATAAGAATTTATTCATATATTTTTGCTCTCCAAAATGACCAATATTTTTTGAGATCATTATTTTTTTGGTCAATTTTTTAAAATATTATTATATTTATATTATATTATATATTATTTTATCTCCATTGCACTTTTAGATTTTGTCAGTGAAAAGTGTATTATTATTATTATTATTACTATTACGCATTTGCTGTTTGTTTGTTTGTTATGATCTGTCTGTTTTCTGTGATGCATAAGAAATGTGTACTAAAGAAATCTGAACTAAAAATATAGTTTAAAAAAAGAGATGGAACATAAATGACAAAGCGTTAAAGTCACAACAGTGCAAACCTGAATCAATCTGCGACAGAATTTTTGTTTTTAATTTTTATTTCAGTTATTGCATTATTTTTTAACTGCTATTTTTTTGTTTTATTCATTCTATTTTATTAACTATTATAAAGAAAATAATAATGTTCCAATAAAAGCAATATTTTATTATATACCAATCGTGCTTGGAAAAATAAAAGCTGTGGGTAGTATTTAAATGTATCCATGTCTGATCCTTAACAGCTGTTACTCACTGAAAACAGTCTAAGGTTTGATTAGAAAGAAACAGGAAGTGGTGACAATCACTCAACCAGTTCCAGACCGACATTATCGCTTATATTACTAGTTATTAATTAATTCCATATGTCAGCCAGGAAACCCAAAGTGTATGTGAAATGCAAACTTTGCAGGACTATTATTCATCAACCTCAAACACGGCTTATCATCTGAAACAGAAGTAGCTGAACATTAGTCTCTAAGAATGGAAGCTCCTTCTGCAGTTAAGATAAAAACTTACTGAATAGGCTCCTTGGTAGTTGTTGCAATTTTGCATTAAGACTCATTACTACTTTTGCTTGTGGTTCTCTTTTTACATGCACTTTAGAATCATATCTGCGAATTATTAAGGTTTCCAATCTCTTGGTACAGTATTCAGAGTTCATATACATTTTTCAAGGTTAAATTCAAGCACTTTTAATGGTTATTTTCAAGTTTTCCCAGCACAGCATCTTATTAGTAAGATGGAATACATAGTAGAGGGCTGCACTGGGACTGGGACCCAACGCAAATCTCACAGGAACGGGTGGTATGAGCGTGACTGCCGGCGGGAGCGGATGGCTAATAATAAACATTGCGGGATCGAGATTTCGCATAGTTATAGAATGGAAAGTATACCAGTAAATGAAGTGGAAAAGAAGCATAGGCCTATCATCTGTTCTTTTCTCCTGCAGGACGAGAGAAGACAAAAAAATCAATGCATTTCTATTATTGTGCGGGAGTTTTGCGGGTGCGGGCGGGAGTGTAACACACACTGTGCTGTCGCTATGTGTGACTAAAACATGCTGGAGTTCGGTCAGCACCTATACCATCTATAAACCTAAGGACAAATGGTGGTTATGTCTAATATTTGCCCTTAAACCTTTTTTCATAGGTAAGTAGAGGGAAGCAAATAAGAGATACTGCAGAAATAAACATAAGGATATTTGTGGAAAAACAACCTCTACATTAGGGATGTCTATCTAAATACAGATGTGGGAAAAAATTATTAGACCGCCCTTGTTCAGTTTCTTGTTTATTTTTAATGCCTGGTCGAAATTAAAGGTACATTTGTTTGGAAGAATATAATGATAACAACAAAAATAGTTCATAATAGTTTAATATCAGAGCTGATATCTATCCATTTAACATGTTTTCTTGATAATAAATCAAATTCTTGTATCAATATCTATGGAATTGTACTGAAAAAAACGACAAAAACAGTACTTTTAGACATTCCGTGTTTTCTTTTCTGTCACATGAAACACACAGGAGTTAGTATTTGATTCCATAAACATTATTTTTGATGACTTTTGATGGACTAATAATTTTTTACGCTAAATAAATTATATAGGTTTTTTCAAATATATTTTTGTGAGATTATAAACATAAAGGAGGACTAAAGAAATCTGAGTGGAAGTTCTGAATAGACTGCTGACATGCTCAGTGGAGTGTTAAATTGTACGTTTAGAATCAATAACTTAAAAATGATGATTTAGAGGGAAAGGTTGCTTGTACCCACTCCACATACTTGTGGCCCATGTCAGGAGGAGGAGGAGGAGGAGGAAGGGTGGGTAAGTGAGTGATCGCCTTACTGCTTCCAGAGGCTTTGTGTATTTGCTTTGGCTAAAATGACACCTGAGACAACCAGACCTGTAGCAGCACTGGGGTCTTGGATAGGGGAGAGGGGCTGTCGGACTCGTAAGACCTGCTCTTCGGGAAGGCGTGATTCATTGCAGCGAGGCAAAGCGCGGACGAATCACAAACACCGTCACGTTCTAATTTTAATCTCTGAGGTTTACTGTACACAAAGATAAAGACCCTACATGGGCAGACGACATTAAAACAGTGATTTCACCTTCTCTCCTACTCTCTCCGTGTGCATACTTCTTAATGTTTTAAGAGTGGCTCATTAAAATATCAATACTTAGCAATAAATCAAGCTGGTGTTCCAGGGAATGACGGAATAAAATGAGGGAACAGAGACTACAAATATGCAGTTCGAGTCAGAAGGGAAAGAGTACAACAGTAAAAATGCACATAAAAATGAATGTTTAGCTCATGACAAGTGAAGTTAGTGATTCTTGGCATTCGCAGTTATGACTCAATACTATTACAAAGCAGAAATATAGATCATTTTTACTATTTGTTACTTAAAGGCAACAAAGAATGGCAATGAGGGGTCCTTAATGACTTGTTAAGCTTCAGAGCATCTCCATTTCCTTCCAAAGGTGCTAAAAGGCCACTCAAAAGAATTATAATTCAGTTTAATTTAGGAGATGGAGCTGAGGCCAAAGCGCCCCCCTCGTGTGTTAAGACAACAGTGGCCAGCGGACCCAGACCAATCAAACCCACCGCACAGTCTGATGGGTTATAAATCTAATGGAGCAAAATGAAGAAGCAGTGGTTCAAGGTTTGTAGACGTCCCCTGATCGACCACTTACCACCAGTGTGTTTTTACGTATATCACCATCTGAGCTGGTTTTTCCAGGTGGTTTGTGATGATGTGTAGCACGGCTTCAATGTGAGAGTAAATCTGATGGCGGCGGGAGCATCATGCCTTCAACGTAGCATCATTTTGATACATGACAGCTTGGATTTCTGTCCAGTTAAATTCATTTTATTGATCATTGTAAAATTCTTCTCCAAAGATTCTCAGCGGGGTTCAGGTCCGTGTGTAAAATGAGACGTCGTCCTCCCTGATTCAGAGTTTCACAATTTGGTCCCGATGAGTCCTTGCTTTGTCATCTTTGTCTGTGGTCAATGAAGTAAAAAAAAAAAAAAAATCCACTAATTTTTCTTCCCTCAGTGTCTTCTTGTCTGTTATTTATATAGAATTTACTGCACTTTATTATTACACTGCTATAACTGTAAAAATTTCCCCAGGGTCGGATAAATAAACTATTCTATTCTATTTAGTTACAAATGGGCGATATGAAAAAAAACCAAAAACAAACATTAGGATAATTTTTTTTATATCAGAAAATATCGATATGTATCACAATATTAATTAAACCACGATTTTTTGTCAGGCTTAAACTTTCCGTCGCTCATAAGTTAGTTGTGAAGATGAGAGAGAAAAATTTGTCATAGTACTTATGGAGACACCCCCCACCACCACCACTGTTATGTATTATTCACCCCACTTTATTCATCTCCCCTCCTTAAGATTGATTTATTGACCCTGATCTTAGAAGTGTCTTAAGTTCCAGTCCTACAGCGTCATAGTTCGCATGTATTAGTACTGCGGTAGAAACAGACCACACCCCCACACCCCGCTGTTGAGCCGTGCATACCTCTGTGCCATAAGTGGTGTAAACTGAAAGTGAAACAGTACATTTTTTACTCCTAAATGTATTTTCGGCATAGTTGAACATAATACCTAGAACGTTTTGTCGGTTTCTGTTGAGAACCACATGTTTTGGATGTTTGTGTAAAGCTTAAAAAAAAACTGATGTCCGTTTTTGATCCACATGTGACCGAGCGGTAATTTGACATTTTTCAGCTAAAAATGTTATCTCCCCAAATTTTATTGTACAAAATGTTAAAGTATTTATAAATACCTACTCAAATATATATAGAAGTTACTCTGATTACATGACGAAGACATTAATATGAATGAACGTGTGTTGCCGCTTGATCGGACCCAGCAGTGATTCACTTCAGGGTTAAATAAGTTTTTCTCAGCTAAAATATAGAAAACAGATTCAGTAATTATCTGATGGCAGGATATTAATCAGCTTAATTAAGTCAAAGTGGGGACATTTTGGCCAGGGTGCATCTACCAGCTCATCCATTTGTGTGATTAAAAGTCGACTGATTATAACGTATAAAAGCAGGTCTGCTATCTGCTTCGGTATTGCTGTGCTACTGTGTCCCACCCCCCACCACCCCCCCCCCCCCCACCCTTTAAAA
>JAPSES010000105.1:3537716-3558019 GCA_029822895.1 Maxillicosta whitleyi | reverse complement strand
ACCCCCCCCCACCCCCACACACTTTCCAAGAGTATTTAGTGAAACACACATAGGCCTTAAGTGAAGCAACCTGACTCTGGTTAGCCTGAAGTAGGTCTTTGCTGAGAGAGGCGGTCTCATTTCAGGCCCCCAGGTCCACTGTCATGTGTTAGTCACTTGTGAAAACTACAGATTCTGTGTTGGTTCACAGGAAGAATAAAAACTCCCTGCTGCTAGTGGGAAATGGGGTGTGTGTGCGTGTGTGTGTGTGGGTGTTGGAAATGAGTCTATGTGGGTTCTCAGTAATCCAGGTCATGGTAATCCTGAGTGGGCGACTGGTCATCCTTCCTTTTTGTCTAGACGGGGACGAGCTCATGTGTCTTCACCGATCTGTCTTTACTAAACAATTGCTCTTTTCTCCTCAAAGTGCTTGTGTCGTATAAGGACAAGAAAAAAAAAATTGTTGTCAGGAATTCAAAACCCTCGTATTCTTGGGTTCAGAGAATTCTCCGAACTGTTTACAGAGTTCAGAAATGTTATCCTGCGACTAAAAGTGGAAAAACCCTTCTTCACTATTGAATAAGAAATGCAGCACAGGATGTAAAGGCTGCCAAACGGAGCCAGAGGTGAAAACAGGAGTGAAACTTAGTCATTTCGTGCATTACAGTACAGTGACCTTTTCCCGACGCGCTGTCCAGATGGACTGTGTCTGTGGCAGAATGTCAGACTGTAAACAGCTGCCTCGGACATGGGAGAAGAAGAGCATGAATAATTGGTTTTGTACGTCTTGGTGGTAGTGTTTCGCTGATTTTTTATGCCTTGCCCATGTGTGACCCTCCCAGAAAGCGAAGTCAAAGTTACAGAAACCAAGTCAAACACATACACTGCAAATTTTAAGCACCTTCAGAGTCAAAAATCAAGATTCAGTTGGTGTTTATATGGAAACCACGACTGAAGTGTTAAAATCAACACTGTGGTAGTCAACATTTAACTCTACTGCGGCCCCGAAAATGACACTAGCTGGGTTTCTGTTACAGTTTCCCACAAAACAAAAGCAGTATTTCTACAATTTCACCAAAGTGTACTTGTAGGTGTTCGGCTTTTGATGCATCATTCTACAAAAGTCCTGTCTAGTGATATGTCATAATTCTCACAGAGGTTAGGGCAGGTCGTGCGTACCTCACAATCTCACTGATCGTCCCGAGGCAAAGTCCTTATTTATGGTAGCGGTCACGTATAATGGATTTTTGGGAGAGAATTGTAAAGAATTCAGTGGATCCACAAGTTCTGAATGACCCGGGTAACATTTAATGAACTGTTATGTTACGGAACCTATTGTGGCACCAAATTTGTCATGTCTGTGACTAGTGAAAATGCATAAAATGTGTTTCTGTTACACTGTTTGCGCAACACTTTAATATAAAAATCTTCATTGTGAAAAACTTTTTTGCAATTTTTGACTGTTTTTGCAACATTTCTATGTTTCCATTATCAGTTTTCTATTTTATGCATTTCTAAGGGTAATGGAAACCTAGCTAATGAGGATTTTCTCACCCAAAGGTGGTGCCGCTAAGCTAACAGCTAAGCTTATTAACGCTACATAAAGGAAGATCTAAGATACAGTGGGTAGAGATGAGCATTACCCCACATCTAAATATGAGGATTACTCTGCAGAATACTTTCAACATCACTGATCTAACATAGTGCTGCTACAACTAGACATCCTCCATAACACGCCCCCTTGACACCATCTCCATGAGTCAAACAATGAGACTGTGGAATCAGCTCTACCCACAGACTTTTTTAACACTGCAAAAGTTTAAAAATAACACCCAAATCAGCACTCATCAACTCAACTCCACAAAATTAACACAAAAATGCATACAAATTGGGGGAAAAAAACCCACAGCTGTCAAACTACTACTAAGGACGGCGAATCAAAAATGGATTGGGCAGGGATAAAAACAGTCAAATTCACATGACTTAAACCAGAACTGGTCTTGGAACAGGAAACAGCTTCTGTGTGACCAACTGACTGGAGGCAACAAAGCACAAAATCCACTTAAATAAATTGCTGTGTGAAAAAGAACTGGAGCCAAAGATTGAGCTGATCATAGCCCAGAAACTCTCCACCATCTTCCTCTGGGTCTTTCTTCCACTAGACCTGCCCCTCCCTAAGTGTTGGCAGCACTGAAGGCCAGTTGGACAGGCCCGGTGTCCTCCTATCCCCTCTGATGCTCCGACATCCCAGGAAGTCGGCTCAGCAGAAAACAAACGCCAAAGAAATTATGAAACTAAAAGTTGCTACAGGTAATAAAAAAAAAAAACTCAATGTTTCCAGGTCAGAGGAGTTCCAAGTCTGCAGAGTCAGCTGTTCTACTATTAGTCTGTTTAAAAGAAGCCACCATGACTCACCCGTTGGTTTGTGGACTGCCGTTTTGAGGCCATGAAGTTGTGTTTTGCCCGTTGCCATCCAGTGTTGCCAACAATCGTCAATGGAAAGTAGCTGAAGTCTCTTAGAAAAGTCACTACATGATATCACACACTGAGGTGGAACTTGACTACATTAATCTACAAGCATTTTTACAGAATGAATACACATTTCCAAGTCTTAATTTTACAAAAATCATGACAGAAAAGAGCTTATATTGAACGTTCTACACTCTCCGTCAAAGCAAAGAAGATAAATAAACAGTAATTTCACCTTTTAAGCTTAAAGGTTTTATCGGTTTTAATTGGTTTTAACTATTTCATCTATTTTTTTATCTTTAACCTTTAAATCTTGAATCCTTTTTATCTCGTGTCTATACTTTTTATTGCTTCCCTGCTGTAATGCTCTTAATTTCTTATGTAAAACACTTTGAATTGTCTCGTATATGACCTGTGCTATAGAAATAAACATGCCTTGCCTTCACGTTTCTATTTAGTTTGACTGATGACACTGCTCTAATGGAATATGATGCAGAGAACCAGACATATTCACTGGGAATCAGTTCAAATCGGACTCATCACTTCTGAAAGAAAATGGCTAAATTGGGAACGTGGTTGCCACTGTGATGAATTGATGCCAGAATTGACAATATTATGTTGGAACTAGAGAAGCTCAAATGGTGATGGACGACATTAGTGAAGACAGCGGTGCAGCTACTAAACCAAAAACACTGTAACCACATTGATAACGAATTGACAAGTTTGTGGTCAATGTTCCCTAGTGATTTCAGTAACTGACTGAAAATGGCAACAGATTAAGGCCGTAAGCAAACATTTTCAACTGAATATACATTTGAACTACTGACAAAAGCAGATATTCGATTATGACTTTCAATATTCCGTTGTGGTTGTCAATTTTGCTCGATTACTTTCGCTAATCGTCTTAAGAAACTGGAGACCAAATGGGTCCAGCCTTTACAACCAGAGTTTGTGGAAGCTTGAACTGTAATGTTGCCTTTATCTTATTCTCATTGTTTTTGCATCTATTATAGTTTGAAATCTCATCTAATCACTTTTTATTATAGGGATTATTATATTATATCTCTTTTATTGTTTTTTTTTTTGTTGTTGTTTTTTTTCTCTCTCAATATGTAATAGTTTATATTATGGCTCTTGATATGAAGCCTGTTATGCTTTGTAATATAAACTACTTCAAAATAATAATTAAATAAGTAAATAAAATAAAATGTTCCTTAACTAATTCCAGGTTGTTCAGGAATAGACATATAACACAACATATCTCTACATCAATCTGTATGACTGATGTTGCACTGGGGTAAAAAATACATATTGAGTCAGAGTTATGGGAGTTTAATAAAGAGTAACCAAATCTCATTTTAGGCCAATTTTGCCAACATTGTAACACACAGTTTTGTTAACTGTACTTCTACAGTTATACTTATGTGTTAAAGGGATATTCAAACATATGGTAAAGTCCCACAAAATGATTCTGTGCTGAAATTCTCCATCTATAAAATAGATTTATTACAGACACATTCCTACCTAGAAGTGGTCCAGACCTCTTCCCCTGCCACTGCTTTCAAAAACAACCTCTTTGTATATTTACATTCAATAAAATATGCTCTTTTCCTTTCATCCCACTGCACTGTAGACCCCCTTTATGAAAAATCTCCACTCCTGCCAATTCAAAACAAGGCCCGAACGCTACCTGTAGAAGCCAACAACAACAGAAAAGCAGCCACCGGAGCCCTGTAGGCTGCCTGTTCCACACAGTCCACTGACAAAGACACAACAGGTGCAGTTATGCCCCTGTCTGATGGGAGGATTTATGTCAGTGGGGGTCTTGATATGTCACTATCTCCAGTAGGGTTGCACAACGCCATCAGCAGGGGGAAGGTCTTGAGTCAAAGAGGGCAGGAAAAGTGGGTGTTAGCAGAGTCAGGGGTCACCGGGGTCCACGGTGTGACCTCTGACAGGACAGCATGGAGCCGCTGATGGAAGACATGTCTGAGACCCCTGGACACTTCACTGACCGCAGGGGACAGTTAAAATTGGACATGGCATGAGGTGGTGTACGATTTATTCACATGTGTGTGAATTTGTACCTTAATGTTCGCCAGCATTTTAAGCCTGAGCCAGATTGATAATCTCTGTTTACTAAACATTACTGTGAGACTGATGGAGCCCTGGGTCCAAGGACGCGACACCTGAGGTAACAGTGGAATACCAGCCGAAGACGTGACTCCAGTGGTCAGGGCTCAGAGTATGTTTAATAAACACAACAAAGTGACGGGAAGGTCATGATTAGTTATGTCTGATGTAGACCATTAACACAACCTTACCAAAAATAGTATGACGCAGATAAGGTTGTGGTTGAGGTTGTGTGGGGGGGGGGGGGCACAAACCATTTAAATGGGTCTAAAATTTTGCACCCAAAATTTTTTATTTCCATAATTCTTTGCTATTCGGTAACATCTACACACTGTATAACAGAAGTGGATGTAGGCTCCATTGGTACCAGAATCCTGAATACAGTCAGAGCCAAGAGTTTTGACAGTGAAGACTTTTTTTGGAAAACTTTATCACTCCAATTTTATTTATTTTTAACTCTGAATAAATTAAATTAATACATAAAACATGAAAAAAAAGCAGAAAACCCTAAAATAGTGCATTCAAGCTCTGAAATCCATGTCTAATTTTATAAATCAAGATGGATTTGTATTTTTCCCGGCACTTTTTAAAGAATATTTGTAGGCATTTTAGAAATTTAAATGACTTTAACTGGTCAATGCCAATACTTTTGGACAGGCGTGTATGTGCAGAAATGCAGGACATATTCAACGGTCTGAAATTAGAGCTTTATGTAAGTTTTTATTCCATAAACAGACGCTCAAAAAGTTCTGAGCATGTGTAGGATGATAACCGAAAACCCCCATTTTAGAGAAAGCTATATTATTAGATGATCTAAACTAAAAGAAAAAAGAAAAAAAGGAGAGACCAGAATGACTCCTGAAAGTTACATTATACCTTTGGATGTTCTTACACTGGTGTTGGTTTCAAGTCGTGGCCGCTGCCATTTGCTCACACCTCATCTCACATTTGCTTTATGGTTATTTTCCACATCTCCACAGTCAACCTCCTTTAAGAGCAATAACTGTTTTGTTCCACTTACTGAAAGTTTTGCAGATGTCGGAGACGGCCTTGAAGACGCGGTCAGAGAAGTTGACCTTGACCTTCATGTGCTTCATGTTGGGCAGCTGGAGGCGCAGGAGCTTGTGCTGCGGCGTGAACAGCAGCCTGGCGTCGGCTTGGATGCCGTACTTGTCCAACGTCCAGTGAGTTTTCAGCAGCCATGTCTTCTTCTTCTCCCACCACAGAGCGTGATCGGACCAGTCCTTCTTCACATCTGAGGAAAACAAGATGGAGTTCTATTATTTATACGCAGAACAATGTAACACATGTATAGAAGTACAACTGTTCCACGCAGATCACGTACATGTTTAGTTACAGTAAAATGATGTCATGGGTATTTTCAATAAGATCTATATATGTATATGTACAACAACTGAAGTTATGTTTGGCAAAATTAAATAATGACATTCATTGCTACAAAACCTGTAAAAAACATGGCCTTGAATAAAAATTTTATTTTAATATTTTTTTATTATTTTAATATATTTGTTATAATATTATTAAATGTAAATTAGTTCAACAAAACTCATAATAAAAATAGTAGCATATCAAGGGGAGACTCATGTACTTTATGAAGTTTCCCTTGGCAAAGCAAATTACAGCCATTCTGCTGTTAAGACACTGGACAAGACAAGTTAAAAAAAAATTAATAAAGAAAAAAAAATAAAATGTGAATTAGAAAAGCATCCAAATCAAAATTACAACAAACATTTCATCCATTTCGCATCATTTTGTTGTAGTCATCTGACTAAAACCTGTGAATTTTTGCATCTTTTATGACTGACGAGTTAAATGATCATGTTTTATAGATTCTAAAATGCTACTTTTTTTCCATGTTTTGAATTCTGCGGTCTATAATATAACGTGGCTAATCTATGGATTTTTAATGGGCTAATGGCCTCTTAGCGGGAAGCACAAAAGTGAAACAGACAGATAGAAGAAGTAGTGCACTGAGAAAGACGCTAGATTTACGCTTAATTTATTCGCACACCCTCATCATGGAAAACACAGAAATCATTCACCAAAACTGGGAGCATGTGAAGAGCTAGTACTGGAGTTAGTACTTGATTGCACAACCATTGTTTTTGACTTTTGATGGTCTAATATTTTTTTCTACGACTGTAGATAAAAAAGAAACTAAATTAGTCCAGGTAAAAAGTCAAAGCAGACTGTACTTAAAATTTAAAAAAGGAACAGTCTGAAGGTGGTAGTTTCTGCTGTTGCATCAGTGACTGAAAATCTATGGAATCAAATTTGTGCCAAAAAGATTAAAGAAGACTTTTGAATCAACAAGCAAAAAATGTCAATTCAATATACCAAATTTAAAAAAAAAATCAAACAAAAAAAGTAATTCTAATAAAAATTAGAATGAAATAATATGTGAAATTGTGTAAAATATTTGCCTTTGTCTCTTTCTTTTTCTAAGACTTTATTTTTGTCTTGAGTATCGACATTTATTTGACATTTTGAAAGCGTACATCCCTCATTAACCCCCTCACCTCATAATCAAAGGAAATGAGAACAAACAAAATTAAGAAAGAGACAAAGGAAAATATTTTAACATGATTTCACATATTATTTCATTGTAATTTTGTATTTTTATTAGAGTTACTTTTTTTATTTGTTTTTTTTTAAATTTGGTATATTGAATTGATATTTTTTGCTTGTTAATTCAAAAGTCTTCTTTAATCTTATTGGCACAAATTTGATTCCATAGAATCACTCTTGTTTTGGTTTTCTCTATTGAATGTATGTGGCCTGGAGTAAATATCAGGGATGTATTAGTGTCCGTTTCTAGCTTTTAAACACAAAGATGTTATTCCTGACTGCGTACGTACATCCACTGTATTGACCTGAACTACCCAAATCTGTCCCTTCAGGGCAGAGGGTCAAATGTGAGGTGAAGGGGGGGGGGGTCCAGAAAAGGTTTGCACAGGGCGGTGAAATCAAAGCGAAGGGGAGGAGATGACAGTGTGTGAAAGACGTGGCTGTTTGTGTGCCACTGTGGGGATATCATGTTCGTGTGTCCTTCTTTGTTCTGAAGTCGCGCTGTGATCCCGCTAAAGCAGACCCAAGCCACCCAAAACCTCACATAGCTCCCAGGCTTTGGCTCCGTAGGGACTCGGCACAATAGCGACAGCGTAGTGGTCTCATGGTGTACGTGTCTGACTTCAAGGCGAAGGTGAAAACCTCTGGGATTTGAGGGAACTCAAAGCAGCTGTTTAGCATATCACCTTGCTCTGGTTTCTGTACAGCGCAGAACGGTGCAGAACAGAAAAAACAGCTTCCTCTGCACAGAATCACTTCAAAGCTCGAGATAAAAAGCGAAAAAAGTCGACATCTTTACACTTAAAGAAAGACAGAGTTCGTTAAAAGTCGTGCCACATTTATCCCATTTAAGGAATAGCTTCGCAAATATGCAAAGTGGGTCAGAACTGAAAACTAGTGAAGCCACATTATGTAAACGTGCACTACTGTTACATGAAGTCATATTATCTGAATATAGAGGATGAGGTGGAGTAAACAGCCCTGTGTTATACTTTAAGATGTTCCCCCCCACACAAGTGATGTCATTACTCCGGCATTAGTCCAGGAAGGCACAGTGTCTCATTTCCTCCCCCACATAGTCCTTCATCGCCTTCCCAGCCGAACCTCCGTCTCACTCCAGGTCTGGACACTGCTCTGACTCACATAGTCCAGACACACATTGGTTTTGTTCACTCAGCATCTGATCAAAGCCTTCGATCTCAGATGCATCCAGGGTTTTCCCCAGGTTGGAAAACCGGACGTTTCTCTATGACACAGGTGTCAAACATGCATTTGGGTTCACGTCTGTAGTACTAGTCGTGACACTAAGGAAGCAACCAGGAGGCCTGACCAGATCAGGGTTCCAACTCATTCCAGGACATTTTCAGCTGCTACAGAGACATGTCACCACGTCATACACTAATCCATTCTCCTGTCCCCCTCATTCGTTGGAAGTATTCTTTTCTACAGTTTGTAACTTTTCATGTACCCAAATTATTTTTTTACTTACACATTTGATGTGCAGTTTATAATTCATCGATTAAATAATTATGTCAAATGTATCATAGAATAATGCAAACACACCCACAGATTACAGCGTAGCACCTCATCAGCCTGACAAAGTGGAGTTACAATGTTCGAATGGACAATTCCCAACTCAACTTTCTCTTCTCTCTTACTTTCTTTCATGCATTTCCTCTAAAAATATTTGTATATTTTCAATAAATCACTGAAAAACAATTTCCTGCATTTCATCTCAGTTTGGGCACACAGGGTCATAACGCAGGGGGAGGATAAGTCATTTTCCAGGATAACTTAACCGTTTACAGGTCATTTGACCTTTTTTCTCATTTCCCATATGTTTTCCATGACAGGAAAATTGGTCAATCATTTTCCAGGATGCGTGGGAACCCTACAGATACCTGAACCACCTCAGCTGACTCCTCTGGACAGGGACATTCATTTCTGTATCTGCTTAAAGCTGCAGTAATTGACAGTTGGGGTTTTTTTTTGCATCCCTCCAATTCAAGTACCTTGGGAGGACATGAGACGTCTACTTCTGCCTGTGTTTTTTTCAGGCTGTAGAAAATATACATGTGACGTACTGATGAAAGCAGCAGGTTTTTTCAGACATAACTTGGCTGTAATTGTCAATCATTAATCAAGTGCACATGCAACTTTACTCTTCTACTTCATCTACTGTGAAGAAGCTTAAAAAACTGGCATCACTTTTCTTTTTCATAACAAAACGAAGCAATGTCATATAATCTATATTTATAGTTTTTAAAGGTAGACCAAGAGGAGTCGCAGAGTGTAGGTGTGAATGTTCAGAATCTGGTCTCTTTTTTTCCCCCCATGATTTTAGTTCCAACAGCTTTAATCCTGAGCAGGACCACAGAGTTGGAGGCTCTGTTCCAGCTGACATTGGCAAAGGTAGCGTACACCGTCACAAAGAGAGACATTTAATCATCAGCTAAAATGTCACGAGCATTTCAGACGTTATGCAACTGTCTGAACAGTAAGCCTCCTTTTACCAATGTCACTTTGTAGAGGAAAATGTGAGTGATTACTTAAGAATACGGTGTCCATTCACTACATCATAGAATTTGTTTTACTTATCTTCCAACTATTATCTAAAGATTTCAGTGTGAGCACAAAATTCAGAGAAATTTCATATGTTTCAAGTGAACAGTCAATGTATGTTGATTTGTCATGATGTCATTGGATGATTTCAGGTTTTGCATAAGGAAAATATTTCAAAAATAGGCAAAATGCATTCAAATCTGCTTTACGTTTCAAGCTAAACAAACACGGTACAACATACTACAATCGCAAAAAGGCCATAATTAAAACCTGGACAAATACAGTAGAAACTGCTTGTAGTGATCACATCTATCTGAGGGAAACTGATCACGATGCATAGGAATAAATCTTCAATGTGTCATCCCTCTGTAAATCTAATCCTCGGTTTTATAGGTGATAATGTGGTTTATTTGCCTATGGAACCTCAGATTGTCCTCTCTCAAGCTCATTATCAGCTCTGTTACTCTGTGCACAAGGGCATTACGTGACTGTGCATTATCGATCTGCTTAATGAGGGTAGCTTAATTATGAGCGTGCGTGCATTTTCTGATGTTTTTCATTAACAGAACATTATTTCAAAGCGCACACGGCACCAACCTCAGGTCTGTCCCAAAACGTTCATCCTTGGGAACAGTCTCGCACTTGAGTCGACATTGTTACGTCAACAAGACAATCCTCCCACAGTGACGAACGCTCATTATATTGACTGCTTTTAAAAAAAGAGAAAATGGTCACAATGTTAAGGACAGGATGTCTGTCATTGAAGGTTCTCCTATGCTGCTCCTCCATGTGTCAATCAAACCGCATGGTGCCATGGTAACCAAAACCTTAAGTGGCCTTGTGTTTTCATGTGCTGCTATTGTTTTTCTGTGACCTTAACGTCACACGGGGGCATCCATATGTATTAGTGACACCCTCCATCTGACCCTGTCCAGAGCCTGAATGAATGGGATTAGCAGGCGAGTGGGTGAAACAGCAGACAGCCTGCATAGAACCAGGAAACAACACCGCTGTGATGTGAGTAAAGCGAAATGAGCTGAGGAAGAGCTTACACTGGCGATTAGGATCGGGAGGAGAGTGGCCACCAGCATCTCAATGCACATGCCATTGTGAAGGCATGGGACTGTGTGAATTGAACTGTGGAGAGGAGGGGGTTGTTTGCCTCTCAAGTAAACGGGATAAAACCCAACAGCTTGACAAACACTTGAGAGAAAACATTCCAAGCTTTCTTTCAGTGGGTGTTACTCTAGCAGCATGAGGTTTAGCTGTCATCGCTCTGTTCTGATGCCTCAGCTGTGCTACGACACAACTTCATCGCAACCATTGGAGAAACTGCTCCCTTCGCTTGTACAGTAGCTATTAAAGGCCGAAATAATGACAGGGAGTGAGTAAGTAGAGGAACATTGAAAATAGACCTGAATGTATTTTCATAACTCTGCTCACAGTTTTTCCTCTTACAACCTTGTAATTTCTGGTGTCTGAGAACGAAGCAAGAACAGCTAGCATTAACATTTGGCACGGGGGGTTTCACCACAGACTTAATCCTATAGAAACGTCTGCATCAGGGTTATTCAACTAATACTGGAAGGGGTCCAGTCAATCGACCCTCGTCTGCAGCTCAGGTCTCCATAATTACATACCTACAGTACAAATACGGCTCCCTAAAACTAAAGCAAAGAGTTCAGTGGAAATGGATAAGAATATAATGTTTAGAGGTTTATTATGTTCCTCTGGTAAAGATAAAGTTGACTAAAGTCAAGAAGTACAACAAAAATACCCTTATAGCAGGGGTGTCAAACTCATTTTTGTTCGGGGGCCACATTCAACTAAATTTGGTCTGCAGTTGGCTGGACCAGTCAATAATAACATAATAATAATATATGAATAATGTCAACTCCAAACTTTTCTCTATGTTTTAGAGGGAAAAAAAAAGTAAAATTAAACAATGAAAATGTTGACATCTACAAACTATCCTTTCAAACAATGTTAATAACATGAACAAACTGAAAAATAAGTGTAATTTTAACAATATTCTGCTTCTTATCATTTCCAAATGTTCATTATAAATTACACAGTGGAACTACAAATACACAAAATGTTTAGTAACAGGAAGAATATTGTTAAAATTGCACTTACTTTCTTTCGTTTCAGGTTCTTTAAATTTATTCAGATTATTTATTACTTTGTTTTAGTGTCAATATGTGACAATATTTTTAAAGAGAAAAATTTGGAGTTTGGTATTTATACGTTATTATGATCGTATGTTACTGATCTGACCTACTTTGGATTGAATTGGTCTGAATGTGGAACCAGAAAAAAAAATACCTCCGGGTCGCATGTTTGACACCCGTGCCTTATAGGCTAGAGCTGCACAATATACTGTTCGCAATGTACATGTGCGCAAAAGTCACATCATACTGTAGGTCCTGCAATAGGAGGTAAATGAACTCAGTCTGTTCTCATCTAAAAACAATCTGGGGACCTGACACACACTATGCATAGTGATCCACAAATCACAATCCTTCAGTTTGCTGAAGCAGACCACGCCCCCTGCACGTGGAGAGAGTTACTAGAAAGAACATTGAAAAATGATCAAGGAACGAGAGAAAATCACTGAAAACGAAGACTTGGTGCCAAAAAGGAAAGCAATGTGTATTATCTGAAATTATTTCAGCTACGAGGATAAAACTGAAAGACGAGTTCTGTGTCGACAGTGTCTTGCACCTGTCACCACAACAAGAGGGAACACAACTAATTAGTTTCACCATTTACGTTGGCACCACACAACTATTACATCATCCTGAGTATTTTTTCATATTGCGATATACATCACAGGGTTAAACAGAAATCACAATGTCATTTTTTTTAATATCATGCATTAAAAGAGTTAATATGAATGACAGATAGTGTTGACCAATGAAAAACACATGGCAGCCGCTTGAGTAAATTCATTGTAAAAATGACTAAAGTTTATATTTATATATGATTTTATTCAGTATCAATTCTCACCAGTGATTTGCAAAAATCAATGTGAACCATTAGAATTCACGCTAATCATGTCTGAGTTAATAATGTTAATTCTCAATTCCGAACAGCATCAGAAAGGTGTTTTATTACCTGCTCCAAGTAATAGTAATAGTGTGTATTTGACGCCTTGTGAAAGAGTCTTATCATCATCTTTTAGATTCGGCCATAAATACATGACACTATTAGTCAGTTACATTAATGTGAAGGTTATAATCCTTATGACACTTCCTGTCTCAGCTTATAGATGGACTGAACACCCCTAAAATGGTAAGCACAGGTTTAGATCCCATACAATTAACTGAGTGTTGTGAATCTTTGCATAAGAAATATTAATACTTCTTTTTGAATCTGTAAAACACTGCAAATAATATATAAATATAGCAAATAATAATACTTCCTTATATCTTATCTGTCTTTACTATGACTTGTGGAAAGACAGAAGGACATGCGCGTCATTTCCATTCATTATTCCAATAAGCTTTGCAGTTCGGACGGTCTGCAGACCACCAGTTGCGTCCAGTCCTCTGCATGCAAAACCACCGTGCAGTCTGTGCACAGTCTTGAATGTATAGTAGCTTCTTCCCATCGTCATGCTTTCAATAGCCCACCCATGATCCCGCCCACCGCCGAAATCTCACTGGACATCGCCTTTCGCTTCTGCTTGTTTGTGTGATTACATTGGATGTGTTGTGATTGGACAAATGTAGCTCACATTGGGTTCATTGAGCAACAAGGTGGTAACTCAATCCGCAAAAAGGGTGGGAAGGAGGGCCAATGGCATCTCCCGGCTAAAAATACAGCCTGCCAAGCCTGACGTAATGCAGCAACCAGAGAAGCTGGGGCCTAAGTAATTGGGTGCATTAAATGTGGACCCACAGACCCTCAGCAGTGTGTGTGTGTGTGTGTGTGTGTGTGTGTGTGTGCAAGGAAAGGAAGAAAGACAAGGGGAGGGGAGACAGAATGGGAAAACCATGTTTTATGACCTCTGCAGGACATGAAAGATGATACAGAGATTGTGTGTGTGTGTGTGTGTGTGTGTGTGTGTGTGTGTGTATGTGTGTGTGTTGGTTTGAGGATTTGTTAAGGGGATGTGTTCTTATCCATCCATTAACTACATTAGTTCTGGATGTTTGTGTGTGCCTGTGCTTTAATAAGGGAAAATTAATCCATAAATTCTGTCAAACTGACATCTTTTCATTCACCACCATCACTGCCGCAGCTCCCGACCAACACCGACCACATCCTCTGCCTCGGCGCACAACACACCACAACCAGAAACTATACAGAGACGTGGATTAATGGCGCAATATTTTAAGAGGCAATTAGACGAACAAAGAAAATGAATATGGCTTTAATTTGGGGGTGGGGGGGGTATTGATGTGTCCATGTCCGTCTCCTCTCCTCTTTCCTCACTTCCTACTCTCGGAGTATCTGTGGTGTTTACATTAGGAGGCAGCTCTGTTTATGGAGGCCTGTCGGAGAGAGGGGGAGGGGCCAGACAAAAGAGGACAGGACGCGAAAATTAAATGACAGAGAAAGGGTATGAAGGGAGAGACGAGTGGGATGAGTAGAGGACAGACGAGGCGTGCTAAGGACAAGAATGAGTGTAGAATTAAAGTGTAACAAACTAATCACAGCCCCTTGTTTTAGCCTCATAAAAATGCCATGTGACATATTTCCATCTGTTGCTCAACAGCTGCTCATAAACTGAAATAAACCGTTTTTTCATTATTACCTTATGTATTAATGTAGCAATTGAATTCATGACCCTGCATTAAGAGTGATGTTGACATATATGTTAGTAATAAAGTCATATTTTTTATCACCTACAGAGATCTCCAACCATGTTTCCTGTGAGATTTAATCGGACAAACTGAGAATACCAAGAGCGACTCGTGTTTCATTAGTATTATTTTTGGATGTAGTTGGTCCCAAACCAGATGAATAAGCTTATTTTATGTGCATATTTAGAATTCTGATGTCCAGTCACATTTTGGATCCCAACATCCAGGTGGCAACCAGTCACATCCTGTGAAAAGTTGCTGTGGATTTCACCGAAGTGTGGTAATAAAATATAAATCACCAGAAATTAATGAGCATTGCAGATAAAAAGTACCAACATTTCTGTCTGCTCACCAGTTCTGTCACAGTACTTTAATAGTTATATAATAGAGATGCGCTTAAATCCATTAGATAAGTCGAAAAGTAAGCACAGTCGACATGTTTTTTTATTAAGAGTGATTAAATTTTATTGGAGTGGGGGGGGGTGCACTTAATAAAGATATAGAAGTGATATTTATGGCACCTTTTCTGGCCAAGCACTGCATATGATGAGAAGCCTCTGAAGTGTTTAACAAAATTACAGGGTAAACTATTTGATTGGTCAGATTTTTATTACCCCGCCCCCCTGAAGGGAAAGGAAGGGATGGGGTATTTGTCTTTGGGTCAGTTTGTTTGTTTCTTCCTTTGTTAATACTCTGGTTGAATTCATACCAGCTGGGTTTATAGAATGCCAGTGATCCAGAAAAGATGTCGTTACATTTTGGGAAAAATAGAGTAGGTCAAAGTTCAAGTTTTTTTTTACTTTCTTAAATGTTTTTTTTTTTTTTCCCCATTTCATATAGTGGGTGGAATTTCAAAATTCTATAAAAACATCAATTTTGTTTCAATTGACTTCATACTTGGCACATATGTATATAGAAGCAGCTGATATGCTGACATCAGCACACGCACAGGCATGACGACATCAGCTGGATCGATGCTAAAGTAAGCTACAATGTGTGCAAGGGGGCGGGGTTTGTTGTGCCTGGCACCACTCCAAGCCCAGTCCAAAAAGTATTGAAAATAAAAACATACCCATCCCTTTTATATAAATGGCAAAATCTAAAACCAGTCAGTCTACATGTTCAATTCAAATGAAATACATTTGCATCTATTTCCATTTATGTAAATTTAACAAACAGTCGTGGAAAAAATTATTAGATCGCCCTTGTTTTCTTCAGTTTCTTGATCATTTTAATGCCTGGTACAACTAAAGGTACATTTGTTTGGATAAATATAATGATAACAACAAAAATATCTCATAATAGTTTAATTTCAGAGCTGATATCTATCTATTTAAAATGTTTTCTTTATAAAA
Source organism: Maxillicosta whitleyi (assembly GCA_029822895.1). Lineage (NCBI taxonomy): Eukaryota > Metazoa > Chordata > Actinopteri > Perciformes > Neosebastidae > Maxillicosta > Maxillicosta whitleyi. The sequence goes on along the minus strand of JAPSES010000105.1, from coordinate 3,542,121 downwards.
ACCAAAATCACTTCAGTTCTTACATCAATATCTATGTCATTGTACTGACAAAAACAGTTTTAGTCACATGATACACACAGGAGTTAGTACTTGATTACATAACCATTGTTTCTGATGACTTTTGGTGGTCTAATTTTTTTTTCCCACAACTGTATATACATGAGTTTAATTTGCATATGGGTTCATTTGAATGGTAAATCAAAAGTTCAAGTACAGTTCAAGCTGATTTTTAGAATGCTAACAGCACTGAATGAAGCAAAAAATTCACTACAGTTAAAAATTGAGCAGCCCTCAGTTAGGAACAGATGATACTAGAGAAAAAAAAAAAAAAAAAACTCCTCACAGGTCCACGTGCACTCAGTGACTCATACTAACATGTTGTGATAGTCAGCTGACCCTGAGAGCAAAATCCAGGCTCGTGTGTAGCTTCACTGATGGAAATGATTTCAGAAAGCACTCCCAGACAGGTCACATTATCTTGGTGCACTCTGACTTTTTCAGAGCGTTTGCAGAATTATCCTCCCTACCTGTCATCACCAGGTCGTCTGCTGTCATTGATAACCATCGATAACCGTGACCGTGAAATACCAAGCTTTGTCATTTTCAGCCATCAGCTGATAAAACCCATTCAAGCCTGGTGAAGCTGGTCATGCCGTTTCTGTGGTGACTCGTGGCTGACGCTGTGGGGGATGTTGTGCAAGGCAATGACTTGTTTTCATGCACAACAAAGACACAGACAAGCAGGTTCATCTGTCTTTATCATGTGTGTAACAAACACACACGCATACACACGGTCGAACACGATCCTCTTCTGACTTGAAAGTCCTTCTCTTTCTAAATATATTCTGGCTTTAAACCAGGGTTAAGGTCAGTATTGACAAGCAAAGACACAGGAAGCAACTGCTCTGCACTGTCCTTAAATTAGATTTAAATGGGCTTTAGACACACATTTGCTCATGCGGTCGCACTAGACAGTATTGACGAAAAACATGTGATTTGTTTACAACAGGTTAGACAAAAACAGGTGACAACGTGATCTGTACTGCAGACAAAAAAGACAGTCCCATACAGTTACAATGGAAGATTGAAGTGATAAAGTGATGTTATGCTGAAGATAATATATGCATCATCACTGCATATCAGAGACAAAAATAGAATCAGCGGAGGAGACAAACTGGGCAGGTAGATAACAACGGTCTACTGATAATAACCACAAAATAGGAGCTTTTAACAAAAAACTCAGAGTGTATTAGTAGTACATATGTTCCACAGCTAAAACCAAGGTATATGTTCATTTAAAAGAGTTTGTCCTGTACTACAGAAAGAGAAAAACAATGCACACGTTTAACTAATGTTCAGGACAAAAATGGAACCATCAGCTCGAGTCTATTATTTGCAAATTAGAATTGCATGTTGACAACATTAGTAATTCAGAGAGCAGTCATGAGTTGTTTGGAACTCTAATCTCACAAGGGTAGCAAGCATATTTAAGTGCATTTAAAATTGTTATTTCATATCTATAAGCAGCAAAATAACTCAGTTAGCTCAATTTACAGTAACTCAGTGAACTGTTGGTGGCTGCAGATGTCCCATCATGCATTTGGATTGGTTTTGGTTGTCATTCTGTATAGTGCACAGACTGAAAATTATGGATTTAATGTATAATTCAGTGAAGAGATTTGTGTTTCTTCTAGCTAGTGTCTAAATAATGCAATTATATTCACGCAAAATCATGTAAACAATAATTAAATAAAGATACGCTTTATTTGGTGCCGCCTTTCAAGTCACCCAAGGTCATCTCATGCACACTTTGTTTTAGCAGAGTTGTTTTAGTCTGAACAGTCATAAACAATATAGAGATATTTACACCAAATTACCTCAAATTTTAAGACAAGCAAAAAACTGTGCAAGATGTCACAGAAGAATCATTGAATGCTTTTAGTGGTTAAAAAAAAAAACAAAAAAAACATTAAGCAAACAGATACACTTGTTCCATTGCTTAACAATAATGCAGTGCCCTTTTAAAAGTATTATTTACACTGGTGCCCTATTAAAAGCTAATGTGAGTGTTTGAAAGAAAGAGTCATGTGAATCCGCAAGAAAAGCAAAATGTCAAAGTAAGTCTCAGCAGTTCTTTAAAAGATAGATTTGCTCCACTCCTGTAGTCGTAGTCGTACAGCACAAAAAATGAGTCCTCCAGAAACCCTGGGGAAATCCTGTATAAGTATCTCCTACTGGCAGCACATCGTGTTTCCCGAATACACAATCAGTAAAGGTGAACTCATTGACTAATGTACTAAAGTCCCTCACGTATTCATCATTCAATCCCATTACACTCAAGTGTTTTCCATCGACAGGCTGGAGTTGAACGAGGTGAGCTGAGTTTATTTGAGTCTGCTCTTATACACTCTCCTGCCAATAGTCAATCAAACACCAACAAGTACCCGCATGTACTGTAAAGCGCACATTAAATATGCAACACAGTGATTTGGAAGCAAGAAGCAAGGCGTCTAGTAGCGAGCAATCATTTTTACGTTGCCAAAAACAGCCACAGTGATGGACAGCTAACTTAAATGATTCCACTCCACTCAGGATTTCTGAGGCTGACTGATAACAATTAAAAAAGACAAAAGTGTAGATTTGGTAGATTCATGTATGATTGTGCTAATGTGAAGTTGGAGTCTGTGCTAATTGTTGAACACAACATTTTTACAGCAGATATTTTGGCGTTTTATAGTAGACAACGCACAGCTGTCACTGAAAAAAAACCTAAGAGTAGCTGGGTTTCCATTACCCTCACAGCAATTTTAATTATGCCAGTTAAACATGCGGTTTTCTGCTTAAACAACTCAAAATATTTGTTGGGAAAATGGTCTACTCCAATCCTAACCCGACAACTATGTCAGTGCTTCATGATAGCAGCATGTGCACTGGTTTCTATAAGTAGAGTTAGGTTGGTTTTTCATAGGGTTCAAAAATGTTTATGCTAAATTCTTCTGTGTTACTCTTCTGCTCCTCTACAGCAGCAACAGTGTGCAATACTAGCTACTGTTACCTTTGAGATCAGCTGATGTCTGTAAACACCTACACCCCCTCCCAAAAAAGTGCAAATAAATAGAAAAATAAATTTTAAAAAATCCTAAATTAACCTGTCTAATGATACCACAACTTTTTATTATTTGGATTAACACTGGTCAATTCAGATGTTCAATGTACGGGAAAATGTCAGGATTCATTGATTCTATAAAAAAAAAAAAAAAGTGTGTTTGTATTTTGGCCATCACTATCTTGGCTTTTTGGAGCCAGAAGTAACCATATTCGGACAAAGGGTTGGAAATATAGAAACACAAGATTTATTTGTGACCTCATCCTAAATGCTAACTTGCTGACATGTGAAAGCAATAAACGCCAAACAATTGAATAACAAAATCAGTTTAAGGTCACGTTAGGGTAACTTATAAACCACAAATCCACCCCCACAGACTAGGAAAAAAAATGTTTTATTCAATAAACAGAAACTCCACATGTATGAGCCAGGAGGTGAGCCAGCTGCTGAAATATCAATCAAATCCCCCAATGACAAATCCTTCTATCAGTCCAGAAATCTTATTAACAGAGCAATAGTTTACAAAAGGACTATGAGTAACCTAATTAAAGGTCCAAATGAAGTAACTGAGACTAGAATGACCTCTAGGAAAAAAAAACACTGAGAGCTTAGAGCATCTCTAGTCAAAGCAGAGAGGCTGATAAATACAGTGAGTACATTTCCAACATGGACTATGAACATGAAATATAGTCACATTGAGCTTGTTAGAGTAAGACTAGCGCTGGCTTTGATGCATTAGGATAGGCCGCTGGGCTATTAGAGAAAACCTCCTTAGAGACACGTAGTTTGTATCCATTTGTGTCATAACACAAACACAGAAAAACAGAGTAGATACTCCCCTCCGCCCTGACACAGCTTTATACAATTAAGTGTTCAGGGACTCGGTGAAATAATGATATTACCCAGAATCTGTGGGACTAAGATCAATGGTGCAGAGACAATATTCATCTGGCCTTCTATCTGTCTATGCATCCTACAGATATCCCCTCTGGACTGTAATAAGCCTCGCTGTTGCCTCTCTGAATCGGACAACGGGCAAAGCTTCACAGATACGGATTTCGTGTTGTTACATAGACTTTGCTTTTTGCTAAAATATACAACAACTTAATCACTGGAATATTCAGTTTCATAAGGTTAAAGTCAAATATATACACAAAAAAAGGTAACACATGTAATATCTGACTGCACCACCTTTGACATTCAGTGGATTTAACTGCACCAGTAGTTCTGATCCTTCCATGGGTCAGTACTGCAGTGGTTCATAATGTTGGAGCTGGAACAGGTTATTTCAGTCTAACT
>JAPSES010000105.1:3484645-3527181 GCA_029822895.1 Maxillicosta whitleyi | reverse complement strand
ATATTGCGGGGTGTCAGTCACAATATGTGGGGGAACTGTGCTGCTTGGTGGAGGTTTGTGCTCTGAGTGCTTTTCTACTTATAGACTGGACCATTGGTGTGTGCAGTTTATGGACCTGTATATCACTGTGGGCTTACAGAACCAATCAGCTGAAATTGAATCATTTTCCACGGCACACTGGTAGGGTAACACTGCTGTAGAGATTCTAAGACAGAATGAAACTGAGCAGTCTTTGTTTCCAAAAAGAAATGCTTTAATAAAAGGAAATAAATACAGTGCTTTGGATGGCAGTTAGAATCCATTACAGGCATGGGTTATTGCACAGCTCTAGGACAGACACAAACACTTTCCCACATATTCATCATTCAAAGTTAGAGTAACAGTGGTACAAATTCAACTCATTTCACTCGGTACATCCACATATAATGATAGAAGTCCTCCTCCCCCTGCGGCTGATTACATATGGCTACAAGCCCTTTGTTACCTCTGAGCGTTTTATAACAGCACGCCTGTGACAGCACTCGATACTGTTTTATTTGTATTGATTTTTATTATTATTATTATTATTGTGTAATGGCTTCAAACTGGCGTCGACAAGATCTGTTGAATCTACAAAACATGTAACAGTAGACGTTTCCCTGATGCTTGTGGTGCCTCGAACAAGATAAAGGTACTGTCATCATTCAAAACGCTGTGCATTAAATGCTCGTGTAGTTAAAATTACAATATAATCTCCAGTTGTTTTGCAAGTTTTTTCCAGCAAGCAGAAGGACACAGTTGAAAACCTGTGCTTTTAATTGCTCTTGTTGAAATTGTGCAAATTTGTACATACATTTTTTTTTTTTTTTGGAAACACTCAGCCAAATCGCAAAACACTGGTGGGAACTTATCCGCACTTCTACTGCACGTAGACGCTGAGTTTGACCACAAAATGTGATGCAAAGGCAAAAAGTGGGATTCTTATTGTACATGAAACATCTGAGGTCTACAAGGTGAATCGCATGCCTGCCTCTCGATGACGTATAATATATAAACTATTTTCTGCGTCCGTCACTGCTTTGCAACATGCATTTGTCACCAGGATTAATAAAGAAAAATCAACAGCGGGCCCTTTGTTAAGTTATTTCTGTGCAATTTATAGCATGAAGAGGATGTGCATAATCCACCACGTCAAATGTAACTGGGTCCATTATTGATGCATATGATTCCGACAGGGTTTAAGTCCATAAAAGTTACTAAAATTACATGTCGTATTTGTACTGACTTCAGCTTTTCAAAACCACTGTGCAATTCTTCTGTCAAATGTCAGAATGTCATGTAGCGCAACCACATTTTCAGCCTTATCAAGCAGATAATATATATATATATATATATATATATATATTGACTCTAATACTATCGTACCAAGCCTAATGTGTCTTTTTTTTTTATAAAATATTATGTTGTGCAATAATATTGACAGTGATTTTGAGTCACTTTAGGGAAATATTTATAAGCAGGGACACTTTGAGGAGGAAAAACTAAGACTAAAGTCACAAATTTACAACATATTCTCTGTGACTGTAATCATACATTTGCAAAAACGCACAAAATTCCCATAAAAATATGGAAAATTTGCTAATTTTTCTTTAGTCTTTTCCTGCAGTTTCACAGAACATCCGAGGTTGTTGCTTCAAAATATCAGAGCACATTAGTTTTTCCTGTATAAATCTGCAACTTTAATCTAGAAACCCCCCCCCCTTATTACTCTCATCAAAATCCTCCTTTACTGACATGTACTTTGTGTGTATCTAATACATGGTTGTACTACAAATCAATTTGACCTAAAGCATCAGATTTTTCTAGCTGAAACATTCCTCCCGACTGCTCAATATCAGTAATTTAATAGAAAAATATGTTTATATTTAGAAAAGACATATGCTGTTACATAAAATCTCGAAAGGAATGCAGTTATTTAGCAAATCCGCTTGATTTGAAGTGAAATCATGGTGGCGCGACATGACATTAAAACATGAAATCCCTTAAATTATTCTTATATTTCTGTTTGGTAAAGCCTTAAACAACACAAGACCCTTCTGTCCCTGTTTTCAGTTGTACTTCCAGAATGTACGTCACCTCTCTGGTCATTATTAAAAGGCTGGTTTCAGTTGCTAGGTGGATGAACACACACACACACACATATTAAACACCAGTAAATGGATTCCATTCAGCGGTGGACCACAGCCCTTGATTGTACGCAACAGTAAAGCAGGAGGAACTAACAAAGCGGCGAAAGGATAAGAAGAACCTCTGCGGTAACTATAGTAACATGAAAAAGGAAGTTTGACACCGACAATAATCAAGTTTGTCACAAAGAATTAGGAGATTTTAGTTCCATTCCTTCATCTGTTGAGAATGTGCTATGTTTAATTGTATAAAACCATCAACAATCAGGAGTGGTTTTCTACTCAGTTTAGAACACGAAGCAGTTTGTTAGACGTGTGTTGGCACTATCTGTAACGTCATCTTGTTCCAGCCTCCATTTAATATTTATAAAACACAGAACAAAAGCAATGACGCTTGTTAAACTCTGCATAAAGTGGAAATGTCATGAAAATAGACTCAGTGGAGGAATGTTCCTTATAGATGCTTTGACGAAGGCAAGATCCTCGACAGCCAGGCGTTTTTTAAAACAACAACAACAACAACAACAACAAAAACAAACTCCCGTTTCCAGCTCGACAAGGTTAACATTGTTTTTGTGGGATGGAATTACAGATGTCGTCCACCAGGTAATCTATACAGAGGAGCGTTAGAGCCACAAAGAGGATAAACAAACCAGACGTTTTAAAATAAAGCAATATTGCAAGAAAAAGTCAGAATATTATAAGAGTAAGTTTGGGATATTTTTGTGAAAAAAGGCAAAATATTACAAAATTAATGATGTCTCTGTAAGGAAAAGTAATAATGAGAAAAGGGCAAAAATAAATAAGATAAAAAATTTAAATATTACAAAAATAGCTGTAATATTGTAAAAAAAAAAAAAAAAATTGTAAAGCTATTATTAAAGACAATATTTTTAGGAAAAAGCTGAAATGATGGAAAAAGGTGTAAATGATAGAAGAAAAAATATTAGTGCCTAAAAGCATTGCAGACTTGATAATTACAAATGTAATTTTCATTATATTTTGACTTTTTTTTTATTGACATATCGCATATTTATGCTTGTAATATTATGACCTTTTCTTCCATATCATTGCTGTTGGGTGGAAACCTCGTAAGTCCATTTTGGTCTGTTTTTTTTTTTTTTTTTTTTTGTCTTAAAATGATTCTAATGGTAAGTCTTCATGTTAGGGTTTAGAAATATTTAATCAATAAAAACGGCTGAAAACAGCTACATCTAATAACGGTGATGTTTCATATGTTTATTAGTTTTAAGTTTGTTTTTAGTGCTGACTTTCATGTATATTTTGAGTGTAGATAAATGATTTCCATTTTGTGTAACTTCTGCTGCTGTCATTGCCAGGACACTCTTAAAAAAGACGTTTTTAATCTCAATGAGCTTTTTTTCCTGGTTAAATAAAGGTTATAATAATGGTAATAATAACATCTCTTAACTCCGTTCACTTATTTACAAGATGCATCGCTTTTCCAGTTTCTTGAAAAATAATAAGAGGTTTCTGTCCGACAGCTATGATATATTTCTTCCAAATATTATGACTCTTCTTATGAAGTTTTGTCATCGTCAGTGTGGCACTGCTGCTCCTTCAAACAATCACAGCTGTGTGATGAGTGGAAGTGAGTTTAAGACTGGCGAGCGCCCTGTGTTCAAATATTCAAAGAAAGGCTCGTATGTCCGTTGTTCTAAAGGGAAACGTGTGATCATTAGTCAAGAAAAAAGGCGAACAAGTTCATCAATGCACCACAAACGCCTCAAATTAAAGAAGTTACTAATGCCGGGTTACTTCAGGAAATACATCTGAATCAGCTTTAGCGTCGATAAAACTAAGAAGCCCAACGGAATAGATACAAAATATTATTTGGCCACACATTTGAACCCCATTCCTTAAGATGAGATTCAGGTAAGAGCCTGAAAATCGCTAGGAAAAATGCTTGTTTTGTTTTTTTTTGTTTTTTAAAGAAAAATAGTTTCACTAAATTAAACTGGACATCAATATAAAGATGTAAGCAGTGGAAAATCCCTCTGGAACTCATCGTTCATGCAGAAGAATGGGAATGAATTAGAATGTGATTCGTCTGAACTGCAAACTGCTTATCTACTGACATCATTTTCATTAAAATATATAAACTGTGTTCACTTTAGGAGTGTAATGGAACCGTCACATGGACGCTGTGGAGATGATGTGGAGGGTGTTACTGTGTTAAGAAGAGACGTGAAACTGCTGCTACGGAAACAAAAAAACGCAAATGTTTAGTTGTGAAAATCGAAAAACACAAAAGGACGATTTTACTCTAGTCTCGTATAAAAAGTAGATATTTGCTTGTTTTAACTGGTGCATAAGTTTTTGTTTTTTTTTTCAGTCAAACCTACTTCATTCAAAGAGAAAAAACAATCTAAAGCACATTTGTTGTCTTTCGTTTATACTTTCAAAAATACTATTAAAGGGATACGTCCCTAAGGTTGTGTCTGGACGAACTAAACACAGGTCATTTTTACATGTGGTTTGGCTAATTTTCAAAGGCATTGCATTTGCTTGTGAGCGTTAAGTTTTCGTGTGTAGTAACTTAAGGTTTAGATTTCCAACGTAACATTTTCTGAACCGTTTCAGATTTTCCTCTGTCGTGTCAAAGCAAAGGAAAAACACAGAACGGACGCAGAACCGGACGCCTCCGTGACCGGGTTCAGGTAAGTGTGTCACAAGGCTCCGGTCTAAAGGACTGAATGAACATCGTACACACATACACACACACACACACCTCAACAGGATGCAGCAGCGGTTGTGCGAGTTAAGGAGGATCAGGTTCTCCTCCTGTCATTTTAACTCTTATTCCACATTTATAACGTCTGTGGACTCGCCGCACCTCCTCAGAAGTCCCTGGTCTGACACTGTCAATCTGGGAAGAGCAGCGGTGTACAGGGAAGTACACACACACACACACGCACACGCACACACAGATACACACAGGCCAATTAAAGAAAAAAAATGCACATGTTGGAATGAATCTTCATCAGTCATAAATCCCAAGTTCTAAAAGAATCGCAAGGGATTATAGGAAATATATATTAGCCGTCTAACTGACAATGTTTACGAGCAGGAGGAAATCAAAGCGTCCCGTCGACAACGTGAAGCCTGTGTGTGTGTGTGTGTTGATGCTTTATTCTGGCTCCTGGTTGTCCTCCGCTGGCTCGGACAGCGGTTTTTTCTCCTTGTATATGAAGGTCAGCAGAAAGAGTGCGATATCGTGTGAGCACCAGTATCCCGTGTGTGAGGTCACCGCAGACCAGTAGCGACTCTCCACCAGACCCTCCCGCAGCTCGAAGTCGATGCGACGCTCCAGCTCCACTGTGACACACAACAACAAACACCGTCAACAGTAACACCACACAAGCATATTTTAAAAGGCTCATATTCTGCTAAAACCACTTTTATTAGTCTGTGGGACATTTATTTGTGAATTTGGGGACCCTAAAAGTTCAAAAAGGTGTGGCAAAGCTATACTTATATTAATTTTGGCAAAAATCTAGTGGATTTCTAAAACCTGTATTTATTTCTGATTAATTTTTTTGCATCTATAACTAGCTATGCACAAGTAAGGTCAATCATTTGGATGAACATTTCTCCAAATATGGAGAAATGGGACAGAGCAGCACAGTCAATAACCTGGAGGGGGTGGGGTGTGAAGAGGATGATTTGCATTTAAAGGGCCAGTGCTCAAAACTACCTTTCAGGTGTCGTTACTCATAAATAGGGTTGAGTATGGACCTGTGGAGTTGAATTAATGAAGAATTCAGACCCAAACATAACATTTACATTTATGTAGACCACAGGGAAATGTTTGAAAATGCATAATTCCATTAAAAAAAAAAAAAAATCCAAGAGTGACCCCTCTAAAATACAGGTGGAGTGTTTTTTTTCTTCTAGGATAGATACTAATAGTAAAATCTGTGGGTATTCATGAATATTTATGCTATAAAAGTCACTCAGCATTAATACTAAAGCTGCACAGTTAAAGTACAAGCAAATTAAAACTGTCACACATTCACATTTCATTTTTTGTTTTACTCTGTTTCTATTCAACAATTAAAGTTTCATCATTGACTAAACACACATCATCATCATCATCAGGAAATATATCTGGAAACATGATGGGAAAGGTGTCAAGTTGTAGCAGTTAACTTCATGGCCATTAGTTAAAATGTTATGTATGTTATGTCATATGGAGCTATTTATGTTTCGTCATGTGGACTGTAGAATGTTGTGTTAGTGTAGTGCATTAGTGAAACACAAAGAGGTGTGTGTGTTCACTGTTGAAACTAGAAGTTGAAAAATGTTCGGAATTTTCACTCAGTAATTTCAGTTTGTGCAGACGTGTGTTTGCAACTATTTGTGCTACGCAGCGAAAATATGCATATTTACACTGACTTTGTACGTAACTGTAGAGCATGAATAATTTATTGCGCAAAGAAAGACGTCTGTAATTAACTTGTATAAGATGCTGGTTTAAAAAATAATACCAATAACATCAAAAACTCTGAATATCATACTGAGTAACGAGCCGGGTCCATAATCCTACTTTAACATTCAACATCTTTTCTCCATTTTTCCCAATTTAAATGTTTTTTCTCTACTAAAACTATAAAAGAATAGTTTTTGTGTTTGTCTTCATCGCGAACTGTTATTACATTATTAAAAAATGCAGTAAATTGTAAATGATTGCCTGATATTGAAAGGTCTAAGTGTTCTGGGAAAATGTACAAAAGGACTTTTTCAGAGTAAATCTTCTGACTTTTTTTTTATGGTTAGAATAAGAAAAAAAAAAGTCCAGGCAGACCACGTTAGACTTAGGAGTTAAAGGTTTTTCATTAACAGAATGATGCGTGTGTTGATTTCATGCAGGACAGATCTTTGGACTAACAGGAAGTGTCGACAGTGGGAGAGGTGGGCCGGGCCATGCTGGACAGGCCGTATGCTGATTGGCTCTCAGTGCGTTTCTGCTCCTCCTCCTCCGCCGCAGACCCTCCGTCCAACCCTAAGGACACTGAAGGCTGGCTGTTGGAGCGAGAGAACCGTGAGAAGAGGATTCCTCCGATGCCCTTCCCTATGCTCGCCGCTCCTGTAGTCAAGGAAGTGAAAGACATTAAGAAGACTTACATTTGACATGTTTTTATTTTATATATTTATTTGATTGCTCATGAGTACCAGGGAAGGTGAGAACAAAGGCAACATGTACGTTTGTTCTCTGTTCCACCACAAGATGGCACTATTACCTCAATACTCAGATGAAAAGAACATCTACTTTTCAATACTGAGATGGACAGAAAATGGATTTTGCTCATAGAATAAGTCCTTGTGGTTCTAACAAGTTCTACTGCAACTTGTCCTGCAAGTGTTAGAATTTGTGGTAAAAATAATAAACAATAAAGTGAATTTCCTAAATGGTAGCACAGATAAATAAAACATTTTACCAGAGGGCATGGGGGCCTTGTTTCAGGCCTTGTGAACATTTGACATTATCCCATTTCACCAATCCCAGCTCCATGCATCAGTGTAACACCAGGTTAATACTGACATTTGGAAATTCACTGGAAGTAACTGGGGATTATTTTTTGTTTGTGTTTATTTATTTTTAAATTTTCTTTAGTATTACTCTACCTTTTTCTTAACGTGCTTAACATGTGTTTATTCATACATTTTGTCTGTAACCACTGACCACCTGTGCACTGTGTCCTGACAAACAAATTAAAAAAAGATTTTGATTCTAAAAATGAAAACAAAAACATTTCAAATAAACTATTTGTTACGCTGTTGATCTTTAAGAAATCACTTCATAATTTAAAAAGGGAAATACTTCCATTTTAAATAAATATTCCCGTTCTCTCAAATGACTGAATCTCATTTACTTTATAGTAAACATAGGGGTAGCATGGGTATGGTCCATAAGCTTGTTCATAGATCATTTATAAAGCTGTACATGCAGTGGTGGGAACTGGTGGGAACTGGTGGGAACTGGACCATCTCTGCTCAACCAGAGCTGGCTGGTGGCCTCTTCTCTGACTGTTTATCAAATCTTCAGTTGTTGGTTTTACAGTGTGTATTTCTCAGTATTAGCAACGAAGTCTCACCTGTTAACAACAAGTACAGTGTTATTGTTGGATGTTTTAGTGAAATGTCAACAGTTAAATGTGTTGTCTGCTTATTAGAAGTGACAACAGTTCCTCTAAATACTGGAACTAATTTGGGAATAAACATAATTTCACCTTTTCATCAACACTAGAAAATCAACTGTAGTCCAAACATCAACTCAGTGTCATTGTCATTCTGTAAATTATGCTCAGCTACCGAGTTAGACCACCGGTTGCTATGTAAATGATACACCACCTCATCTTATTGTATTAGTGTAAAGTGACAGGTTTTCAGGTCATGTTGTTGTGAGTCTGACCTGAAATGGGCCGTAACGTTCAACCAATAAAGCTTCCCCTCCCCTTTTCCCCATTATTTTAAACAAATATATACAGTATTTTGGTATGTTTGTCTGTTTGGTTGTTGACATACATCTTTTGAAAGATTTTAAAATATATCTATATATGGTGAAAAAGGGCATATCAGTTTTACCATCTGCAAAAAAAAAAAAAAAGATTCTTTTTGTTTACATTTATAAAGGAAAGCCTCTTTACTTTAAACTTCAATTCAATAGTTTATTGTATCGAATTGTATTAAAGAAAACACGGAGATTGAAGTTTAAGCATCTTCAGGCACACATAGCAATGTGATATAAACGTAAAATTAAAGTGCAACTCCACCATGCAAAAAAAAAAACTAGGACCAAACATAGGAATGTGAGTGGGTGGAGGGTGGGGGGTTATGGAAAGAGTGTTTCAAGTTTCAAGTTCTGCCAGATTGTTAAAGGAAATGAACAAGACCACGTGTGATTTTACAGATAATACTTTCAATCAGAGCCTGACCAATTAATTGGGCTAATTACAGCTCATCACCGATAAATCAACATTATGTAACCGATGTATTAACGTTTTTGCTGCATGCAGATTTTATCCTGTGTGTCTGTGCTTCACAGACCAAGATTTGTACAACTTTTAATTCACAGCTCCACCATTATGTAGTATAAGTCTATTATATCTTCTGTATATATCATTGTTCTTATTTCATATACCGGCTGATATATCTGTTATTGGCCAATATATTACATACTAACTAATATAGCAGATACCCCTCAATATCGGTATCGGCCCCAAAAATCCAACATTGGTCGGGTTCTACTTTCAATATTGATTGCAGTTGTGTCTGAAAAGAGTCGAGTCTCACCCAGAATGCTGGCCTTGCCCAGGCTGGTGATGGACTCTCCATAGTGTCGGCGAGGCAGCACAGGAGACGTACTGGGGCTGGGGATGCTCTCAGTATCGGACGTTGGGTCTTTGACTGGGTTCAGGTAAGTCGGCCGGATCTCATCGTAGGGAGTGGGATTAGTGGCACTGCACCTGATGGAGAAGACACAGCACATATAGTGATATGAGCAATTCAATGAAAAACAAAGTGTTTTCACAGAGCAGTGTAAGTTTCATGGTCTCACCAGTGGATCTGAACAGGTGCTATATTGCTGTAGTGTTTGAGGATGAGAGGCTCCAGTCTATAGGCCTGAGGGGAACAACACAATATAAGTATTTCTGCTGTTAAACATGTACAAAGCATATATCTGAACAAATACCCAGTGTAAAAGTACAGTAAAATACCCCGCTCCACACACATTATACGTTTCCTGTCTTAACCCTGAATGATGTGTAAGTGATGAGGAAACTTGGGGGAGACTGACCACAGGGTCTGTGGGATGGAAGACGTTGAAGAGCCTGCTGCAGATGGAGGTAGGCAGTATGTGGTCCTGGTGACAGCTGGAACCAGGACGGATGCCCCTCAGTGCCAAGAACACAGCCAGAGGAGAACCCATACAGAAAAAGTTTTCCACCTAAAAGGCAAACACAAGGGGAAAAAAAGTGTTTAAGGGAAAAGGTTTTATGATTTGACAAAGTGAAAGGTAAAACACAGAGGTGATGTACATCTGCAGTATTGGAAAAAGGTTTTGGACACCCCATGCATTTGTGATATACTGCATCAAAAATCATTCAAGCCATTGAACTCTGCTAAGTATCCATTCTCATGTTCCCTTCTGTACATGATCTGTTCCAATGACGTCAAAACTGGATGTTTTAGAAAGATAATGAAACACATACAGGGCATGACATGTTGAAACGGTAAAGAATTTAGTTTTAGTTTTGTTATTTTTTCCTTGTTAACAATATATAAACAAGTGAAAACGTAAGCAGATCTTAACAATACCCCCCCAGTTTCACTTTGCTTGTCCCTCCTGCTCACTAATACCCTGCCCACTTACAGATTAATTTTGACTTTGAAATTAAAGATAATAGTGAAGTTCAACTAAATAATGGTCCTTTTTTTTTCCAAAACAAGACCAACATTATTCTGTCCTTTTGAAGAAAAAAAAAAACAAAAAATATATAATACATGTAAAAATTTTAATTCAGCCATCAGACTGTGCACTGCACCTCTCAAAGTGGGAGACAGCACGTGTGATGAATTTGAAAAGAATCATGTGAATGGTGACAAATCAGTTGGACAAAAATCTAGGACGGATGGAATTTCTGGTAATTTTTTTTTTTTCAACAATTCGACATTTGTTTGTGTCTGTCTGATGCAGCTACACTTTTGATGAAGAAACATAAAAATGATTTTTCCACAAACATTTCATGATAATATTTCAGAGTAGGTTCAATTTAAAGGGCGTTACTAGCCATTTGATAACATATTATGGTACCAAGAAACACGTCCATGTGGTTCATTCCATAAATGAATATCCTGATGCCTATTAATTCCTTATTGGGTAATATATTCTAGATGTGCACATGCTTAAAAACTGAACGCATACTTTAAATTTAAGTGCTGGTGGTGCTGACGGTCTGGAGGCCTCCAGTGTGATGAGCTGATTTTCCAACTCTCGCATCCTGTTGTAAAATGAAAGAGGCACAGCATGGATAAACATTTAAAACCAACAGCTGAGCAATACATTCTAATACACTTTAATCTTCTTTTACATCATTATTAAACCTTATCACTGTTTATAAGACAGCTCGGTTGAACATGGACATGACAATAGTAAAAGAAAAAAACAGATTACTCTAAGACAGCAGACAGTAAATCATAAAAATAACATAAATATCTAGTTCCTGTTTTATATAGTACTGCTGATCACACTCACAGCATTCATGCCCTCTAGCAGTTTGTTTTGCTGTCGTACCTGTTCCGTGTGAATTTCAGCTGCTCTAACAGATGCCTCTCCTCGTAGGACATCCACTGCAGGTCGAGCTCCTCCTCCACAGCACGGTGCTCCTGCAAACAGAAGCGCACCGGGTCCCATCCTGTGATGATGTCGTAAGTAATGACGCAACCGAGGGAGTGAGACACGATGGACACCTTCCCCCCTCTCTCCTCAAAGTCAGGGTTTCGGGAGCAGAAGAGCGAGTAGAGTCTGTTTAGCTCCTGCGTTAGGCCCTTGGTAATCTAGAAAGACATGTGAAATGTTTAAGAATAAGCTTTTGACAAAGAAAGATCTATAAGAGTTTGGCGTAAGTGTGAGACTCACCTCATCGCGATAAAGGGGGCTGTTGTAGTACATGATGTCCATGGCACTGCTGTTAAGGAGGTCTCTCAGTCCTCTCACTTTGTCTGGTGTAATGGAGTCTACAGTATCTACACGAGCACAGAACGCAACAGCACATTACAGTGATGTCCTTTTTTAGTCCCAGATGCAGTACACTGTTGGATAAAAAGCTTTTGGACACCCCCATTCACTTGTGAAATATTGTGATACAAGTCATTGAACGCTGCAAAGTATCGTTCCATTCTCCACACCCACATCCTCTCTGCTACACGTGTGATGTTCCATTAACACCGGATATACTTTAAGCCAAATAATGAAACACATCAAGTGCATGACATGTTGAAACTTAAGAATATGAAGCATTTTGTTATTTTGTTTTTGTTAAACAAAAACATCTGCTGTATTTCTTGTCTGTCTGATGCAGCCACACCTTCTGAAACACAAACACTTCATGATAAGTAACATTTTAACCTCCTCTTTTCTGTCCATGTTTGTGGATACCAGTTTCACAGGTTTATGCAACCCCTCCCATCATCACCACCACAGAAAAAAAAACCAACAAAAAAACAACTGTCCACCGTAAAGGACATTCCATAAAAATAAAAATGCATCTGAAAAAACAGTTGCATTATGATATTTCCCTCCAGACCCAACAACAATAATGTTTGGTGTGAAACCAACAGAAGTGGACCTTAGTACTAAACAGAGGGTTGGTTTGAGGTTTGTGACACTACTAGCCAAACATCTTATTCTATTAAATTGAAAGAACAAAAATCCTCCAAACTCTGTTGAAAGACATCACTTACATTTGGAGAAAATCACATTTTCGCTAAAAGATAATGTAACATTATTTTATTCAATTTGGCAGCCCTTTATAGATCACTTTAATATTAAATAAGTTAGCAGATCACTCCCCGCCTCCTTTTATTTCTTTTTTAGTGTGTGCACATGTGGGTACAGGTGTAGTGTCCTTGTTCTGACATCACATATATTAGATACTGTATATGACTTTTTTTATATTGTCATTGTTCTAATTTCAATTTTTAAAAAAACCTGCCAAAACTTGTAGTTTCCTGGGTCTCAGGGTATCTGAAAATGTTTTTCTACTGCTGTGGTAACCATCAACTGACTTCATAGTGATGCATTTAATTACACATATATATTCACAAAACAATGATGGAAACATTTAGGTATTTAAAAATCAATAAAAGGCAGATGAATATGATGTGTACACTTCTATTCTATTGTAAGTCTCCCTCTGAATGACAGTTAATTCTAGTACTGTCAGGTGTTCTGCTCCACAGGAGGTTTCTGTCCTCCCCCAGCTCACTTGCACTATTTCATTTTTGCCAGAGTACAGCATAAAAGAAGTGAGAATGCACTCCTCACTTAACTGGGTTTTGTCTGAAGTGCACGAGTACATAAAAAACAAATATTTACGATCCCTCTCACTTATATAATTACCTCCGCCAAGGAGGTTATGTTTTTTTCTTGTTTGTTTGTCTGTCTGTTTGTGTACAACATAACTCAAAAAGTTATGGACAGATTTTGATGAAATTTTCAGGATTTATTGGCAATGGCACAAGGAAGAAATCATTAACCTTTGGGGGTGATCCAGAAGAAATCCTGGATTCTGGATTTCTTTGAAATTTTCATTAATATTGGGGTCAATGGGGCCAAAAATTTAGTTTCTCAGTATCTCGGTTAATTATTGACCAAACCTAATGAAATTTTCAGGAAGTCTTCGCTCTGAGACAAGAAACAGATGGTTAAATTTTGGAGGTGATCCGGATCACTTTGTGGATCCAGGAATTTTTTAAAAGATTGTATGCATCCATCCATCCATTTTCAACCACTTAGTCCCTTTTGGGGTCGCGGGGGGGCTGGACCCTATCTCAGCAACTACGGGCGGAAGGCGGGGTACACCCTGGATGAGCTGCCAGTTCATCGCAGTAAAGGATTGTGTATTACTTTTAATTGGCGTTGCTGTGGTAATAATAATAATAAATGTCCACCAGATGGCGACTCATGTTTTCTCATATAGTTCATGGACTTCAGAATCTTAAAACACTGTCCAAATAAATGAGGGACTAAGTGCACTTGGGGGGGTTGCACTTGGCGGAGGTCTGCGTTCTACTGAGTGCCATTCTAGTTATTATTATTTTGAGCCCTTTCTACAGTTGTGTGCACACTAATTAGAAAACAAACACACACCTCCATCCAGAGCCAGTTTGGAACGCCACTCCACAGGCAGGAACTCCACATGCTCGTCGTTGTGCTTTGGAAAGTGCTTCTCCTCCATCTTTCTCACCCCTTCCCTCAGCCTGAACAGAATTTAAAACAGAGGACACATTCATGAATGGCTGCACCCAAATACTGGCTGATACTTTTCCCCTTCAGTAGAGCCGATTATTTAGTTTACACTGCGTATGTCCAAATATCACAACATGCTAAAGAAAACCCCAAAATGTTGCAAAAGTTGGATCTGGATAATAACTGTGGGGATGACAGTGTTTCATAATGTCCTGTTATGACTGAAAGAGCAGTTTTCTCTACTTATGTCTCGCTCCCCTACAGGCAGACTATGAAGCCTGTGTCTCTTTCTCTCCTAGCCTTAAATGACTGACAGGAAGAGAAGGACACCCATTTTACTGCTCACTGATGCAGCAGCTTCAATCATGCAGCAGACACACAATGGCTGCACTGCTGCTATTTCCTATATGGGGCAGCATTAGTTCACAGGATACACTAAATATACAAAGAGAGAGAGAGAGGGCGGTGCAGCCAAATGGAGGCTGAGAGAGGCTTTTAGGTGGACGCTCCGTGATTGGGGTTTTTGACAGGGTTGTCTGTGGGATCTTGAACGGTCTGAGAGCTGAGTGCAGCATTAAAACACTCCCCTAGTTTTCAGACTGGCATTCATTAGGACATTAACTCCTTTATAGTGCTAGGTCTGGAACAACAATATGTACTGAAATGTTGTTATAGGAGGAAAATATACTCTCATCAAACAAATTAAAAGAAGTTTGATAGAATAGAAAAGTGGGGTTTTGACAGAACACTGCTCTACCTCACACAGAAGTCAAATTTAATAGGGAAAAATAGGACCAGTGGTGCTCAAGCCAACCAGTATGTTTAATCAAAACCAATGAGAACTTGAATTTGTGAGGTTGTCAGGTTCTGTCTATGTTAGGGTCCTGTGGGTTTGATGCAGGAGAGCAATTTCCCAAAAGAAGTGGGTGGTACTTTCAGTGGAGAACTCAACAAAGTAAATTGAAGTCCATATCTGACTTCTTATCAGTGTTCAATAGTAACTGTATTGATATCTGTAACCATTTCCATAAAGCCATTCAAATATTATAAGTAAAAGTAAAGGAAAATATTTAAGATTATTTAAAAAATTCATCAAAAATTTAAAAAATCTAAATTTCTCGAAACTGAACTGATTTTATAGACATAGAAATTATGTATGAAAAAAATGAATTCAACCAGCAGTTTAGTTGGAGGAAATGTTTGAAGAAATTGCTGACATGAAGACAACACTTTTCACAGCTAAAAAGAGCTAATAAGGCCTAGACTAGAGTCATGCATGAGATATTAACTAGAGGGTTTTGTCTAAGGCTGATGACAATTTTTTAATATTTGGCCAGCCAATGACTGATATCTACAGATGATTTTTTTTTTAAAAGTACACTGACCATAAAATACAATTGAAACACTGAGATAATTAAGATTTTGATGCAGTAAAATAAATGAAGATTTTAATGCACATACACATAGTACTCACATTTATTGAACTTCACGGGCTGCCCACACAGATGCTTGATCAAATATCTAATAAAATCTGCGGCCACTCATATTAACTCTCCATCCAACCTCACTGGGTGTTGGAGTTCTATCTAGAAAGTATTAAAGTATTGACATTATCATCCAGATTTACTCTCTATATGTCACGTTTCAAAATTATGAGGCTACTGCTGATTGGTCTGTGAGCAGTGAGTGGTCAAGATCACATGATGGAGGAACTGTGAAGTAACCCATTGGTTTCTAAACTGCTGTTTTAGAAGCCAGTAGGTTGTAATTTGACTGCCAGCATGTTGGTTTTTGGAGTCAGCAGCGACTATAAAAAGGGAAAAAAAAAAAAAAAAAGGACAGATCTACTAGATCTTGAGGTGTCAGAAGTAAAACAATGCTAGGGGCTATCTTTCTGTCCCAATAAGGATGTAAATTTCAGTAAGAAGTGCATAACACAGTTATTTTATTCTTTATATTGGATCCTATTAACAACCACTACAATGCAGTTGTCCATCAGAAAAAATGTTTTATTAAAAGAACAAAAGCTCTCAGCTCTCAATGGGTGAGCAACCAGCCACACAGACCTGTCAATCAAATCCTGTCATGGAAAATATCAAAGCCAAAAACATAAGATGGACTCTTATTAGAGATTCCAAATAAAATAGATGACAATGGAATAAGGCTAAAGATGTTCATTTTGTTTTCTGTTACTAAAATTATATTTTGATTTTTTCTTCTGTTCAGACAAGGTATAGGTTTTCGATGTCACCTGCTTGACAGTTTCGACTGTGACCAGCTGATGAATGTCAACAGCAGGTTGGAAGACTGGAGTCACAGTCGAAACTGTCAAGCAGGTAACATCAAAAAACTATATATTTTCTGAACAAAACAAAAAAGCAAAAATATGACAATGCAGTAACTTGTGGAAAAAACTAATTTAAAAGTGTTAGCATCATTAACAGTGACAGTAACAGGGCTCCGCTAAAAATCAATATTCCATCATTAATTTGGATTCTTCTTCCTGATCCCGATTAGTTGGGATAAACTGTAAATGTTACAGCAGTCAACAATGAAGCAGCTAGACGAGGCTGATCTTTCTTCTTGGCTGAGGAAAGCATCAAAGTCTGTAATCCGCAGGGAACAGCGAGTACAGCTTAAAGTGCTCTGCAGCTTGACTTGGTCTACTTTATTACTGAACTGGCCGCAGCCTTGGACAGACGCCTGGTTCTACCTGTGTGACACACAGACACACATGGTACTGGTCTGCACAGTATGTAGTACAGACTGGAAGGGTCATGGAGCCGGGCCAATGAGTGCAGACAGTAAATTACACTGTGTCTTCAGAGAAACACTCTACGCCCAGCCCAAATATTGATCTGCTCTTCAACTCTAAGCAAAGGGAAATATAGTAATTTGCTTTGTCAGGTTTCTTAAGAAAGTTTTATAAATTGTGCTTAGTCATTGTTGTCTCCTCCCTGGACACCTGTAAACTCCTTATTAAGATATATAGGCTTACAAGACAAAAAGGCCTCAGTAAGCCAGTAAAAGAGTCTATTCAGCTAAATTATAGAAAAATTTCTTACACTGTAAGCCACGTATTAGTTGCCAAACCTGTTAGAAATAATCCAGCTAAGGCAGGATCCCAGTTAAACTGGAGTAAATGGGATTTAACTCATTCTATTTAAATAATGGAAAAGATTAATTTGGCACAGATTATGCTGGTATAACCAGTTTGTTTACATCCATCTGAACATTTAGATGGAATGTGACAAATGTTGTCCAATCTTGTAAATTGCATATTTTTTTGTCCCCTGTGAAATTCACTGCGATTAGAGACATGCTGCATTTCATGAATGTGTGGTGTAATTGGTGAGGAAAAAAAGGCTTCATAAAAAGACTGAAGCAACTAAGCCCGCTGTCCTGCGTCAGATTATATATTAATATTTTATAACTCTCATAATCGACTTGGAGCTTCACGAGCAAACTATGACATCTAAAACAGTGTCTGTTCTTCACAAACTATTGTAGTTTAGTGATTTAAGGACCTTTATTAGCTCCTCTTTCATGGTAGAACTTTCAGAGGGTTTGACTCAGAAGACACACAACAGTACACTGATGTAAAAAGGCCAAACATTAAACTACTTTAGGAACTTTAGTGCACCGACAGAGGTGGACAGTGGCTCCTCAGACACTTTGTAACATATTAATAAAACACTTAATGGTACAAGTAGAATATTGGATTTAACATTAAATATAATCAGCCAAATGTAGCCTATGTGTCGTCTAACAGTGAACATTTTACTGCACTAAGACACCTTAACTTTTCAGTGTTTTGCTGTTTCTGGATTCATATTATTGCTACAATCATGTGTCTGTTGTATTTTAGTGCAAAATACGTTTACGGTTTAGCTCATTTGAACACCTTTTTGTATTGGTAACTAGTTTAATTTACAGAATGCATCATATTTTGTGCAGCTATGTCAACTACTGGTCGGCTACTATGTCATTTATGCCTTCCTCCAAGCAGCACAAATATAAACGGTTAATTAATTTCCTGACTGTTTTGTCATGCTTAACATGAAGCAAACCTCTACAGTCAAAACAGGCTGTAACAGGATAGCTATCATGTAGTTTGACTTGAATACTGAAACGTTCTGCAGAAGTGTTATCTAGCTGGCCTGTTTTGTTGATATCTGCTGAATATATTTTGTGTTTTCTTGTGGATTCTCAGGTTCACGGTGTTCTTCTGTCTTTCATGGCCACTACACAATAGGCACATAAAGTATGTAGCAGGAAAACAGCAGGGAAACACAAGGTGAGAAAGATGTAGAGACGAGGGGACGAGGACAGAATTAAAAAGCTGCAGGTGCAGAGAAATCCTTGAAATAACACGGATGGCGTGTAAAAAATAGAAGAATAACCAAGGGAAAATAGCAGGGATGAATTTAGACCGCACTATGCATGCTGTGTACAGAGTTTGTATTAAAAAAAAAGCTTTAAAAACAACACTGATTTATAGTGTGTGTGGACAGCAGTTTTACGTTTCCTAAATGCGGCAAATATTCAGAATCAGTGCAACCTGTTGGACAGGTCTGAAACCCATAATCAGTAAGCAAACAACAAAAGGAGAAAGAAAAACAAAAGCACAGGAGAAAAACGCTGATCAGATGTGTATGTCTGTGGTGCATAAGATGGTCACGCAAACCTAAAAGAAAGCAGAAGTGAGCAGCCTTCACAGACGTCCAGCAAAGCACAGAACGACACTGAGACGCGTGAGAGGCAGAAGATTTGAAGAAGGGAAACGGAACAGAGCGCAAACATACTTCACAGTAATTTAGGACATTTCTCAGCATGTATTCACGTAACCTGGAATTGGTTGGTGGGTAAAGTCCCTATGAAATTCTAGTGAAATGAAACCAAAACATTTTAACTCTTAGTGACATAAAACAATATACATTTCCATTTGATACCCACAAATGCATTTTTGTCCCCTGTATGGAGCAAGAGTCTCACAGCTTTACTTTACTCAAGACAAATACCTGTGTAGAAGCCCCGCAGTCCTGAAATACAATCAAATAACCTATCGCAGAGTGTGAAAATACAGCCTCTTCCCTTTTTAATAATTTGCTCAAGGTCATTCCATCGTGTTTCAGCAAAATTGGTGCTTTAGGTTTTGCATAATCTTGCCAAAAAGCAGGTTCATAAACATGTAGGTAAAAATATTAGACAGGCACCAAACCACTGTTTTTACTTTCGATACCTTTACCTCCAATACCACAACTTTGTGGCTCTTGTGATACAATCAGGATTTAACTTTACTACATATATAGTTATAAGAAAGCTGTGAAATGCACAAACGTTCATTCAACTCTCTATCAACACCTCATACTTATACTAAAAGGACTGGTCTCAGCTTAGGAAAACATAACCTCCCCAGTAATAATATTAGTGTATGGACTCACATTCCAGTGTTTTTAATAATGCGCCCCTGATCCATTTTCTGCCCGATCCCATGGACCACAAAGACAATGTGCGTGGTCTGAGGGGGTCTGTCTTCAGGTGATGCTTCCTCAACAAATCCTCTATGGAGCCGTGTTCCACTGCTGGAAGCTGAAGAATAACACAGAACAGACATGGATCGTTAGCGAGTTTTAAAAGGGAAATATGTTTTTTTCCCCCATTCCTTGTTTATTCAGAGGAGCAGATCACACAAAACTTCCCTTTCGGGTACAATTCAATGTCCACACTTCAAATGTGAATATAGAGTGAGTTGCTAAATCCAAGTGTTTTAGTAGAATATAGAACAAATATAACAAATTGGCAGGTGGGAAATAACTTTTTTTTTTTTTTTTTTTGCTGTAGTATAACAGTACCAGTATTTATGTAAAGATAGTAGTTCAGGAAGGAAACAGGCCTGGAGCTGAACCAGAAGACTGGATCAACTGTTGAACATGACTAATACAGTCTGTCAGTTGCTGCCCTCAGTGTCTTTTTTAATACATCCATTCATCTCTATTAGAAGGCTTGTCCATCTGTCTGTCCATCTGTCCCAACTGTTTAAAAACAATCAATTTGGCAGCTATTTTATATGAGATTAAGTTTAAAGTTGGTGGGTGGATATTTATAATCAAGATGCTGATGCAAGATGGATGGATTCTTCACATGCATGTGCTGTGTAATTACACCACAGAATTCTAGTTAATCTTAAATCTGGGTTAGAAAATAGGGTTAAATCTATTCATTTTAACCCTGTTATTTGTCATAGATTATCACTCAGAAGCAGCTTATGAGTTTTACAGTACATTGATATGTACATTGTGTGTTAGATTGAGGCTATAAATACTGTCCAAAGAGGCCAGTAGGTGAGACGGACTCCTGCTGTGACCGTAGCAGCACCTGCATTTAGTGTATGTCTTTATTTAGAATCTAGAGTCCAGTCAAGTCATGTGCGAGCTGCAAGGTGAAAGCAGCCAATGGAATTTGCTGCTGTCTGGATAGCACTAAGGAGATTTTCACTCACTGAGCATTTATGTGTCAGGAGGGATTGAGATAACCACTGCCAACTCCTCCCCTTATAATCTGCATACGGGAGATGAAAATGTTGCGTCGGGCTCGGAGATTGCAGATCAGATTACATTCATCCATACAGATCAAACGCCAGACCCAGGGTTACACTGCAGTTGCTATCTTTTCAGTTACACTTGGACTATTTGATCAAACCTAGCCATGATTATGCCAGATGGATACTGCATGATTTTCTGGGCTAATCCAGTTAAGAGACTCGACTGTACCCTGCTACAGTATGTGAAAACAACTGTTGAATAACAGCAAATGGATGCATGCTGTGAGGGCAACAAGAGGTATATTGTGAATCAAAGGTGTGGGGAAGCAGAAAATAAATATTTGACCTCAAAGTAAATAGAGCCATGGAAACAAAGGCCTTTTGTCAACCACAAAGTAAAAACTTAACAATACATGCAACTCCATTAGGGCCCATCACAGGCTCAGATTAAGCACTGCCCTGACCTATGAACATGTCTGTGACAAACGGACACACCCACAGGCCACAATGTATTAACATGTTGTAGACAAAATGTGAGGCCTATATCAGCAGATACCACTCAGTGCAAGGAATATGTAGATATTAAGTATTTGATGTATATATGATGTGTGGGTTACTTAACAAAATGCCCTATAGATAAAATATAAAGCACTAGATAAATATACAGCTCTGAGAAAGGATAAGACCCACAACTTTTGGTGCCAGGTTCACCTGAGCTGATCTATCTAGAGTCCATTACAAATGATTTACAGCAGGTCATAGGGGTTAACTCGTACTTTACAAGTATGTGCCTTCTTATATAATGTGGAGGTCATTTGGTTGAGTTTCAGTATTTGATCTAAAAATAACTATGGTATCAAACATACTCACAAACTGAAGTACACGATCAAAAATATACAAAAGTCCTATTCATTAAGAAATTAGAATAAAGTACAATTTCACGTTTGTTTCTCAAAAAATCAGAGCCCTTGTATTGCATCACCATTGGTTTAGTCTCTATAACTAATTGTATAGTCAGTATAGCATGAAAGAAAACATGGACTTTCAATCATATGTATTTATTTCTTGTGATTACAAACCTTTGGAGAAACCCAGTTTCTGAGTGACAGTCCGTGCAATTTTGGATGTAGTGGCATCACTGTAGAGGTAGACCTCTTCCACGCTGTGCCAATCCACATGGGTCCGGCTCAGTTTCAAACTGTAGATAGCTGTGGGGGGAGGGGCAGTTAGAGAGGAGTGAGTGAATGAATGGACAGAAGAGAAAGATGGAAAGGGAAGTTTGTAAAAGAGAGTGCAGGGTCAGGAAAAGGCAAGGGGGAAATGTTCAACAATACAAAGGGTTGGAAATACAAATTCCAGGGTATAGAGGGAGAGAGATTAAACACATCAGAACTACACCACATTATAGACATCTTGAAGGCAAAACAAATAAGCCAATAGCTGGGAATTGATCGATTTAAACAGCTCAATCAAATGCAGTCTGGAGCATTGATCTGCAGTAGGTAAGAAAAACACATCGAACTACCACACAGTATGAATCCCACCACCAGTATTTCAGCTCTTGCTTGTCCGTCCTGCTTCTGTACCAACATCGAGATTAACACAAGGTATTTATGACCTTGTGATGTAAAAAAAGATACATTTATTTTTACATTTATGGCATGTTTTTGGGTTCTAATGCAGTGACAGGACCAAGTAAGAGCAGAGCTATGGCTAGAGAGGAGATGCCGTTTGTTACAGGAGCTGAGAACGATAAATGAAACTGGTTGACTTGAGAGAGTTCGAGTCGTCAATGCAGTGTGTCCTTGGATGTCTTTTGTCATCAAGTTCATCAGGATGAGATTGGTGGAAGACTTTGGCGCTGGCCCAGTGCACAGTCATGGTTCTTAGTACTGCTCTGAACCACTCTGGGGATTAAACCTCTTACAAGGTGAGGCATTTGGAGCAATGTATCTGGTTGAGTTTATGGAATTGTTGGTTTGAAAATGGTAACATGGTTAGAGACAACGCAAAATCAAACAGTAACGTGATGGAAATATTAACTGTAGTATAGTGCTTTATCGAACATGGCTTCAGAGGAGAGAAAAAAAAAATGCACTCAATTCATACAGGGCAGAGGCTCGGGTATCTTTCTGATTCACCAAAAAATTTGATAAAAATCATGGAATATTAGAACCATTGGGCCAGATTTACTAATCAAATTACTGTGAGAATTTAATCCAAAAAATGCAGATGAGTGGCAAGTTCTACAGCTGAGCCACTATCAAACGCAACATTAATTTTGATAGAGACTAGTGAAGTCTTCTAAGGGCAATGCAAATTAGTACAGGTTGAATGACACATGAAGGCCTGGTGAAGGTGTGTCTATGCACCATTAAGAACATTTTAATAGATGGCCTTGCTTAAAAAGATAAAAAGAAAAAGCCACATTTTAGAGTTAAAATAGCTTTGAGTTCAGACTTTGACTATCCACAACACTTCTAATAGTGTTCAAATATGACCAGTAGCCTCCATTCATTCTACGTGGCTGGTAGGTTCTCATTTTGTTTTTTTCCAGTAATATCATGGAAAGTAAGATGGATGAAATATGAAAAGATCTCAGTGCTGGCCCATTACAGGGTTAAGAGTCATAGCTTTGATTGTGTTTTAGGCACATGCTAAACACAGAAAGTAGAAAATCTACCCTTTTAAATAAACTTCAGATAAATGTATTTCAGTGCGATATTCCTTTTTTATAATCTAAACTCTAAGGACTGTAAGATTTATGAAAAAAGTGGAAGCAGATGGCTGAGCTGAAGGTACTTTATGTTACATTGTTGTTTGCACATCAAAGACAGCATTGAGCATTACAACAATGCTGCTTGACTTGAAGAGAGATCTAGGGAAATGATCTGCCTCTACACACTTCCTATTTGAGAAGTCAAGACCAGGTACAATTCCAGTGCAAATGTGGCTTGTGAAATCTGGCTACAGAAGACACTTAAACTGAAAGGAACAAGAGGTTTAAAAAAAAAAAAGAGGTGCAAGAGGATTTTGTGAGCTCTTTTAGTTGGAGATAGCGGGTTATCTTTTGATGTGCTCCAGTAAATTTAGAATGATGTACCTTGACAATTGATGGTTTGATCTGCTAGCATTAGGAATTCACCTTTCTATCAAAGACATTCTGTTCACAGCACCTTTCACAGGCATGTGAAGCACAAAATGGGTTACGATATGCTATTTAGCATAAAACTGACAACTGCCAAACATAGTAAATGGTGTCGTGTGTGTTTTTGTGATCTGAAAGGTGCCCACGCATTTCCAAACAAATCTTTCAAGAGTGTGATTTTAGAAGCTGTTGACAGTTCTTTAATGCAAAAAGAGGGGTTGTACTGAGAATAGTGTTAGTAAAACTGGCTGTATTAGTCTGGTCTCTTATCACGTAGGTGGGCTTCTGTAGCCCGGATGGGTCAACTCTTCATTGACTGGTGGACAGAGAGAAACTTAGTGTTGCCTGCACCTCCACTGACCTTTTCCCACTCTGAGGACAACCAGTGTGAAAATGAGAAAGGCTGATCTAAAAGCAAAGAATAGCCTAAGCAGAGTCTGGGAGAAAAGTCTGTCACACAGAATTCACTGTTGGGAGTTGAGGTCATTAATCAAATTGGAAGATATTTTAGGGCATCTTTTGCTTCAGCCAGTTAAAACAAATACTCTAACATGGACTACAAAGCCTGGGTTAACAGTTGTGTTTATTCCGATTCTTCTCTCATACATTTCCATTTATCTTTGCAGATCCTCAAATGAACCCCGCAAAAGAAACAAGACTAAACTCTACAACAACACTGAACACATCTACACCGTACTGCGGCAAAGGGGGAACAATAAAGCACCTTTCACATCCAGTCTGGCTGCATCTCGAACAGTATAAAGTGGCCCCTTCTCCTTATCTAACTCATGCACTTAAATCACAATGAAGGACATACGGTTATACAGATTATTGATTCATACATAGGTGTAGCCACTTCAGACTGCTGAGTTTGATTTGAAGCCAAATGCACTGTAAAACAGGAGGCATGTAAGACCTTAGCAATATGTCCCACTGAAACATTACAGTACAATGGAGTGATGTTAAAGGGTTATATAAGGACACTTCCTGTTTTACAATGAAAAAATCTGAATTGTGAAAGAGGGGGGAACAAAGAGGGGATTAAAAGTGTGGAAAGAAGTCGGAAAGTAACCGAGAAAGGTTAGAGAGTTTATTGGGTGAGTGCTCTACTGCCGTGGAGAATTACTAGAGGAAACAAGATAAGGGAAAAGGATGAATGTCATGAATAGTAGGATAGGACAGGGCTGGATATGCTGTTAAGTGATAGAGAAACATGGAAACTGTGAGGGGGTTCCTCTGGGACAGAGAGAAATGATTGAAGTGAGAGGGAAAGGATGGGCAGATGAAAAAGAAAGGTCTCTGCATGTTAAACATAAGCACGCTGGTTTTGGTTTGGAGCCATGACGTTTGTTTTTAATTACATGATTGCGATTAAATCCTATGCTTGGCTGAGACAGAGAATATTCCCATGCAAAATCCTAAAGCTCCATTCCACATTTGACAGTGTGCCCCGCGCTATCTGAGCTACATTATCATTATACTTTAATTGAGTGAGATGGAATTTACATTGGATATCCTGGAAACTCACTTGCAGTATTGATTTTTTTTTCAATGAATGTGACACTCTCTTGCAGCCACATGTTGCAAAATTCTGCAACTTTATTATACCAAAACCTTTAGAAAAAAAACTCTGTGATTAATTTGTTGGGGACAGTTTTATAGATGTTTATTGCAACAATTTTTTTTATTATGTTTTTCTTTTAACACCAATCAAGGTCTTAAATTAAAAAAAAAAAACCCTGACTGCTGCAAAACTTGTAATATATGACCCTTTCCCCCAATGTTAATTATTTGAATTTCTTTTTAACATTTTATGGGGATTTTCAATTAATTTTCGAATATATAACTGTTAATATTCATTACAAGTACAAAAATCATTAATCAAACATGATTTAATTTTTTGTGAAAACAAGCATCTCTTATACTTCTAATAGTGATGCAAGCCAAATAAAAATAACACATTACATAACATGTACATTGGATTGAATATGAAAATGAGTCGTAGCAGTAGAGTTTTAAGGTCAAATGATCTGGTAGGAATCTTCAGATGAAGAAAATCTATGATGTGAACTTGGAGCTGACATGAAGAGACCCTTATGCATGTTATATATTAGCACAACATAAGAATCAAAGTGTGCTGGGATACTATCTAGCAGCACAATATTGTTCCTGTGAAATGAGGACTCCAAACCCTCACTGTCTAGCGTTTTGATGAGGGTCAATACACCCAGAACTAGGACAGTGATGGATATCTAAGAGGGCGATTGTACACAATATGTTAGAGTCTATAGTAAAGGACCACAATGGTGCCTCTGTTCAGCTCATCACTTGTACTCGGCTCTCAACAGAGAGCTTTGTTCATAGGCCTGAGAGCAGGAACTGGTGACAGTGGTTCATTAATGACACAGTCATACTGCTAGAAGGGAAAAAGAGTGCAGCAAGAAGGCACAAGATAGAAGAGGGAATGGGTTGGATGGAGAGAAATGGGTGGCTCTTTTGAGGACCAGCTCGTTCATTCTAAATCCACTAGTTTGAGGAGCCTTATGTAAACCATCTGTCTACACATTATCCAAGACAGGAGACGAGAGACACTCAGAAAGTAACAGCAGTAGAACCAAACTGAGATGAAGATGTTCTAGCAACTAGGTCCAGTTATGGCTGCAATGGAGATCTGGGACTACAGCCAAATGGATTACAAACCATTGCTAACTGAGCCTAGGGCTAGGTCTAGTTACTAGTTTTCAAAGGTCTGAACCACAAAAGAAAGGAAAATTATGTTCCACCAAGCTTTAATATCTACAAGGAGGGAAGGTAACTAGCAAGCTAGCAAGAGTAATACAGCAGAAATAAAAAGACTTTTACCTTGGCAGCGTTTGCGCTTGTGACATGTAGTTCTAGCACTCGTCTGATATCCACTCCATTTGAACAGAAAAGGTAGGTAGAAAGGGGGCAAATGGGAGAGAACTGACAACCAACAGAGAGTAAGTAATGGCTGTTACCCTGGTGTCAGTCTTACAGGCTACCTCTGTCATCGCACTGCTAAAGGACAGTCTATCAAGCAGTGCTGCTTTCAGAAATATTATCTGCTGGCTGCAGGTCGATATGAACTGAGATGGATCGTGCTTTAATAAAAAATTGAGGAAGGCAGTCTAGAAGCCAGAAGTTCAAACTGCAGCACTGCTTGATAAATGCCCAGGGATGACGGAGGTAGCATCATAATTCCATAATTCCATGGTTCTTAATATGAAGACCAGACTCAACATGTTATTAAGTGGACCTCTATTACTTTGAAGTCTTTAAGATTTTTTTTTTGTCAAACTGAAAAACCATGGTTCTGCTGAAAGATGCAACAGCTATTAGAAGGATTAAAAACATTTGGTAATAACAATTCAATGGAACAAGTGACCAAAATAAGGAAAACTAAAAAAGATGACATTTCAACAAAATATTTGGGGTTGTATCCAACAGACTACATTTCCAAAATTACTAAAGTGACCCTATTTTTACACTGTCTGTGTCCATTTTCTTTTATTTCAAGTTTAGCACCGACAGTGCTAAACATCCTTGGCACAAAAACACCCTCAGCATGCAGCTGTTTTTCCTCTGCACTCATGCTTTGAGTTGAAACTACTTCAAATTCTGGAACATGACACACTAATCAATGTCATTTCTCCAACACCAACCAGTCAAATTCAAGGTGGTGTGGGAGTTGCAATATCAACACTGTCAACATTGAAGGAGGAGAAACTGTCCTGGCTTATTTATGATCCAACACTAAAGTCACACATCTGTTGGGACCTTATGTGAGTGTCATTCATCACAGTTGTATTTCACAGTAGTTTCTTGCACTGTAATGTAAAACAACTTAAATTTACTGAGACAAGGCTGTTGTGCAATAAACCCACAGAGGTGCTAATGGGAGTGGCTAATAAGACTGTAAACCTCTGATAACGTCAGGGGAAAGTTTTGAGTAGGCCCCATTTTATAAAAAAAAGATCACACATTTAGAGATGAGCACATTTCCACCTGGAAAAAAAAATCCACAATTACATACCATGACCAAAACACTTCAGTCATTGTAACCATCTAGTAATGAGGTAATGAAGCAGTTTGTAAGGTTTGGTTGACTATCAATGTAAAGTAGTATCAGTAGTATCAGTAGTATCAGAAGTGTTCTGGTCATGCACAGAAAACAGTTGCCAGTGGGCCCTACTTTTATTATCATTATTTTTAGTAAGTGAATGTAGGTATCAAATTTGTAATTAGGTCAATATCTACCATCAACTGGTAAGCTGTGGTGGTGCAGTTGGATAAGCGTATGACTTTGGAATTTTACAATGCAAGTTTGATTCTTCCCTTTAGCACTGCTTTTTCAGAGACTTTGTTTTTGTCTTGGGTCCAGCTTAGCGGTAAATGGTAGATATTGGCTTAATCATAAATCTGATACTTACATTCACTTCCTGCTTGTCCTACATGTTGATCCTCACTTCTGGTTTAAGGAAATCCCTTTCCGTAATTTTTATTAATTTGTTTTGGGAGTTTGTATTTGTTTTTGCCAAATGTAAATTTGTTTCGGCGCTTGTAAATTTGTTTCGTGTTTTGTAAATTTGTTTGCACATTTGCAAAAATGTTTTTATGAAATGTAATTTTGTTTTCAAACTTGTTAATGTGTTTTGTGAAATGTAAAAGTGGTTTGCACTTCCCGGCCACTGTAATTTATTTGCTGTTACATTATTATTTTTATTATACATTATTTGTTGGTGCCAGTGAGGTTGAAGAAGTAATGCCATAATGCACCATTATATTGAAAAATCAATATACTGTATTTTATATTAAATCATCGGATCCTGTTTAAGTGGGAGTCATGCTCTGACATTTAAAGTGCGTTCAAGGCATTTGTTAGTCAAATTAGCAAAGTCCACAAGTCTCAAATCTGTCTAAATCATTCAGTCTGTGATAATACAGACTGCCAATCTGACTTGCAAATGTCAGCAGTGTCTCCTCAGCAGAGGTGAACGCTGAGAGGCAGAGACCTGCTGAGTACACATGTTCATTTCCTGTATAAGCGAAATCCATTTGGGAATCCCATCAGGGATGGATTTATCCACAAATGGGTGTTTTCTAAAGGTTGAGAACATTTTCTTTAAAGCCATGTAAAAAAAAAAAAAATACTCTTTGTCGGTGTGACAGCTTTATGTTTCTGGCTAAATGACTACAGAAGAACATGTTGGTTGGTTGTTGGACCATTATTACTCAGTTTCAGAGATGCCTCCCTGCATGTAGTGAGGCTTTTAATCAATGTGCAGCTGTACATGAGTGAACTGCACATCAATATTTTTTTGGGTCATGCCTGCTTCAAATACCATAAATACTGTGCTACTACCCTGCCAGACCTGGACACACCCTATGGTTCAACTGCAGTATAGCCTTACGGCTCTGTACTCAGGCTAATGACGCAATCTGGCACATACAGTAGGTAACATGTAGCATAAGACATGTCATATAAATACACATACCAAATCTGATTTCATAGGGGCTTTAAGAGGATTAAAAATTCATCTGTAACCCCAACTGCATTTAGAAGTTAAGATTACAATGAGATGTGTAATGGAGAAAAGTACATGTATCTGTGTTATAAATCCATCAAATGTAATGCCCTTTGGAAATATTTCAGTTTCCATAGTCCTCTGAAGTCAAGTGTTCACCTTTTATGACACTACAGATACTGTGTTCTACCTACACGTGAGGATGCCCACATGTCTATGTTGTGCCTGCAGAACATTCTGTTATGTCTCCCGTGCCTTCTCCTTCGCTAACCTTTAATCTCAGTTCGGAAGGCACAAGGACAATGAAGTGAGGAGAAAGAAACAGATAAGAGAATGTATGCACTGCAGCACTGAAGAGTCAGCTCACTTTATAATCCAAATTCACTCTTAATACTGTTCAAAGGAACCTGGTTATAGCCGTTATTAGTTTGAAGATAAAATACCTACTAGGCTTATTGTATGAAATGCCAACAAGAAGATGAATTAACACAATCTAGGCTATCATTTATTTTACTGTATCTCCCTGCTTTGTAAAACATAGGAGTGTAAAACAAAGAGGACTGTTGCATTGATGAAAAATGTGTATATATGCGTAAATGGCATAAGGCTGAGGTTTTCATTGCGGACAATTATCAACCTCACTGATGATAATTATGCAAAAAAAAAGGCCACGAAGCATTACAAATTCTGTGAACCACTACAACATTTCATAGATATTGCTGCAGATATTTTGATTATGTTCACTCTATCCTCGTGTGAATTTTTTTTTTTTTTTTACATGCCAGGGTGCAGACAGTACAGTTCATTTACCATCAGTGTGTTGCATGTACACAAGCAGACAAGGCATGATGTTCTACTTTTTCTCAGAACTTGTTGTAAATGTTTCAGTTTAGGACACATTCCAGAAACTAACTGCATGACCAACTAGTGACACCAAAAAGGTAGGGTGGTGTTTTGAGACGTTAGATATGGTCCAGTGCATTAGTAAGCAGGAAATTAAAATTATGAGGGACATCACACCTAGCCTAGTTCATGAGCATCATCACATTTCATGGCATGAAGTAAAATGTTATGAAATTAAAAAGAGGTGTGTCTTACTTGTCTAGTGTAATAATAATAATAATAATAATAATAACATTTGATTTGGAATCACTGAGTCTCTTGTTTAGTGCTTCTTTCATTTAATATTAGTACCGTTATGAAAAAAATAAGCAATTTTCTTTAGACATTATTTCCATGTCAGGTGACCCAACGACTCTAAACCCAAATTGTACCAATTAAACAGGACAAATGAAACGTGTCTTTAAAATAGAGTATTTTGTTACAGTTTAGATAGGTCACTGGCCACTGTGTATTCATGTTCTATGTCAGATTTACGATGAGATGACCATTTTTGAAGAACAATTTAATCAGAAGCACTATTTGAAGCAGCCATTATAGAAACTAAACTGAGAGTGTGTATTCCAGAAAACAGGTTCATTAAACTTGAACCCAGTACTGATATGGGAACTATTAAAACTGCATCTTGAAGTCATAACTTCAAATCCATGGTAAATTACTAGTATTCCACAGGACAAATAAAACTACACTTCTTTTTTTCCAATAACTACAATCTAAATAACTACAACTTAAAGTGTTAAATTCTTTTGCTTCTGTATATTAGATATTTAAGACACTCAAAGCTGCATGGGTTAAACACATTTGCAAAACCTATTCAAGGTCAACAGTGAATAGTTATGGCATAATGATTTGCGTACATCCATTCAAAGTCACAGTACATACAGATAATTACTTATGACTTGGCTCCAGTGACTGATTTATGAGGATTCTGATTTATCATGCATATCTTCAGTACCTCAGTGATGCTTTTATGCACATTAGACACAATTCCTCTTAGTTTTTACAATGCAGTCTCCACATTTTATCACCCCTCGCTATCTTTTTTTTCCCCTCTCCATTTCTCTCTATTTATCTGCCACATTCACACACCCACACATTCATCACCAGTGAAGGTCCTGTGGTTCTGGCTGCCTTAAGGAGACTGCTGAATCAAAGGGGCTCTTTCTTATTCCCTTTCACAGCTAAAGCCTGTTACGTTTGGTCAGAGCCAGCCCTAAAAACAGGACAGGCTAGACCGTACGAGCTGCACCTGCTTTATTCTGGGGTGATACGACAAAACCCCCCACACATGAAAGGAAACACCTGCCAGAATTGTTTCTCTTCTCTGTACGATAACATTAGAAAACCTTATTCTTACACCTGTTTTTAAGTATTTAAAGATGTTATCGGTTATGGAAGCATTTCATCTCTGCAAAATTCTAATATACCACTGTGTTTGTAATCTATCACTAGAAAATGGCATGAATGATAACAAAAAATGGTATGGGTTGAGGAATTTACCAGGTAGGTTAAAAAGGCAAACCCCCAAACCGCGTCCTGTTCGACCCCATTTTTATTTCCTCTTATGTTAACTACCAAAATACCGCACCTACAGCATCACACTGCACATTTCTAAAGCTCATTAATCATATCCTTATTTTATCCCCATGTTCCTCCCCGGCTCTTACCGTCTTTACTGTCAACGGTCCTGACCACCAAATCCGTCTCGAAAGTGTCCTGCATCTGTTGTCCTCGGAAATGATTCAGGTGCTCCTGTTCGATGAGGTCACTTTCCTCTTCCTCTAAAGGGAGCCACGTTCCATCTATGAACCACTGGCCTCTCATCACTGGAATATGGTCCTGTTCTGTAAGTTAAAAAAATGTAAAAATTAAAAAAAATTAAAAAATTAAATTTAATTCAGCAACAGATACATAGTAATGATAGCAATACTTTATTTGGATCAGAGTTTACCAAGTAATTAGAACACGTCAACGGGTTATTATTAGATATTCAACAATTCAGCTGTTTTGCTTTGTTTATCAATGAATCATTGCATATGGTCTTTCCTTAAATAGTGACATGAGCCTAAATAAAAGACCATTGGATGAGCGAGTGTGTGAGAGTGGTGTTGGATGAATCACAGGCAAAACAAGACTGTACTTTCATTATGGCATTAGTCATGTGTTTAGCTTTTGGATACAGGATATGGTCCCTCAGGATTAATAAAGAATGTCTCTCTATATATATATCTGGTAAAGGGAACATTTTTCTGACTTTGTATAATATGAAAATGTTGACATTTACAGACAGCTGAGCAAAGTCACTAAGCAAACGCCAGCTGCACTCACCAATGTCTGTCAGTCACCACAGAGTAAATTTTAGCTCAATAAGTTATGACAGCATCTTTTCTCAGTTCTATGGATCTCATCTCTCAATCATTTAGTCTCACATTTCGTTTTCTCTAGTCATCTTGTCAGGACACATGTGGCAATAAATGATAAATAAAACTGAAAAATGTCCAACGACCATCAATAAATGTCAGTCATTTCTTGTATATTAGTAGTTTGATTTACTGTATGAATGTTTTTTGTGTTAATAACTGTGCACACCTTGGGTTAAACTATGAAACACAAAACACAACTCTGCATATCATTCAAAAACATAATTGTCCTGCCATAATTCTAATGTTAATACAAACAGCCAAACTGAGAGATAGTTACAATACTTACAAGACAACATTTTGACTCATTTATCCGAGATATTAACACATAAAGTCCTGCAGTGACTGTAATGACACAGTAACACTTTGTATAAGTAATACAAAATAATTTTAAAAAAAAGTTTTTAAAAAATCAGGATGATACTACTTAATGTTGTAGCTACAGAATTATGCATTGTTTAACTGGTATGCACTGAGATATATTAACATATTTTTAATATAAGACTATGCACATGTTGAACACTATTTAAATTTTTTTTAACAATGTTGGTCTATAACATTAAATATTGAACATAAGCTGCTTAAATGTTGTTACAAAGATTCCTATGAATCTCCAAATGAAAGTGTTACTTGATAATGTAACTTTGAGCTAAACTACAGTGTTTTATAAAAATGAAATGAAAGTTACATTTGTAGAAATTATGTTACAATACTCCATGAACATGTCTTTTAAATAACATAACCTGATTTCTCTGAACTAAACTCCTAAAAGAACAAGTCCCAGTCTTACATGGAAACAGGCCAGTTTTGATTACAGTCTTGACTGATAGAATTAACTTCTCTATGTGTGAGTAAGGGCATAGGAGCAGATAAGAATCAAGGCACACTTCATGAGAGACAGACCATGTGATTAACTCGTGCACAAAATAAATACACGCTAGCTGGTTTCTATTTACGGCGACTACAAAACCACAGAGTGAGGATGAGATAGAAAAACAAGAATAATGAGAGCGAGCCTCACAGCAGACACCATTAGTTCATTTGTTAAGGTGGTTCACATCTGGTCAGAGAAGATAAGAGTAGGCACTTCTCATAACATGTTCCATTGGACCTTTTTAACCTTGTTTATTAACTCTGTCATAACTAATATATAGCAATTGCTAATAACCCACTTTTCACATGTTCTACTTTGCCTTTCTATGTCTCTTTTTTTTGCCTTGTATACTCTTTTCATGTCTTCTATTTACCTAAAAATGCAGCACATTGTTCTTATAAAACAACAACATCATATTGTGTTGAAAAAGCACAGTAGGTCTGGGAGGCATACAAAGGCCCTAAACCTACAGCATTCAGGAATGTTCAGAAGAATGACTGCTTCTCTAAATGTCACTTGGCATTAACCTTCAAAAGAACCAGTTTACATGTGAACCCTTTCATGGGGGTCAGTTTTCCAAGCTTCGACACTGACTGGATTCATTTGTTCCCTGGCTTTTCCTGGAAAGATCCATGAATTAGTTAGTGCAAATCAGCTGAGCCCAGTAGAATGACTTCCTGGCTGTTTTGAGGTTTTTTTTAAGGACCGTGCTAGGTAATAATACAGCCAGCAAAAAGAGAACTGTACGAGAGTCAGCAAATAACTATATTAAGAGAATAGCTGCAAGGCTTCATCTATTAAAGAGAACTGTGTCATGTCATACAATAACAGAGACATATCATATGTCCTAAAGTAAAAGTCTACTTCTGCTATGGAGATAAAAAAAAAAAAATCCTGTTTGTCCAAAATAATGAGGAAGTTTGTAACAAAAGGTGTTGATGTCTCAAATAATGGCAAACCTCATGCATCAAATTACTCTTGTCATTTTTTCCATCTTTTGTTACAAAGAAAAGTATTCATTGTAAAAATAATAATAATAATAATAACTACGATTTTATAGTCTTCCAGCTCTTCATCAGACCATCTTTGAATGAACACAAATTCAGTCACACCAGTGACACAATGAATATATTACATCTGATAAACATCAGTGGCTCTTATTTGTGAAATGTCACCTTACCCGCTGATATTATTTCAAAAGGCCAATACTGATGTTCAGATGTTATATCTGTGAATATAGTATCGGCTCAAATTAACGACTTCATGTCTCTAAGAATTAACTTATGACAAAACTTATACTATACTTCACAAAATAATCAACTAGGCCTATAAGTTTTCTGCTTAAACATGCATCAACCATTAAAAATCCACTGTCTATCAGTCTACCTAAGGTACATAGTTGCAGAGGCAGGATATATAAAAGCTTTACTTTTGTCAGTGATTAAAATAAATAAATAAATGTTTGTGTGTTACGCACAGTAACCTCTATAGAAAATATATATATTAAAAAAACTGAATTCAATTCTAATTCAGTCCTTTCTCTTGGGCATTGCTCTTTGCTCTCTACATCCCGTGTTCATCAACGGTCAGTAGACTGAAATGTTGCCTAATCTACAGTCTGAACTATATCAAATCATAAGTAACTAATATAATTCCAGTGCCATATGTGAACATGTAAGCAGCTGAGGGCAACATATGTTGAAGCACTTCAGTATGACGGTGACGTGATGCATGAATGGCTGGTACCTGATCATGTAAACAGACTGGTAAACAGACTCAGCAACTGGCTGGATGAAAAACACTAAGCCCAATAATTTCACTGGAATGAAAAACATAAAATAATTACATATTCTGAATTCTCTGCGTAATATTTCCATGTTTTTTCCTTATTTGTTGGACTACTTTGGAAACTTGGTTGGCATATGGACCCCATTTTTGTGGCTTACTGATTTTAGTAATGATTAGAATCAATATGGTTTTTGGTTCCATTTTATAGCAGGTAGCATCCAGCATTACTGTACAGAACAGAGTTAACATGACCTAAATATTCATTCCAGAATGAACAAAACAAATGAGGAACTCCAGTGTTTTTTGCCCTATAGCTGAGCATGTGGATGTATTCATTTGATTATGATCAACTTCAGAGCTTGATATACCTGAATACCAAACAATTAATATTTAGCCTCTCCTTATTTACATGATATGCCTGACAGAAAAAAGATTCATTATTAAGGACTATCCAGAGGCACAGATGATGTTGTGATTCAGTCTGAATGCTTGTGGATGACTGGGTCATCAGTTTGTGTATGCCAGCCATTGCACTGCAGAATCTAAGCTCTATACCCGAAATCAGTGAGATTAGTGGCTACTGGTAGGAAACATCTACCCTCTAAGACTCCACAGAGTCATCAATAACGCATGTGATTTTAAGACATTGTGACAAAGGTTGTTTTAGTGATACTTACGTTTCCAGTAAACAGGGTAGCATTCCCTCTCTTTAATGTCCACTTCATACAGCCCTCCCCGCACACACACAGGCTCTACGTTGATTTCAATGCTGTCGAGGTCCCTCTCCTCTGTGGACACCGTGGATGTGTCCAGTGACCCCCGGCCCTCGTGCACGCTGCTGGTCCTGGTCTCCACCGGTACCGGTACCGCTCCGTTCAGCCCTCTGCTCTCCACGCCATTATTAGCGCAGTCTCCCTCCACGTCGCTGACCTGGGACCCCCCCGCCGCCGATGCACCAGGGTTCAGCTCACAATATTTACGATACATGAGTTCAATATTTAGAGAGTCATGTCCAACAAAAGGCTTCCAAGTTTTCTTGTCCTCCTTGTAGAACCACCGAACCTCCTCGGGGCCGAGCTCCGTGACCACCTCGTTAAAGCGGTGTCTGGAGCTGTTGGACCTCGACCTCTTCCTCCTCCCGAACAGTGGACCCACACTGATCCCGTCATTGTCGCTGTACTCCAAAGAGCCACTATCGAGGTAGGCAGCCGGGGAATTCAAGTCCAACAGAAGCCGGTCCTGGCTGTTGTGGTGTTTGGAGTGGAGAAGCGGCAGGTGTCCGTCCAGCCCGGACTGGACGGAGGACATCCCTGCCTGTACCGCTTCGTCCATGGGACTCATCGCGTGATAGCACGGAAACACATCGCTTCCTAAATCCCACTCCTGGTTGTTATTGGTGGTGTTGAGTTTGACATGAGAAGCTTTAATGCTACTGTCGCTGCTCAAAGATGAGCTTAATGTGGAGGTTTTGGTTGAAATGTTAAAACTGCTCATAACTACCT
Source organism: Maxillicosta whitleyi (assembly GCA_029822895.1). NCBI lineage: Eukaryota > Metazoa > Chordata > Actinopteri > Perciformes > Neosebastidae > Maxillicosta > Maxillicosta whitleyi. Next base: position 3,490,299 of record JAPSES010000105.1, on the reverse strand, counting down.
GAGCCAAACAGACTCACTACCTCATCGTGTCACTTCACCTAAATACACTGAACTATTTTAATATCACAAACGGCATGCTATTCAACATTAAAAACTGCACAAAATTAAAGAACTCCCGACAACCTTCATTTCCTTATGTACTGACGTTGACGCTAGACTAGCCTTTAGCTTGCTAGCTAGCAGTTGGATGTAGAGCTAGCTACAGCTAGCTAAAGAAGCCGGCAAGAGAACCGACTCCGCGGCTAGCTCATTAGCATCTCCGCAACGTTACGCTACCACCGGAAAACCTGTTCCCCTTTTCCCTACTCTTTAGACTAAATTAAAACTGTGTAAAATTAACCTCAACTTTCCTGTGACGGGGTCGTTTTAGTCCAGCTTGAGAGAAGAAAGTTGTCCAGTCACAACAGTTTTTAGTGTTCCGTGTCCCCTGTGGAATTACGGATGCATTCGTTGTCCAAACAAATCTTGCACAGACACAGCAGACTGGAGTGTGCGCGTGTACGGGTTGACAGCTGACGCATAGATCACAGGACCAGTCGTGACCGCGCACGTAGAAAGTACGCGAACATGACGTAAGAACGTCAGGTTGTGAAAGTCTGCCAGTCTGCCTGCGACGCACAAGATGGAGACAAACACCAACATATGGCATAAAAAGGATATCCATGGATGACTCAAGTGTCCAAAATAATCAAGAATTATATCAAATTAACCCACAAAGACCCAATGTTGCTCTTGTATCAGTTCCCTAATATTTTTTTGTCTGCATTTTTAACCTATCTTCTTGTGATTTATCATCCTTTATTATATTATCTTATATATTTTGCATTTTTCACAGTAAATGATGTATTTTCCTATATTTATTTTCCATATTTAACTTAGATGGTCATGAAAACTCAGAGTTAAATCCAACGTTATTTTATCAAAACAGAGAAAACTGAAGAAAAAGTGAGTTTTTCAGCAAATCTGTCAATAAGTGAACATAAAAACAAGTGTCTCCATTCACTGTCATTGCTACAATTCCGTGGATTTTACTGATGAATTAATGTTGTAGAAGATGATAGTGTTTCCACGTTCACCACAAAGTCTCTGGACATCCAAATGGGTCATATCTGATGACTATGAAAAGATGACAAACTGCATTTTCATCTCCATGTTCAAAAGTTCTTTTTGATAGGGGTAAGCAGGTATGATTTCAGAGGTGTCTGTGTGTTTACTGTAAAAAAATAAATAAATTTAAAAAAAAAGTATAAAAAAAGCCCATGTATTTCCATTATTGGAGATAAATTATAGAATAACATAAATACACATTTATAGAGAGTGTAATTCATTACTAGTTTTCAAAACATTAGTTTGTAAATATATTGTCAAAGGATATGAGCAAGACTGATTTTTGATGTATTGATCAGTGATATTGATGTACTGACTGGCTACATATTGATTGGGATACTAAAACTAATTTTGATTTGAATATAGGTGAGGTATGAGTATTTATCTTCTGCCTGAGCCTGTTCAGTCTCAACAGAATTCACAGTTGGTTAACTGAAAATATGTTCTGTATTATGGAAGATGATTGAATAAACTTCAAACTAAACTTAAACCTATTTTGCACCAATTATTTCCATGTATTGATAGGATTAGCAATGGGTGTTTAACTATTTAGATTAGTAGATGCTCTTGGTCACCGATGAATGTTTGGGTCTTTAGGGGTTAAATTAAAAATCAACACATACAAGGAAACACCTTAAAACATTGTTGTCCACTTGAGGGTAAATAGTTTAGTTTAGGGTACAGTTCAAGAGATTTAGGGGGATATAACCACAGAGTTGGAATGTATCATATATAAAAGCATCAATTATCATTTATTAAAAACTAATTAAACATTAACACACAGTAATAACTATGGAACAATATGAAAACAAGAATCCCTGTGTCTAATTGAGTCCCTTTTTCCTCTGTTATCTGCATGCTGACGTCATTCAATGTCCATGCTGATTGACCATCACCAGACTGAATCGTTATCGTCGACAGACTCGTATCGTTAAATTCACTATACATTATCTAATATGTTCACTGTTGTTTGTTTATATATTTATTTCCTCAAGTTATTTACTATGTATTTATTCACCAGCACAATTAAGAAATGCATAGGTTAAAGATTATGTGTGTATTTGTATGCATGTATGTGTACTTGTATGTTGTGGGTATATTTATAAATGTATGTATGTATGTGTGTGCGTGTGTGTGTATGTATGTATGTATGTATGTATGTATGTGTGTGTGTGTGTGGATGTGTGTGGATGAATGAGAGTGTGTGAGAATATATATATATATATATATATGAAAGAGTAATGTAAAAGGAATATATATATTATATAATATGTTTGTGTGAATGTGTGTGTGTGTGTGTGTGTGTGTGCGTGCATTGCTTCTCACCCCTTTTTTTGGCATGTAAATGAAACTATTGTGCTGTTCTTCTGTCTAAGATTGTTATGATTGTTGATATTTCTATTATTATTATTTATGTTTGTTTATATTTATGTTAATGTAATGTAATTGCATATTCAGAATAAATTACTGAATCAATGTATTTCTGTGTATATATTAGTATATATTATAACTGTTGGCTTCCTGGAGGTGACATTAGCCACATCTTCTGGAATAACATTTGTCAACCTAAACCACAAAGACTTCATGTCTGTATATATAAACAGTGTCCTAGCCAAAACACCACAGAGTGTACATATTGTGCAGTGAAATACTAACTGAGATCCCTGGTGTCATGTCCAACTTTTGTCAACACGGAAGAACCAGAGCTTAACAAATTGGTGAAATGTAAAATGGTAGAGGTGAAGCTCCATGAAATTAACAAAATAAATGAAATGAAAAGGTCTCCTGTTATTTTAATATTCATATGGTTTGTTGAATGAGTGACTGCTATAACGGCTCAGTGCACAACAGTAATTTCCTACAATATTATTTAGGTTGGTGGTGATGGCAAATTGGTGATTTACTGATGATAATTTCCTGTTTATTCAGTTAATGTTACTTTATTACGAGGTTGAGATACAGAATATGGTGATGAACTGCTACAATAAGTATAACCATGTTTTTTGCCTATTTGTGAGTTCAGAAAAGAACACTAACAATTGCACTTTTTACAAACGAATAGGTATTTATATCATGATAAATACCCATTACTTTGTGTTTTTTTTTCTCTCCACTCGGGGGCACCAGAGACCATGTCATGTGACTACATCCCAGCTGGTATGGTGTGTGTTTAGGACAGCAGTCAATTGATGAAAGCACCCTTAGAGATAAACTACTGATTTAAAAAAAAAACCCAAAAAAACAAAACAATTTAAAGGTAATAGTACAAGAAACACATGTCTTACCTTCAGGCAAATTTTGTGTTAAAACCAATTTTCATAATAAGTTAAAGCCTGTATAATTTATTGCACAGGTGATGTACATTTTACATGCACTTATTCTCTGGAATAAAAACCAAACTGAAGTCATAAAGCATCTGTAATGTTATTTAAGATCAGCCCACAAGTTACTGGTGTCAATGAACCCCAAAATCTATTTTTTGGTGTGTCTGTTCCGCTGCATAACACTGTGTTTACATCTTTGTGTGCATGTATGTGTGTCTGTGGGCGAACACTATAAGTGCGTGTTTGTGTCTGTGTGTGCATGTGTGTGCATGTTTGCGTCGGTTTGTTTGTTTATGCAAGTGCATGTGTTTGCATAATGTGTGTTTTGTGTAGCGCTATTTCTGTGTGTCCTTCTGGTCCAGGTGATCCTGGGACCGTGGTGTGGTCTGCGGGAAGAGAGAGAGAGGGATGGGAGAGAGAGAGAGGCCCAGACCCAGGCAGCTGTATTTGGAATAAACAGACATTACCCTGCTGTGTTCTAATTTACTGCAAAGTGGGAATTAAACTTTAAACTTGTCCCGCCCTCAGCAGTCTAATACTCAATGCTTCTGGCCATCAACAACCACTTGCACAATGTAGATTATTAAAGGGTTACTCCACCCAAAATCTGTCTTTTTAGTATCGAATTCTCACCCCCTGTAGGTTTGAAAGGTGGTTGTAAAAAATGTTTTCTTTCATAAAGACACAGCCTCCAGATGAGCTTTGTATGTTTTTATTTATTTTTTAATTTTTTTTTTTTTTTTGGGCAATGTGGAAGCAATGTGGGTTTGTAGCTGTAACATAAGGTTGGACTCAAGATAATTTTGAGCAAAGTAAGAGGAGGATAAATAAGCTTTTTATTGTAGTCAGACATTTTTCTCTGACATCATGCCCAAATTGCCTGCTGTTATTGTACTGTTATCAAAAGGATAATGTGATACTATTGTGTTCAAGTATTATAGGTGCAGGATATCTAACCAGTTATTATAATTTAACCACTTCCTCACTGATGAGTAACTGAAAATGTGGATGGTAAAAGGGAGCATTTGGTCTCATTTCAAGATTAAAAAAAATAAATCACAAAAGTTATTAACTAACTAGTTAACTAGTTGTCTCATAGATGACAGCCATATAAAAAAGCTAACATTAACATTCAATGACGTCCTAGATAACAATAGCGTCTGATATTGTATACGACAGGAAATATGTCCGCCGTGTTAAGATATTTCAGAATCAATTTACAGATTGTCTATCACGAAAACCTAAAATTGACATTATACTAATATCATTTAATGCAAATGTTAGCTAAAGAGTGGATAAATAAATAGGGAGGTGCCTTATTGTGAAGGCCTGTTAGTCAGAAAATGGTTCGGGTTAGATTTAGAAACTAAATCTAAACTAGTTTTCTGACTAAAGGGCCTTCCGACAATAAGGTGGGTACTAAATGTTAATGTTAGCCATCCAACAGTACACCAGACATGTATTCTGGTTTAACATCCCATCAGATTTTTATGGCATTAATTACATTTTTTTCAATTTCTTAGCAATCAGTAAATAATAATAATACAACGGTTTGTCTGATTCTCTACATTTAGAGCCTACAATCTGAACACTTTGTATATTATTATCTTTTTTTTTAATGTTTTTCCCAGAACATAATGTAAAAAAAAAAAAAAAAGGTTGCCGTGTGAATATGGTTCATATTTTTCCAAGTACAATAGAATAGTATGAAAAGGTTTTGTTTGTGTATTAAAATCCGTTAATGAAATTAATTAGTGGCTGTATAGTCATCGTTTTGCAATCCTGTTAACTTCACATGAATGTGCTAGAAGTGGTATTTTCCAGATGATAGTCATTAAAAACCACTTTACTATTACGTAATTATCTGAGAGCAGGATTAATTGCATATTGCAGTAATATCTAATGTGTATGACCAGAATAATTACTGGGTTAAATATGCGATGAGGTCTCGCCAAGACCTTTTTCTCATTGCAGGTCCGCACTACAAGATGACATGTGGCTTCGTACGTATAAGATTTAGTCAGATTCCTTATTTCTGGCAGTGGGACTCTAACAGGTTGCCCCCCCCCCCCACACACACACACACACACACACACACGCACACACTCAGACACAGAAACACTCTGCTGCTCTGATGTTTTGCAACCACCGGGCCCACCACCTGGATGAGTGGATGACAAACAAACTGCACATTTTCCTTCCAGTAACTGACCAAATAGATAT
>JAPSES010000105.1:3433302-3482115 GCA_029822895.1 Maxillicosta whitleyi | reverse complement strand
CTGTCGTCGCCAAAAGTTGGTTCAACTGTTGAAAATGATCAGATTGATAATAGTCTTTCTATAGGAATTGATACGAAAGGCTTTCTAAATTTATGACATTTTGAATTTACTACTTTATGTGTCATTTTTAATAAATGATTTGTCCCTTTGTAGACCCCCCTGCCTGTAGAAAGGCCAGCAGCGGCTCCACGTTCACCCCCCCATGTCGCCTGTCTGGGCTCCAGGTTCCAGGTGGGTGATTGGTGCTGTTGACTCCTCTACACGGCTGCCTCTGCTGGGCCCTGCTGCCCACAATGAGCTCTTCCAGGGCTACCATTGTCATTCAGACTCCCCTCTACTATCCACCAGTGTGATGTCCTTCCATACTGGAGCCTGGCTTGGGCTACAGAAGTTTGTTTACAAGAGAAAACGAAGGGTTCTCGAGAAGAAAGAGGGACACATATTCCATAACAATGTCCCCATGCTGTGCTGCTGTTGTTGTATTATTTACTCATTGCTACCAAGTATCATTTAAAGAGACTGATCTTGTAAACTCGTCTTGTTTGCCAGTTCGTATGGCAGTCGGCATACTATACATACACATTTTTGACTTTTTGCATGTTATTCATGGGCATTTGATCATGTGTCAATTTGTGCCAAGATATCCAGTTCACATAATCATGATCTCTGACCCTCAATGTGTGGTATTTGATGCAGTGTAAACATACAACATACACAGAAACTTTATAATGTGTAAAGATAACACGTCAATTCAAAGCGACACTAACCTGTTGGTCAGCTTTCCACCATTTTACCTCATTAAAAAAGTACAACAATAGATGAAAATAACTACATGTACAGCCTTTTTAAGTGCTGCACTGGGATCTGCAGCAGCTTTGGCTATCTTGTGGAGATTCACAGTGACATCATTCACACAACTTGTGGCTGTTTTGTCTCTCTAATTATGTATTTACAGTTTCAAGCTGTTTCATCGCACTATTTCTCAAAAGTGCGATGCAAAAATGCAATGTGGTAATGCAGAAAATCCACACGCAAATTTCCCCACATGAATTATGTGATTTATCCGTGTCGCTCTGTTCCATTTTTCTCACTTTAAGCAATATTTTTGAATAACTGCGGAACAGTTTGAGGCACTGTTGGGGATACTCGCCACACACATCAAGAGAAAATACACCCACTACTGCGAACCAATCAGCCCTGACCAATAACTGACAGTGTGCATGAGGTGGACTTTTTCCATTGCCATTTCTCTTTCTAAATGGTAGATAATTAGTTGGGCTTCATTTGTCTCAACAGCTTTTGACTGACCATAATGATATTGTTGTCTTTGTGGTGCTTGAATTATGCTATGCTTCAGAGATGCTTGACTTGGGGCCAAAGGCACTAACGTTAATGGTGCACAACAGCCTATTTGTGTTTCCTGGTGGTAGTAGATTGTAGATTCACTGCTGCAACAGGGCTGGTACACAGTCATTAACAAAGTATTTCATAGGCCTGACACATGTTCCATCTGAACATGTTTTCCTTTTGCATTAATGCTCTGCAGCAGTGTGCAAGGTTTTGTAAGAAACCCTGAAATCAGTTGGAAATTTCACTTTGATTTGCAGTTTTTTCCTGACAAAAAACATTGCTTTGCGTTAAATAGCTTTTGCACCTCTTTAGTTTCAAGACCAACTGATATTTATCTGTTGGGTTGACAAATAACACACGTAATCGATGGTACAAAGAGGTTCTATATCTCTGCACACATATGGTAAACAAACCACTAAACTATGACCACTATGGCTGCTCTGAAAGATTTGTTTTGGTCAACTTCAACAGAATAAAAAGAACACACTGCACCTTTTTTTTTTTTTTTTTAGGTGGACCACTCTGCCTGCCTGGTTTGTGTCTGCAGACAGAACTCTTTCACATGAGTGAAATAACTAGAGTGAGTCAGAGCACTTCTTGAAGTCTATCTATAGACATCATAACTTATCAGGAACAGGAAATCACTAACTGTACATGTAAGTTTTGATGTGCTCTCTTTAGCACGTCATAATAGACTACTCCACTGCTTAGCATGCCAACGAGAAGAAGAAAGAGCACTGTATGTGTCCAAACATATTGAGAATTCCATTTTAAGACCCAAGAGCAATGCACAAGGCATGAAAGAGTTCAGAAAATAGGACAGCATGAAAATGACAAACTGTGTAAGTTATTACTTGTGGTTGACGTTAAACATTTTGCATTTCAAGGCGGACGTTTAGGTATCAGTCACTTTCACCTCTATGTAAAAGTAAACTTTCTGGTAAAACAGACAGCTGTGGAGTGGAAAGTGCCAGGAAGATTAATGAGGTGTGTCTTTCCTCTCTTTCACACTATCCTTCCCTTTATCCCTGTGTTTGTCTGTGCAGGCTGTGGGTCTATGTGTGGTCGGTGGACCTAGGGTGGCTCTATGGGGTAACATGCTGAAATAAATAAGACCTAGTGCTACCTTGTTTAGACAAACACTTTCCCCCAGCTCATTTTCTTCCAACACTAGCCTCTTTAATCTACACTCTATCATTTTTTCCTCTGGGCCATTCAGCTTGGCTTGGGTTGTGTTTGAAACCGCCTACAATACAGGGAGTACATGCTGATTTGGCCTAAATGTATGATATGTAGAATGGAAAAACAACATAAAGCAAATAAAAATTCTGTGTATAAAAATATGTTGTCATAAAGAACTGGAGAAAAATGTCAGTATGAATTAGATGTCAACATATCCAACTACATCCCACAATACTGACATTTAATGTAGGAAGTTGAAGTTTCCAAGTTTGTTGTACCGTAATTTCCGGACTAAAAGCTGCAACTTTTTTCCACAAATTTTGAACCCTCAAACAATGATGCAGCTAATTCATGTTTTATGGAGTAACGAACTTAATGCTGCCAATACATTTAGTCTCATCAAACCAGACCAATGAAATTACCGAACAGGTCACAGTGGACCAATGAAACCGTTCGAATCACTGTAAATCAAACACACTCTCACTAAATTCTTCAGATCAGTCATTTTGTGCATCATGTACACACCCTCATCATGCAAAACACTGAGACAGCTTTCAAGTCCAATGCTTTTGAAGAAAGAAATAGAGTTGCTGCACGTAAGCTTGGCATCAGTGAATCGATGGTTAGACGTTGGAGATGGCAGTGTGCGGCTTATATTCAGGTGCGGTCAATAGTCTGGAAATTACACTAATAATACACACTGTAGTGATAGTATTTACCTGCTCTGATTGACAGTACAGCTGCTGTGGTAAATGGAACACAGTAGTATGGTGATTTATATGTGCATCAGTGTACATACAGCGATACCTGGTGTTCTGGGTGTTGTACTCTGTGTAAAATAAATATATACAGCTCAGACTTGGCCGGCAAGCAGATTTGGCCGAAAAAGCCTGTTTGCTACAGAGGCAAGAGACTGACTGTGTAAGTTTATAAACATGGTATACACAAATTTACAAGGGTCCGAAATCTCTGCTTGCTGCTCACTATTGAATGAGCTGTTGGGTCGTTTCCGTAGAGACAGGTGTGAATGAACAAATTGGGGAGGGACTTCAGACACAACCACAGGCATTTCTTTATACATTTTCCTCAGCGATCACACAATTCTTCCAATGGTGAACTTAGTGGACATGCTGCTATGTAGTTTATGCTACTACTTTTAAGGTTTTATGCTAGGAGAAGATGCATCCAATTCGCATCCATCCTAATTTCTGTTTGAATCTAGGATAGCTTTTTCTACAGAAAAACTGCTCCATTTTTGCAACAGTGTGTAATCTTAGCGGCAGATGTACAAAAGTTTGCATAGGGTGGTAAGTGGTCTATGCAGGGCAGCATGGGAGGACGATGTGAAGGAATTTTCAATTGTACGCAAACAGATTTTAAAAAGACCACCAAGAATACTTTTGCACTTGTTACTGTGTTATAGCCTGTATCAAAACACTACCCGTGTACTCTAAATATACAACAGGAACAACACCAACACAGTGTTCAAACTAGTCCCTCATTAACAATCCTGTAATATGCAGTGGAATACACGCCTACTGCAGATCCTACACAGTACATTCTGCTCTAGTTATATCAACAAATTACTATAAATGCAAAAACAGACTTCAACACAAACTTTACTAAAGCGCTCAAACTTGCATAAATCTTACATACTGAACTATTTCATAAGGTGTGCTGCACTGTATATGACTATATAAGGTAGCATGGAGTGTACACTATGCATGCAGTATGTAGTGTCCAGTCTGCAATTCCAAACACAATCCTGTTTTATTGCCACATATGTCATCATCTTTTGATTTGTGATTTCTTTATTTGTACCTGCACTCAGCTCTGTGCCGAACACTATTTGTAGTCCTCCCTTGCAGTCCAATGGTACTGTCTAATACATCGTCCATGAGTAAATTTGCTCTTTTAGATCTGTCATTTACAAGGTGAGTACTGTGCCCTCAGGACCTCTGTGGCCTCAAAGGGAGACCTACATGTGTTGGGGTGATCCTCAGTGTTTTCAGATGATGTTTCACACTGTCAGGGTTGACTTATCTGAGTGGGGAAAAGTTCCCAGGGAATAGACATGTCCCACAGACAGCTTTGGAATGTTTTTACAGAATGGCCTGGGGGACCTTCAAAAATGGTTTTGCTCCAGACTCCAACACTGCTGCCGTGGTAACCATGGCAAATCATTTTCTGCTCAATAGTATATTAGACTAGTATATTAGACTTGTACTAATGACCAAATGAGCTGTTGTAGTCATTATGCCTTTACATCTTTGTATTTGTGTAGTCTGTTAATAAAAGAATAGCATTGTAGATGTTGTACTTGCTGCTGACATACTGATCCAATGAAGTCAAGCACTTCACAAGTCATAAATTTACCTCAATATTGTACAATCATTACAGTATTTTACATGCTCTGTCCTTTGACCCATGGAAAACTGCTTCCAAAAGCGACATTTAATGGGGAAAATACAATGTGAAACCTCAAAACCGTATGCTCATTTTGTTCCTGCCCTAGGTTTGCCTCCTCAATTTTCACTTTTGTCCTTTTCCCGTGTATATATAGTTGAAGTGACTGGATCATGAAAATGATTCTAAAAATGTATGCACTCATGGTAAAATGGTGTGCCTTCCATAAAAAAATCTGCTAAATCCTGCATCCTCCATTATTTGAGCTTCGTTAAAAAAAAATCCATGCACATGTTGAACAGGCTATAAGATGTGGTTGGGTGCCCCGTCCAAGGGAGAAAAAGCAAGCATTGTATTCCAAGTTTGGACCAATTTCTAGTTGTCAGAAATATCCATTCCCCTTCTTTCAATCTCTTTGCGTCCTCCCCCTTCTCCTTCTTTTCTTTTCTAGGAGAGCAGCTGAGAGATGGGACCGCAAGTCCCCTCAGAGGCTTGGTTCTCCATCAGTATCCTTAATGGATGTCAGATGTGTGCGAGAGGAGGCCGTAGCGTGAGTGTGTTTCATGTTAGTTCTCAGCATGATGAGCAGGGAAGCAGCTGGAGATGAACAGAAACCGCCCTGGCCCCCCTTACAATACCTCCATTTTTTATTCCTGCTTCTGTCCTTCCAAGTAATGCTCTCCTGCTTTTCCCAGTGTAATATATTGGTATTAATAAAGGCAAACAAAGGCAAACATTCTGTAATGGGAGAGAAGCGGGATATATTTTGGTTTCCAGGAGAACCAGACAGCACCCTCTTTACTTCTTCTCGCTATAAATCTCGTGGCAGTTTCAATGGTTGGATGGCCATGCTCTGTGTTAGCGTTTCCCTGAGTTGATTACAAAGGAGTTCAAGGCGAACTGCTCTGTTATTGCTTACAGCCATGGTACCTAATAGTATGCTACAGTGGAGCACTTCAATCGCGCACGCTGTCATACAATATCAATTTGGACCTCTAAAGGAATTTGTTATTCACCAAAGCAATTGCAGCACTGAGATGGTTCTTTACCGTAAGTGGCATCTAAGTGAACACAACTGAGAGCTTATCCCCTTCTGGCAACGCAACTCACATCCCAGTTGCTTAATAGGAATCTGAGTTTCCCACAAACGTCTTTGTTGGAACAGCATCCTTTTACCACAAGCATTAAACACTGCAGCTCGCATTTCTCCTGACTTCTCTGTAACATTTTATTTGCATCACTCCAGGGTTGTTCTTAACGGTATTGCTCCTTTGGGAGAGCTGTCGACGAGGACAGCGCTGGTTACTAATGCTAATGAGTGACTAATGTAGCATGATGCTTTGTGGTATGATGATGAGTTCAGTTTATAAGGTGATGGGAAATAACTCAGATGTTTTGTGAAGTGGAACCATCCTAAGTATGAGTCAAGTTTATTTATTGTGTGGCTGATGTGGGGGCCAATCCACTCAGCAGTGACTAACAATGGGTGAAAATTATTTGTTTTTGTGCTGAAAATAGGAGAAGCTTTGCAGTCAGTTGTAAGTCAAAGCACCATGTGGGAATGCCACTGTTTGTAAAATTCTACTTATTACGTGTAGTATATAATCTGTATATTAAAGGGTCAATATGAGAAATCTATATGATAAAAGCCAAGGGGCCTCTGTTTGTGTGTGTGTCTGGGACTTCACACAAAATTCAGAAGGAGCTGACTGCTACAGTTTGGTATATTTATGTATTTTTGGTCAAGGAACAGACAAGCGAAAATGGCGAGTTGACAGGACCAATATTTTTGGAAGATATTAGTAATTTTGTAATGCAAAGCCTTACCCAAAAACACTTTGGTGGTGACTGCTGGACAAATGTGGTACAGCATGTACCAACACGTAAAAGCTACCACATCTAGAACCCATAGATCCCCACAGATCAACATGGTTCTTTAGTATTAATGGTATACATGATGTTTTCTTAAACGTATGATCATGTAAAATGGTAAATTATGTTTTCTCCTTGACCATATCAAAAGCCCTCTGGTGTTTCAGTGGAATTAATGTATTCATTGCTTAGCAGAACTGTTACTGTGTAAATGTGGCCATGCTATTGAAGTCATTTCTATAAATGACAGTTTCTCTGTAAAAGTAACACACATCTGCAGTGGATGAGCTTGGATAGTAACAGTATGTGTTGAAAACAGCTGCTGATTATATTGATGAATATGTTAAATTTGAATGAAAGAATAAACTTTACTTTGAATATAAACAGGAAGAGCATACAAAGGTGAAGGAAAGGCAGAGAGAAACCACAAATTTAAACAGAACATTCCAGAATATCAAAGACAATAAGCAAACAAAACAAAAAGAACACAATATAGACCTAAACCTACCCCACTGTGGCTCCTCAACAACACAAATAACAATGGCAAAAGTACATTGTGTTTAACCTGTAGCACATAATTGAAAATCAGTTTTGATTTATTTGGGTCAACCTTGACTTTGTCCATTATTAGTAACATGGCCTCTGATTTTACTCCTGTTTTGACCCAAGGAAATATGGTTTGATAAGTCTGTTTAACATTACATTAGATAACGTCACTCACAACTGTTTGATTAGAACAAAAGGACACAATTTTTTAATGTGCATCAATAAACCTATAGATAAGCATTCATTTATTACCTTGTCTTTAGAGGTAGATTTTCATCATCAGTGGTCAAACAAGAACTCCCATGTATCCATGTTGCTTTACAATGTCATTTAATCTTTATTGTTGTTTTGACTGAAAAAGGCTGGCGTTGGAGGTCAGTAACTGAGTTCAAATACTCTTCATCTTTCTCTTTTGGTGGCTAATAACAACATTGTGCTCCAGTCAATAACTACAACAATTTGTTTCAGAAAACAATTTTATACAACTTCTACTCTGTGATCACAACACTTCAGGCATTACCACATATTTTTGTATTTTGTTGTCCGGTATGTGAATTAGTGAGGGATTTGATTACAGCTCAAATACTTCCTGAACAGGAGATGTTCTGCTGCTGTGGTTAGAATCGGATGCAATTTTGTTATTTAGCTGCCCGGTAGAATAAACAGAAATACAGAGACCACACAATAAAGAGAAAGGGATGTTTTGAAATTCATCGAAACATATCGAAAAGGAAGTGGAACATAAAAACAACAAACTATAGCGAGAACGAGAAGGTGGATTTGTCCCGAGCACCGAGGGCAACTGGGGTTGAAGCAGGTTGGATGATCGCTGGGGAATTTGAGCGAGGCAGTTGGTAGGCTTCCCTTTGCTCTGCAGGACGGGGGTGGAGGGCCTCATTATATCTCTCTCCATGTCGGGCCCTTAAGTCCGTCTCCTCAGCGCCTGTTCTGTTTGTTTAGAGAGCCAGAGCCTTTTTAAGCTACGTTTGGCCTAATGAGCCCATTATCTGCCAATGATCCACAAAGAGGCCCTCCTCTCTCCCACTCCCTCCCTCTGTAGTAGCTTGCCCTTGTGTCTGTTCGCTCTCTTTCACCTCTTTTTATCCTATTTTTCTGCCAGTTTCCCTTCGCTTGTGCACTATCGACTGCCTGCTTTCCCTCTCCATCCCCCATGTTTCGTCTCCTCTGCCTCCCCCCCATGCTTTTCTTAAACCTGTCACATACTGTGCTCATTCCTCTCCCTCGGGACAGCAGTATAACCTCTTTCCTTTTAAAAACACCCACCTCCATCTCCTTTGAGCCTGTGCATTTTATGTCGATGCTGGGAACGACTTCGGTCTGGTTTTAACTACCTCACACCTGCAGACATTGTTGCCTTTCTTCATCACAGCTGACACTATGAGTTAACAGTAGCAACAGAGGGCAGTTGTCTTCAAGAGAGTGCTTTGGAAGATTTGTGAGAACCCCGTCAGGAGCGTGGTACCTTCAGGATGCTGACTTTCACTTTGGGAATAAAAACTATGTGCCTGGATGTGTTTCATGTGGCCCAGCATGCATTCGACCGTATATTCACAAATATCCATATGTCTTTTTACAGGTGTTGCAAATACTTTTGGGAATAAATTGTCAGCTGCTCTTGCCTTCCTTCACACTGTAACTAAAACTCATCTTGACTTATAGAAGTAACAAGAGGCGACAAGAATAAAGTTTTTTTTTTCTGGAGCCAAAGTGGAAAAAGCAGAGGCTTTAAAATATACTCCAAGTATAAACAAAAGAAAAACTCTGAAGGCCCTTTCTGCTGGCTGTTTTTACACAAAACCAGCTGAATTCCATGTCATGGTAACATGCAGACTATTGAACCATTCTAACTTGAGAAATCAAATAATAAACAGCACACTGAAAACACTGCTTTTCATTGTTTATGTTGTCTTTTAGTCACTTCTACAATGAATTTGTCTTGTTTTTGTATGTGATGTGCATTAATAGATACACTAACAGTATTCTTTTTAGATGTTATTGACTAATCACTTTGTAATGTCATTTGTTTGTAAGTGTAATGAAGCCCAATGAAATAACTAATGATTCTACTTGAACACAGGTGAGAAACATACAAGTGAAAATGTTTTCTTTCTGTACAGGTTTCCGATATCTGTACTTGAATATTTATTTTTCTGACAAGTATTTACATTATGATGTATAAAATAAGCTTCAGACAGACTTAACTTTTATGTATTTGAAGGTGATTACTGTTTCATGTGCAGCTTCATGTGTTTTCCCAACATTAATATAACTTTCAGTGGAAATGGATGGGGTCAGTACAACCTACAAAAGACAATCCCTTGTTCTATCTTTTGGTGCAGAACATACATTCAGTGTTTTGCATTCTGTTGCTGACTTTGAATACTGATTTGCAATTTGCTGCAAAGCTATTGTTCATTCCTTTTTGTTAATACTCTGTTCAACCTAAAAAAAAAAAAGAAGTCATAAATAATATTTTGTTTGATTGCCGTTCATGAATGTGTCTATGGGACACATTCATCCTGTCATCTTTTGTGCCGTGTATTGCTTTTATAATGTCACAACATATGTTTCCATCCAGATTATCATTGATTTTTGGCCAAAATCTTGTATTGATGATGAGTTGGACTGTTGTGTTAAGTCTTCATTACTTCCCAAAGATTCCCAATGGGGTTCAGGTCTGGACTCTGTAGTGGCCAATCCATGTCTTAAAATGACATCTCATGCTTTTTAACAATTTGTCAATCTGGACTCATCAGACCATAGGAGTTTTTTTTTTTTTTTTTTTTTATTGAAACACTGTATGATACTTATGCTCTCTAGCAAACTGGTGGTTATTTAAAATGACTCTCTACTCACAGCATTGCATAGAGTTAAAGAACATGGAAGCACTTCAGTAATTATCCAGTGGGGGTGATCTATGTATTTACAGGCAGTAGACAATGTATTTTAGACTTAGACTTTCTTTATTGTCATTGCACAACAAAACACAGCAGTGAGATTTGGCAACGAAATGTAGATGCTTAGCTTCCGGTATACACAACTTAGGAGAGCAGAAACTAGTGCAAATTACAATCTGTATATAGTGCAAAGAAGTAAACCTTTAAGATTTTCAGAATATCTTGAAATTTTAAATTTAAAGTTACAATTTTGTTGTTTCATTCGGAATCAGAATGGTTTAATGACCTTGTCAAGCGGGCCCAGCAGTCCAGAAGGCATCGGCAAAAACAGCATTCAAGTGCAGGCTCTTTCAATATCTCTTCAATTTAGTTCCAATACAAATTACAGCACCACTATGGCATTTAGGGGTTACTTCTGTTCCCTCCTCCATCTCCAATCAACTGAAGCTTTATACACTCCCTGCCCCTAGTGGCGGGAAATATTCCATTATTACCAGGGGAACACATTTACACAAACAATCTAAAAACAGTGCACGATACATTAACACAACTTATACAAATCTCTACACACACTCACTAAAACACACCTAACTATGTGATAATAAAGCATAATATCTGAATATATATATGCACAAATATTTACATAAACCCACCACCAAACACCCCTACTAAACTTAACCAACATGTGTAACACCCTAGTGGAACCATAGAAGGGCTGTCAGGTCCCTGAGGACTGTTTTGCCCGACGGACCGTTCCACCACCAGGAAGCCCAACACTGTAAGTTTTGCCTCACCCATGCAAACATTTTTTATAAACAATTTTTCTGTTTGGATCATTTTTAAACAGTTTAATAAATATTTTTTTCTAAGTTAACTAAAAAATGTTTTTATGTTCATTCCTTGTTTTATCACAGTTGTCCTAACCCTTCTCTACAATCATAAAGAAATACATTAAAATTCACCAGTAACTCGCCCGTAGCTCGTCATTACAGGCTTTAATTAGCTTTTTTTTTTTATATACTTTCCACTATATCCAAGGACCTGTGCTTCAACTTGAGTAAAGAATGTGTATACTTTTGCCATGTCTGCCTTCAAATGTACTGAAACTAAAGAAACAAGAATGTTTATCAAATATAAGGTGTAGAAAGTAGAAAGTTTTTGGAAACCTAAGACCTGTAGTTAAATAAAGCCATGAATCCTCTGGTTACTTCCCCTTTGTGGCAGTAGCCGTCGGTGGCTGGTGTGGATCAGCTCTCTCTTCAGGCCTGTTGCACTGTTAACACTGAAGACTTAATTACGGTGATCTGGTAATAGCAGAGAAAATGAAAGGAATGCTGTCCTCATAGCCATAGTCACAGCAGGATTAACTGCACGAGCTGCACTCTCCAACCTCCACAGGCT
The DNA here is from genome assembly GCA_029822895.1 of Maxillicosta whitleyi. Taxonomy (NCBI): domain Eukaryota; kingdom Metazoa; phylum Chordata; class Actinopteri; order Perciformes; family Neosebastidae; genus Maxillicosta; species Maxillicosta whitleyi. Next base: position 3,470,440 of record JAPSES010000105.1, on the reverse strand, counting down.
CGACAGCCCCTCTCACAGCTACTTTTGTCTCGCACTCCGAAGAAGGAGGGTGTGAGGAGGAAGGAGGAGAGGAGAAAAAAAAGAGGAAAAAAAAAAAGACAAAGAAATATTAATCTGCTGGGTGCAGGATCTTAATTCGATTTAATGAAGGGAGCTTGGAGTCTGAGAGGCTTTGCGCTCACACACCTCCGCAGACACGTACACATGCACACACACTCAGGACTCACTCATGTAGGTCCTATTGATCTGTTGGAACAAACCCTATTATGAGCAATTATGTTATTCACAAGCCATGGCAAATCCATTTCTTTGCTTTCATTACGAGCTAATACATGGAAAGGAAATCTATTAAGCTTGAACGTGATGCTTCCTGTTCACATTGAGTGTGAGATCGGAAATCTTAGTTTCCGTCTCGGCGTAATGCTTTTGTATCACATCACTTTGAACCTGCTTATTAAGGATAAAAAAGGACTTCAAAAGAAAAATAGCTCAACATTTGTTCTTTATTTCTTTAACCTAAAATGGACCCTGACATGTTTTGACTCCAAAGTCCATTTTGTTATTTTAACAGTGTTTTACATGTAACTGTAAATGACAATTAGACGACTATTAATCACTTAAAAACACTTGGAAAAGTAGTTTTATTAGTTGTAAAGGGTTAATATATATGATTTATATGTGCGTACATGAAGTTTGTGTTGGAGTCTCTGTTCTGCTGAGACCCATTGCTTGTTGCTAATAACTGACTTGGATGGTTATTGTTTTATTTTTATTTTTCCCATGACTCCTTAGGTTCATTTATAGTTCTTCAATAGTGCTCGTTATCTGCATCAATTTTCTGTGATATTATCTACTGTTAATTTAGAAATGCAGTTAACTAATATCAGTACACAACCAGATCCCAATACAACACTGATATATATATATATATATATATATATATATTTATTTAATTTTTTTACTAATTAAATATGTAAAGGTGATAAAATCAGTTGTTGGCACCAGTTGCATATCTGGGCCTTGCAATACTTCCAGATGAATTCTTTACTTGGCTGTTTGGATTGTCATTATTGTCTAACAGTGGCTTTTTTTGTTTGTTTGTTTGACTATGACAGTCTTCAGATAAAAAGCTCACACTGCCTGGACTATTAGCCATTGTTTACTGTAGTCAGCTGACCGTTAATTCACACACATCACTAAAACATTAGGTTAAGTTGATGTCATGAATAAAAAAAATAGGGGATACGCTTCTTTACACTGGTGTATTCATCAGTTTTGATGCTTTCATTTTACATTGCATCACATTGCCATGTTGGCTTTTTGAAGTCAGAAGTGACCAAATTTGGATAAGAAGGTGATACAGGGGTGGGTGAGCAAATGCTGCTAATAATAACTAACTGACAAGATAAACTACAACATATGTCTAACAAAAATATGACTTATTACACTTTAAGACACTTACAGTATGCATTGCTTCACTTTCAAGTCATGTTTTTTTTTTTTCAATTTTCATGCAATATGATCCTGTTCAACACTCATTTATCAATTACGCTGTTACTTTAAGGAGTAATTGCTTGTATTACAAGGTAAAGCCTGAAGTACCTGAGTTACAGTAAGTGTTACCTAATAACATGTTACCCCTGACTCTGATTTTAATCCGTCAACTTCTATCCTACTTTGATGTTTTTGCAGTAGCTTAGCTTTAACTCGGACAGTTCCAGAGCTGAAAATTATACAGTGCACCAGACCTTGCTGTAAAGCAAAACAATCACAAGAGAAGGCCTCTCTTTGCACCCCCCTTATTACCCCTTTTCCCTCCTTTAAAAAGAACAAGCAAAACCAGAGTCTCCATCTCTCCACCAACGCAGGAGAAGCCCATTACTATGTTCATCTTCTCAACGTTTGACAGGTGGAAGTAGAACTTTGGGGTTTATGTTTTAATTATAAAGAATTCCAGATGTGGAGGGAGGCTCATAAATTAGAAGCAGAACTACTCAAATGTCTTTTTTCAAAGGGACCAAGCGGGTCAGCATCTGCTTCTCATTGTAGCCAATGTTATTAAGGGCCCTGACTACAGAAAGGCCCAAGTCCCCTGTCTGGCCCCACAATAATTGACACTATTAAATGTGCCTAAACAGATTTAGAGCGTCCAGAAAAGTTACATTTGTCTTGTAGAATGACTCTAATCATCTATTTTAGATTGAAGGGACCCAAAGAGGATGGACCAACCACCTAATCTGGTACATGACAAAGAAGGAGTCAGAAAAGAAAAGAGGCAAACCAGAAAGCAAGGAAAGCTGGAAAAAATGCACAAATACAAACAAATTAGGCCAGAATGGCTCTGTGTAGGAATGTCAGGGAGGGCGGGAGAGAACGACAAAGAGGAGGAGAGAGATCTGAACTATATTAGCGCACTCCAGACCATGCTGCTCAAGCTGGAGCGGGTTGAGTTGAATGTGCATGGATGGCTTTACAAAAGCACCAGTCATGAAAGACCATCTGCTCCACTCCTCTGGTGATCTTTTAAACCCACATTAATGCAGTTTATTCTCTTCCTGGAATGATGTGATACATTTGAGTGATTTTCTCTTTTCTCCGGGGCTCGATTCATTCTTTTTTGGCCAGTGTTTGGGGAGTGGATAGATTTAACAAGGTATGAGTTTGATTTCTGCTACATTACTGTTATTTTGGAGGGGCATGTTTGAAGCCCTTCCGCTGTTTCTGAATCAAAAGCAGAGGGAAGTCTTGCAAACAGATTGGCTGCTGTAAAAGTGTTTGTATTGGCCGGTGGGTAAAAGAGGGGGTGCAACGGGGTTCAGAAGGTTGCACTTGGGTTGGTGTGAGGGTGCGATGTTTCTCTATAGTTAAAAAAAAAAAGGAAAAGGATACAAAAAGAAACAACCTTCGTCCAAAAAGTGGAGTCAGATCGGCAGAAGTAAAGTGGGGCAGGAACTCTCAGGGGTGTGATTGAAAGGGTGAGAAGTTAATTTGGCAGCTTTTCCTCCTCGCTTTGCTAATGTTTCCTCTCAGGACTAAACACCCTCAGCACCCCCTCCACCACCTCACCTCTCCAAACTCTCTAACCCCCAGACACCCCACTCGCTACCCCACTCACCCAGCTTCCACTTCCAGCCCCTTCCAAAGACACATACACTTTTCACAACCTGCCTATGCCATGGTTCTTTAAACATCCACACGCCTTGTTTCCATTCCTCACTCTCCCCTCCTCTTCATCTTCATCCATCCCTTAACCATAAGCTGACCACCCCCACCATCCCCACCCCCCCCCCTCCTGCACCCTCGGGAAAAAGCACCCTCCATCACAGCGGTGCACAGTGACCCGAGACGAAACCTTTTCTCCCCAGGAAACATCCTGCTCTGAAACACTTTGGCTCAAGTGTGTTTTCTCCTGGGACATGGAAGGGGTAGGGAAGGTGGGTCGGGTTGGGGGTGTGGAGGTTAGTGGTGTCTGAGGTGATGGCGGTGTGGTACTTGAGCTAAATGGAGTCCATGTTGGTGTATCTTCACGGCCTGTCAATCAGAAGCCCGCTGATGTGTAGGGGGGCTCTGCTACAGCTCAGGAGAGGATGAGGGGTCATGTGGGGCAGTCGCAGAGGTGGTGGTGCTGCTGGGTAATGGGGGTCGGTGTGTACATATTTGTGTGTATGCGCATGTGGTGTGTGTGTTATGTGGGAGAGAACCACATGGTGTCCTTGCTCTCCTCACTCACCACATGCAAGATCACTCCCATCAACAGGAGAGTGTTGCTTGGTGCAGAGAGAAAAAGCTGACGGGGAGAGGGGTTGGAGAGTCAGGCCAGGTTTACCACTTGAATACTTACAACAATCTTTTCTATCATGTAAAGGTTCAATGTGGAACATTTGTGCACAATGTTGGAGTCGAAGGCTGACATATACTAACTTGTTCTCTACAGTCATGGAAAAAAATATTAGACCATCAAAGGTCATCAAAAACAATGGTTATGCAATCAAGTGTGTATCATGTGACTAAAACAGGCAGAAAAGAAAACATGGGATGTCTAAAAGCACTGTTTTGGTCAGTACAATGACAGATATTGATGTAAGAACTGAAGTGATTTTGGTTTTTATCAAGAAAATATGGAAAATGGATAAACATCAGCTCTGAAATTAAACTGTTATGAGATTTTTTTTTGTTGTTATTATTATATTTGTCCAAACAAATATACCTTTAGTTGTACCAGGCATTAACATGAACAAGAATTTGAAGAAAACAATGGTGGTCTAATAATTTTTTCCATGACTGCTAGCCGAAGAATCTTCCGCTAGTCTATAAACTGCACACTGATTTCCACAAAGAAGACTCTCATTAGTTTTTCTTCAAAAATCCTTAACCTTCCTCAAGTTCTTCCCTTACAGCTCTAACAGTGCATAATAACAAAATTGGTGTCATTACAACCAACAATAATAGAGTTATATAACAGAGACTTAGTAATGCAGATGGTCTTGAAAACTCAGTATAAAAGATTTGTGTATGTTCATAGAGCTGTTACTATGAAATTTTTGTTGGAGCCTGTGTTGTGCTGGACGCTGCTTGGGTTTTGACACTACGTAACCCCAAGTGGAGCTGCAGCAGCTGTAGGAGTGAGACACTGAACAACTTGGGAGAAAGTGTAAGGAATTTTGCTGAAAAAACAAAGTCCTTTACGTAGAGATCAGTGACAGTGGCTGTTATCATGAATGCAGATAATTAAGAAACTGAGTTATCAAAAAAAAAGAACTTAAAATGATGAAAATGAGCTTCTTCACCTGTTTTCTTCGATCACGTCGAATAACAAACAACTGCACAGCACAGGCTCCATCACAAAACTTTACATTAGTACGCAAAATTCTACATAAACAACCTGATGAAATGAGTGTGAACTGTCACAAAAATTCTTCTGTTCTTCCCCAACTCTTTCATACCCAACAGTTACCTCAGTTTGATAAACACAGCTGTAGTTACCATTCTTGTTTTAATGTGTATGTGCAGTGTGACCCTTAAAAAAACACCAAAAGGTGAAACATTGTACAAACACATTTTCACTCTTCGCTAAGGTGGTAAAGTTGGCAAACTGAATTAAAGAATATTTGGTAGAATGTGAGGGAAACAGGTTTATAGAAGTGTGACATGAATCATACTCACTTTAACAAGCCTTCACTGTCACAAAAAGCCCTGAAAATATGGTCCTTTTCATTACATGATACTAGTTCCTCTTACCCTGTTTGTCTTCTCCTTAAAACTGTGTTATTTAGCTTTTTTTTAAAAGTGGAATTATGCATTTTTAAACATTTCTCTTTCTACATAAACTGTAAATGCCCTGCTTGGGTCTGTTCTTCATTAATTCAACTCCACAGGTCTTCAATCTATCTTCAACCCTATTTCTGAGTAATGACACTAGAAAGGTGGTTTTGAGCGTTGGCCCTTTAAATGCTAATGAGCCACTTCATACCTCACCCCTTCCAAGTCGTTGACTGTGCTGCTCTGTCCTGTTCAACCAACAAGTGAACATTTTAGGTCACAGGTGTCAAACCTGTGGCCTGGGGTCAAGGATATTCAATCAAGGATAAATCAAGGATATTGAAATCAGTTTGGGTCAATTACATTTTAAAATGATCAAACCAGTAAAATACTATCATAATAACCGATAAATAATGAAAACTGTAATTTTTTCTCTTTGTTTTAGGGTAAAAAAAATAAATATTTTTCAAAAATGTACAGCATTTACAGCCTTTTACAAAAAAATATGAATAACCTGAAATGTCTTATGAGAAGTATGTGGAATTTTAATAATATTCTGCCTGTTATTAAATGTTTTGTGTATTTGTAGATCCACTATGATCTATAAATTGCGATTCACAAACATAAGTGATAATCTAAGGTGTAATATTGTCAACATTGCAATTATTTTATTCAAGAATTTTCAGGATGTTCGAGGACAATTCATAGATGTAAACATTTTCATTGTGGAATTTTTTTTTTTTTCAGAGTATGACATAAACAATTTATGTCGTACTCTGAGGAACATTCAATGGAAGTCTTGACCTTATATGTATAAATGTCATGACGTAAATAGTTAGAAAACATAAGAAATTAAGAAGGAATTGAAACAGGTTGTAGAAATCCACTTGATTTTTGCCCTATCCAGATCTACAGGTGTGGAAAAAATTATTAGACCATCAAAAGTCATCAAAAACAATAGTTATGCGATCAAGTATTATCTCCTGTGTGTATCATGTGACTAAAACAGATAGAAAAGGAAACATGGAATGTCTAAAAGCACTGTTTTTGTCAGTACAATGACAAAGATATTGATGTAAGAAATGAAGTGATTTTGGTTTTTATCAAGAAAACATGGAAAATGGATAAACATCAGCTCTGAAATTAAAGACCCAGTAATACTTTTGTGGTAGCTCCCAAATAATCAAACCTTTCTTAAGTGATTTATCATTAATATTATTTTCTTTCCTTTGCGTTTTTTCAGTGAAAATCAGATATTTTTCCAGATATTTTACTGATAATGTAGATGTTCATAAAAGCTCAGGTTGAAGATGAGGGTTATTATATTGAACACAGAGAAAACTGAACAAAATAAGACTTTTTCAGCAAAGATATAAATAGCTGAAGATAAAATAATTGTCTCTATCCATTGTCATTGATCCAACTCCATGGGTTTTACTGGTGAATCAATGTTATAGAAGATGATTGTGTTTCCATGGTAACTACAAAAGCTATGAACATCACATCTGATGACCATGAAAAGATGCCAAACTGTATTTTACACCAATTATTTACATGTACTGATAGGATTAGTGGATCAACATGTATTAATTATTTTAGATCAGTAGATGGTTTAGGTCAACAGTGGATGTTTGGGTTTTTATGGATTAAAAAACTAACAATTAGAATGGAAATAAAGAGATTACTATAGTTACTATGGAAACAATAAACCATCTCATCTCAATTTCTCAATTCTCATCTCGTCCTGTTGCGAGTCTTTGGTCAGATCTGGGAATCATAAGGGAACTGAAACATAACAATTTCTCTTTTTGTGATAATACATTCACGAAAACACATTTATGAATATTATATTCCATTTCTGTGAGCAATTCCTCATAAACCCCCTCGAACACATTGGACCTTTAAAGCAATAAATGTTCAGCATACATATAAAAAATATATTACCTTCTATAAGTCATATACACGACAGAGCAGGTCATGTATTATACCAGTTCAGTATACTAGTATATAGTCTATTGGTTTTATGGTACACAGGGTGGGGTTGCACCACTGGGTTCAAAGGACTGACATCACCTTGTAGCTGTAACTCATTTTGCTACAGCACACTCCGTTGCATGTAGTACAACACTAATCAAACATAGTTTTTGGCTGAGGTTAGTCCCTTGCATATACGCCAGTGATGTCAGACATGTACCTATGGACACACATGTACACCCTTCCACAGGAGACAAAGCATGATCTCACACTTGCACATTCACAGATGCTCAAAAAGAAACTTCCCGCAAATTTCTGGTCGCCTCCATGCCCGTAATGGGGTCACCGTCGCGTGAGCAGGTCTTTTTCCCTGTATTATTTCTGGACATTCCTAGACAGTGTCCACGGAGGGATCACATGAATGTCACATGATGTCATCAAACGTGACACGCAAGCTGCATACGTGTGAAATGTTGTCTTCTTCTTCTGATCAGAGTTATTACAGTTTGGACATTTCCATTGCTTTTTTACTTTTGTACTATTTACTTTCTCTTTGGTTTTTGATTTCAGTTTTATTTTTTTGTATGAGTAAATTCAGGTGTATTTTTATATTACGGAAAACATTTGATTGAATAAAATTACGAGAGTTTTTCAGATATTATGAGGAAAATTCATTCATAGGAGCCACAATTTAGAAAGTTTTATTATATTTCATATTTAAACTGTTTCCAAAAGCCATTTTAAAGTAGTATAAAGAGCTGATTTTACCCCTTTTATATATTGCTATAAATTTGGCAGTAATTATTGTAGTATTTATTGAGTTTTTATAAGCAGTTGTTTTTGTTTTCATTTTACTTATACATTCAGCATGTATGATTTAATAGACAAATAGTATGAAATATAGAGACTAAGTGTGACAGTTTCACAAACTCTAATTTATCCATTCTGATACAGATGTATATTAGAGGAGAGATGTGGTTAAGTTCCAGAAAACTAAACCCAGTGAAAAAAATGATGTTAAGTGTTCATTTTGGAACATTTATGCTTGTGTGATATTTGTGTAGAACCCCTTTTTTGTGTCCTGAATTGGTAAATTTTTGGAATTTCTCGTTGTGGAACTAATAAAGGAAATATTTTATCTATTATCTTATCTTATTTTGATATATAAACTAATGTACAGACTGTAATGATGGATGCAGGTAAAATGACCAACTCCCAGCACAAAATAGATCAAATACAAATGTCATTCAAGCCCAAAATCATCCACCTTTAATGACACTGTAGCTTATTATAGAATTCAGATTAAAAAAAACAATATCAGATACAAAAAAGGTGAATACAGTCATTCTATTACACTTAATCTGTATTGGATTATTTAATTGATGTGTGCATTAAATGTCCATTGAATAAAACTACAGGGTACATAATGGTGAAGTACTTTCCACATCATCCCCTACGTATGATGGCTGCATAAAACAATAAAAGTCTTGGTTGGTTCTGTACTTGTATAGATTATGGTAAACTCTGTAACACCTTCACTTAGAATGCATAGAGAAAAAAAATGGACAAGAACAGGATGTTTGGTCTGAGCTACTGTAGAAAAAAAAGCTGGTAAAGCACATGGTAGATGACCTGCTCTTTCTGCAAATATAATAAAAACATTATGATTCTTTTCTTGACTCTTTTATATATATTACACTCAAACACTACAACTAAACCCTGCTAAATGTGACACGTTGGACCTTTAAAGATCATTTCTTAGACTCTCCACTGTATAAGCCACCAGAAGTGAGGATGTAGGAGATTATATGACAACATTCTGCTCTGCTATAATGTGCGTAAGTGTCCCTCCAGATTGGTGTGTATTTAGGCGCACATTCATCCTCCCTCCCAAAGCCAAGCCCTGAGCGCTGGATAGCAGCACACGCGGCTAACACACTGCAGGTTGTAGTGTGAGACAGGCCAGGTCGGCTGGTGACAGTGTGCAGCCCCTCTCCTGCCTCATTTATCTGCTATGGCAGTGGACAGAATGCAATTTCCTGCGAGGGGGAGTCTGGGGGGATGGAGTGGTTAGGGGGCCGGGGGATGCAAAGAACATCAAAGACCTCTGAAAGCTATCAGGAACTTGAGTACTGCCAGCGCTGCGTGCCAACTCGCCAGCCCTCGCTCACCCCGTGGTGCACCCGGACGTCAGCTATGACTATACACACAGTCCCGGTGTTTGTGAACGTGTGTGTGTGTGTGTGTGAGTGAGGAGGATAAAAATACCCTCCATTTAGAAGCTCAGACACCTAGAGCCGGAGCACTCAGGACAGCCATTAGGCATGTTGCAGTACGCAGAGAAGGTCACAGTTTATCACCCCTGCCACCCTACCTCTCCAACACAAACACCCGCTCGCTCTCCTGTCCGTCACTCCCTCCACCTCCCGCCCTCGGCCCTGCCTCCTGGTTCCTTGGCTTCGTCCTGTTGCTATCAGCAGAGGTGAGCGGACAGGGCAGAGCGGGGAGGCTCGATTAGGACCATTTGGCGGTGTGCGTGTGTGAGCGCGCTGTAATGGAACCTCTAAATGAGAAGCAGCTTGGCTCAGTATGCTGGGGCTGTATGTTTGTGTTTTAGTGTACATGTGTTTAGCTTCTGTGTCCATACTGTCTCTCATCTCACTGTGTGTCAGTTTACATCCTTTTCTTACCGTCCTCATAAGATAGAAGTATCAGTTCGTACCAGAAATCCCCAAGCCCCAAGAAGAGGAGTGTCAAACATAAGGGTCGCAAGCCAAAACCAGCCTAACAAAGGTTACCATGTGGCTCACGGGATGAATTTGTGAAGAAAAAGAAATACATTTTTAGTTTGGGGGACAAATACAACCTAGTTTGATGTCAGATGGGACAAACCAGTAAAATAAAGGCACAATAACTTAGAAATAATGACAACGCCAAATTCCAGACTACAATTTATTTTTATTTTATTTTTTTACAATATTAAGACGTGTTGTGCCTTTGTAGATCCACTGTAATGCATGGGTATAAATGATAAGTTGAGACACAATATTCTTAAAATTGCACAATTTCAGGATGTTCATATTTGTTCAGGTAATTCACATATTTCATGGAAGGATAGTTTGCAAATATAAAAGTGAACTTAACCACTGCTGAATCATTTGACTGGGAATGATAATGTAGATACATTACTGAGTGTTTAGTTCAGTGAGTGTATACATTGAAGTAATTATGTCATCTTGATGAACTTTTGCATTTATCTCTATAAATCTTCTCTTCCTGATGGATATAGAAATATACAAATCTCTCAACACTTCCTGAAGTTCATGAATCGCTTTATACTTTGACTGTTTCTTTCTGTTTTTCATGTATAGAATACATATACACATGGTATGACAGCAGCTGTCAGCTGGTTAAACAGTCCACAGTCCTGACCTCTGTACATCCAACATGTTTGCATCCATATGAGTGCAGCCTGGCCTCAAACAAACACAACATTCTCTACGTACAACAGCCAGCTGCATGAAATAGAGTTGTCTGTAGGGCCTATCTAGAGCCTGTCACCAACAGGATGGCTGGCATTGCCTATGGAATGCTTTTGTCTGTCTGTGCAAAACTGTGTGTGGGAGGTCATATTAGTGACCTCCACTCATTGCCTTCCGCTTTCACTCAGTCTGCTACATTTGAGCATTTCATCGAGGGACCACCTTACTTCATCTTTCACTACTGGCTCTTGGAGGGACTGTTAACCTGGTTACTTGAAAGTCTGGAGATGGAGGTCTGGTCGGAGCTAGAGGCGTTAGACACCGGGGGTGGATATCTTATCATGGCCATCAGAAATGCCTTGTCGGCAGCCATTCATTGGGCTCGGGGAAAATAAACCAAACTGCCCCCCGCCCTCCTTCCCCCTCTCCCTGACTGAGTAGACAGATAACAGCAGACCAAGGGGGTCCCCTGTCCCCTTTTCCCCACCCGTCTATCACTCTTTCTCCCCCGTCTCGCTCTCTCTTTAGCTGGTTTTATTGCAGAGGAAACAGAAAACAGAAAGGCTCAGTGTGGGAAGCCACTTGTTATCTGAGAGTCTTGGGAATCGAGGCCTCGGCAGAGGCTTCACTCAGCGCACTAATGAAAGCAGGACAATTTAGCCGTTTTCGTTCCCAACATAGTTAGACCCCCCATCCCCATCTTAGTGCAGGTACTCCAGGTTTCTGCTCCCATTAGCCTCCCATCCCCAGCTTCCCTCTTCCTCTTAGACTGCCCCACACCTTGACCTCTGGTTCTCTTTTGGGACAGAGTGAACCTCTAATCCTGCAAATTGCTTTTGTTTGGCAAATCTTTTTGAAATGTACACCTGTGACTCAACAATATGTCTACAAGAAACTAACATGATTTATTGGCTCTAAAACAAGAATTATGAAAAATTAATCTGAATGGAGGAATGTCAGTCAAAGTAAAATGCTGATATTAAGTAAAATTAGGGTTGAATTCTTTAGTACTATAATCAAGATTGTACCAAAGTGCATTGCTGAGAGAAAAGGGGTTTTGTAGTGATGATGGGTACTATATTCTTGCCAAACAGCCTCTGCCCGCACATGGGACAAAATGGTGGAGAGTTAAAAAAAAAAAAAAAAAAGTACTTTTATCAGTATGCTACTGCTAATTCCTGAGTCAAAACAAGCAATACAGAATATACACACAGCATAAGTAATATTAAAACACTCCTAACTTCAGATGAGCAATATTTTCTGATTATCATTCCTCTGTAAAAATTATTCTGGAAATAAATATTAAATGTGAAAAATGGGTGGGTGACCCTGTACCTATGTTCTATGTACCTGTTCAATGTTTCTTGATTTAATAATAATAATAATAATAATAATAATAATAATAAATGTATATGAAGTAAATTGCACGGACTGAAGGGATGTGGGGGAATACTGCAATTAGATAAAATGTATGTAATTTAATGAAACTAATGGTTATGATATTCAGTAAATATAAAGCATGAAGGTGAACAAACATGGTGACAGTTTGTTTTGATAAAAATTTAAAATTGTCCTCAAAAATAAATCGGGCCATATTAACCACATATTTATTCAAAGAGGTGAACTATACTGCTGTTTACTTCAACCACACATAGTTTTAACTTTGTCGACACCATAGTTAGGGTGTTGCAGTACTTTGAAAATAAGAGAGGACTAGGCATAAGCTTGTCAAATGTCATAGAGGCCAAGACAAAGGGAACGGGCCCCAAATTGGGTGGCCTGGTTTATAGTCTGAAACCAACAGGTAACATGTTGACTCTTACTGTATGAGGGAATGTCCTGTGCAGTGTTTATTCATGTGATAACAGGCCTAACAACATAGTGACTGTACTTTTACTGCAGAAAATGTAATTTGACTGAAAACATCCCTGAATGTATTGTGTGCAGTCTGTTTGTGAGGCCTGCCCTTATAGACGGCATGATGGACAGGTTTTTAAAAGTCACACATGGCCCCTTGAACCAAAGAAAATCCTCTCTATTCAGCACTTCATTAAGGCTAGAAGATTTAAGTTTCCACAACTAAACAAAGCAGCAGAGATCCACTAAGTTCACCTTTGTTTGCCACATAGCTGAGGTTTACCATCCCCAGGTGACTGACTGAGAGCTCCTCTCTGTTCTGATTCCCTCCATGCTGAGATTCTCCCAGCGGAGCCAGGGCAGGGAGGCAGTGAGGCCATGTGAATGCTGCTCAGTAAGGTAAGACTTGGCCGCCGGGCATCCGGAGAGAGGGCTCAGCTCCCTTTGTGGTGGATCTCTGACAGGTTGGGGCGATGCACACACCAACCCCTCCCATCCACTTTCACCTGTGATATTGTCCCAGGTTTGAGGGGTGGAGGAGGAGACACAGGGATAGGCGGAGGGGCTGTAGAAGAGGCACTGAGATGTCCCCATAGGGCACGGCTTCTGTGTAGCTCGATATCCCAGCGGGCTTTGCCGGCCTCCAGAGAGAGGTTAAATGAAGCCAGGGCTGTCTGACGGACAAAGGCCGCAGGTCAGCACCCAGCCCTTTGATCCGTTCCTGCCCTCTTCAGACCACAGAGCCAGACCTTTTTGTTTCACCTTGCTTTTCTATCCCTAGGGCTAGCCCCTTTTTTCCTCTCAATCTGCCCCCGACAATGGAGTCACTTACAAAGCTCTGAGCACTGTATGGTCTGCCAGTCACCAGAGGGGAGAGGTTTCAAAGGGAAGGCAGTGGGGCTCAGTGTCTCCCAGGTCCCCAGTGAGGAGACAGATACTGACTCTTTCAGTGTTCAGCGCAGGGCCACAACCCCACAGCTGCACCCAGCACTTTAGAGGCCTTATCCAACAAAGACACAGCCAGGGAAGTTCATTTAGAGGGGTAAACAGAGGAAAATGGAGAAAGTTTGACTATACCTCAGCACCTAATCAGATAGGGTCTGTCATTTAAACATTTTACAAAACAGCATAGAGTAAAACATCACAGAAATGTAGAGAGAGAATTAATTACATTCCAAAAATTCATTTGTACATGGATGATAATGCACTTTAAAAGTAGATTTGTATACAGAGGAATCAGCTTGAATTTCCTACAAAATCCTTATGCTCATCCCAATAGCCCCTTTTACACAACACTTCTGTTACTGGAATATTTTGCCTTTATTCCAGAATGACATCTGTGTAAATGAAATGGTTTATCATTCGGTCCCACCTTTATCAGGGCTTTATAACACCTCCGGATGTGATAACAGAGCCCTGATAAAGGTGGAATCATTATTCTGGACCACTATGATAAAGGAACATGTCTCGTTCTGCAACCAAGGTGTGACTATTTGATGACTTATTGTGTGTCCGACCCCCATGCCATGTACATTAAAAAAAAAAAAAAAAGAGGTGCGGGCTGTGTAGAGTAAAGAAACATATAAACGTGACCAGAAAGATGTCAAACTGGGGAGATGAGACTCTGGAGAGGTTAGCAACACCACCTCGATCAGGGTATTTCCGATACACGAGTTGTACATCACACTATATGTCTTACTGCATCACTGCCCCTTTGATTGTGGAAAGTAAGTCTGCCGTGTACAAGTCCAGCCTGTCTCACCACTATTACTGCTTTGACTTGGCTGTGGAAATCTATCAGTGGTACAAAAAAGGTGGGATCACCATTTTTTCACCAACCACTTCAGCTACTGTTTCCATGTTGAAGAAAAATTGCGACATCTACATTGAGACATATCTATCACTTGCAGAAACATACAATGGTTACATTTTACTCTGGTGACCGGGTTGATTAGAAAATACAGCAGTTGGAAGTAGATAATCATGGGCAGACTGTAGGCAAATACACTAAAAATTTTAGAGGGTTGTAACTTTACAAGTTTTAACTACCACAGAACAGTTTACTGAAATATAGCCGTCAATTCTGTGTTTTTATTTCATTTCTGCCTAATGGTCATTTGGGGGAGGGAAAGGATTTATCTTGGATCCGCACATGCTCTTCGGCAGATGTGGGAAGATAGAGTAGAGCTAACATGTTTTGAATTTGTCTCCAGCCAGCTCCACAGCCAGAACACTCAGGTGTAGCCCCGTTCGGAGACCACAGTCATATAAAAGCCCAGAAGTAGCTGACATATTCTCCCTCCTCTGCCTGTCCTGCTGTGCTTAAAAACCTTGAAGTGTCTGGATCTCTCTGCCAGAGATGAATATGTCCAACTCTGCTGCTGGCAAGACCAAGAATCACTTGTTTTAGTATTATATTTTACTTCAGAGGTTGTGTTGGTATATTACCTGTGTAACTTTTTTAATATTCACCCTTTTTATGGAGGTATCACAAGCTTTACCAAGAAGCCAAAATGCAGGCCGCATATGATAATACACTCTAAACTACCTGAGGTCAAACAAGAAACGTAACCCTAAACCTGAAAGAGGACTAGAAGATGTTTACTTGTGAAGATTACTTCGTGAATTTTGGCCTCAAACCAAACCCCAACTTGCACAAACTGTTGTATAGATAGGATACTGCAAAAAGTGTATATTTGTGACATCTGTGTTTGTGATACAGCAGTGTTACCAATCAAAATAGGCATAGTTGCATGAGCTTGTGTGTGGCAGGGGCCCTGAGTGAGGGCCACAGGGGCTGGAATGTAAAGGCTGCACTGGGGGCCTCTGTGGTGCTAATGGATTAACAGGCCAGCTTGGCATGCTAATGGAGATTGTCTGTGATGTAATGAGCTTCTAATTAGGTCACCTCTGAGCTTGACCCTCTTGTAATGAGGGGGGTAGAAGGGAGAGGAGGGGCAGGGACTGGTGATAGCACCCTGACCTGCAGGTGTGAACCGGCCTGGGCTGTAAACAGGGTTGGACATTCCTGGCATTCTCAGCACAGCATCCCCTCCCGAAACTCCCCTCCTCCTGCCTGCCAATAACCCTTCTCCAGCGCTCTGGGTGGATACACACACAGAGAAACAATTGGAGCCACATTTCATGCTCCAAGGTGCTCCCCGGTTTGGCTCAAAGGAAAAAAAAAGTACCCTTGGGTTCAGCTATTCTTTGATTGTCGGACACAATTTTTCTTTATGATATCCCTTTCACATTGGGGTGTCGCAGCGCTGTGCTGTGACCTGGATTCAAATGCTAAAGGGATCTGCAGGAGGGGAACTATCTAATTAAAACTGTAAGATTATAATGTTCTTGTCTCCTTGTGGTGTATCGTTCCTGTCTGGCTGGGATGCTCGTCAGTTCCTAAACCTCTTCCTTGAAGCTGTCACTTTCTGTTTCTCTGCCTTGGCACAATGTGGCGCACTGATACCACCCCAAAGCCTTTCTCTAGCAGAACAAAACACCTTTTTATTGCCGCAGGGGAGAATAATTCAAATTTTGGCACAAGTGAAGAGATAGACAATCCAATCTATCTTCAATCATTAGAAGTACCATGGGAAAGCATTCCTGAGCTACTGCCAGTACTTTTATTCCCCCGTTCATGGGCATAGTGTTATTTCTTGTATGATTATTTTAACTGGGTTTCACAGTGTGGTCTTGCATATGATGTTTAATTTTCTCTCATTTTCTTTTGTTGAATAAAGCTATTTTACCATCCCGATCATAAATTGCACTACTGAGCATTTGGTTCTACTTATGGTTATGGAAGTATTTGATCTGTGAATATGTTTTCACCAAAATAGGCTTATGCACACAGATGTACATGCATATACACATGGTTGTCAGAACTGTCTCTGGAGGGTTTATATGCTGCATATGGGGTAGACAGTTGTTTGGTTGTAGATTTTAAGGCTTTACATCCCTGTGGTGTGGGTAAAACTTGGCTTAATATTCAGATACCTGAAGCCACTGACCAATCAAATCCAGCTGTCTTCTTTGAATACCTGAAGATATTGTATCCATTGACTTTAATAGTAAACACATCACTATGGAGATGATCTGAACTCATTTTCATTTGTCATGACTTAATTTCCTCAGCGGCAATAAAACATGTTACACAAACTCAGGTTGCTAGCCAAGTAACATTAATTCTAAATAAACCATGATGCAATGGTGTCTGTAAAATACAGACATCATGCAATTACAATATTGTGTATTGTAGAGATTTCAATAAAAACAGTGCATTTTGGCTAATACTAATCTGACTAATGTTTCTATAGCTGAAGTGAGCTGCAGAAATACTTTGGTGCTAAATCGTAGTCTTCTACTAGTAGGAAAAACCCAGCATGTGCTTAAAGTAACTTAAGAAATAATGGTGTTAAGATGTAGGTTTTGCTGTTCCGTGCGGGACAGATAGAATCAGAATAGGTCATCAGTCCTGCAGGGTGGTGAGTGTGCATGGAACTGGAGGGGAACTGCAATGATGAATGGCCTATAGGAGCTTATCGCTTTGTTTGTACTGTAGGACTTATCAGATGTTGAGGGTCTTTTCAGTCACTTGTTTGGAGTCCAGGTTTGCCTCACAGGCAAAAAACAAAAAAAAGTGAGTGTTGTTTATACTGTGTGGCAAATGATTAATTGAAAATGAATCAATGATGACTTCAAGAAGGATATGAACATTACAGGACTTAATAAAGAACTTAAATCAGAAATTAGTGGCTGAATAGAAAGTTGTCATCTGGGACTGTTATTACCCAAGTAGCTTATTTAGCTCATGTAATCATATTAAAGGTCATGTAGGGGCTGGAGCACATTCCACTATACATTGGGGTAAAACAGAAGCAAAAGGCTCCCAGTCCATTTCTGCTTTCTAAGGAAGATTAGAAGATAAGTAGATGTTTTTTTTTTCCATCTTATAATTTTCATTCTTAAATCTGGTCCAACTGTGGTTTTCTCTGCTGGGCTGTGTGTTATTTCAACTTCCTCAACTGGACCTCTGAGGGCAGGGAGGTGGAGAGACAGGAACCCCAAAGTAGTAAGTGGACGCTGTCTTTATCAGTCCCTTGTTCCCTCTCTTCTTTTAGTGGCCTAGACTCATTAAGCCATCTATAAATGGTCCGCTCTTAATGAGGAGGCTTTTATAGGGTTCTCCCTGAGCCTCCAGGGGATAATCAGACTAGAGTAGGAAGTCGTCTGTGTTGATAGCCTACCCGTTTTCTCAGCGGTGGTCTGGCCAGGCCTCTATCCCCACACCAGTATATTCTCCCATCTTCCTCCATTCCACTTTCTTCCTGTCATTTCTTTACCTCTTTTCCACTCCGTCTCTCAATCTGCTCATTTCACGATATGATAAATATCAGCTGGAGTCCGAGCTGCTTGTGGCTCTTTTAATTGCCTCCTTCCTCCCCTTCGGCCTAGCCGGCTGCGGCCCTTTTACGAGGCTCAGGCCCCGGACCCACCGGCTGCTGCTCACCCTTTCAAGGGTCTTCCTTCCCTCCTGAACCATGTTCCTCTATCTCCTCAGGCACAGAGAGTCATCTTGTCTCCATTCTCCATTGTAATACAAATAGAACAGTGCTGCTATGTCAAGCTGGGAGAGATCAAGGAGAGACGATAATTATCTCTGCCAAGGAGGCTATGAAATCACTCCTCTTGGTCTGTCAGTAGAATTACGCAACATCTATGTTTGATGAAACTTGGTGGTTATATCCATGAAATTGTATGGACTGTGTTAAATATTGGAGACCTTAGGCGAACCCTGTTTAGACATGGTTTTAAAATGTGTTTTCCGTAAACTTCCCCCTTAGGGTTTTGTATTTCCAAGGTGTCCAACTGATCACTTGGGTTCAGATTTCTTAAGCTAGCTAAAAAGAACTGGTTCAGTACTATGCACATGTAAACGCTGAGTGTTGCCATTCATCATTGGTCATTTAGGAGGTGTTTTCCAGTTAAATCCCTGTCTTTGATACAGCATGCATTAGCATCCATGCTACAACAGACATGTGGATAAATAATAGACAGTGGACAAAGATGGATGGCACAATGATGCTTTGTGCCGATATAGAAAAATTCAACAAAAATTGTGCAGATACAGAAATTGACATGTTGCTTGCGTGAAACTATGAAGCCATAAAGGGGACGAGGCATATGCCAACCAACTGACTGATTATTTTTAGACTCTGAAACTTGAGAGTCATTAGACATTACAATTTTTAGCTACCCATTTTTGCCCTCGGATCACGCCGCAGGGTACTGCCATCAGTTTGTCGTCCGTCCATATGTGCAAAAACGTTGGTGTGGACTGAAGTGCTGAGGGTTTTCAAGTGCATGTTTTGTTTATAAAATTGAATAGTATATTAGACACAAACTGATCAGAAAACCATGTAACCCTCATGAAATCAACATAAATGAGGAAATGAGTGAGGAAAAATTGTTTGATTTTCAGTTTGGCCAATCACCTAACATGCACAGGGCTGATCTAGGGTCAGGTAATGGCGGAGATTGAGATGTTTTTGTTCCACTTTTATGGAACCGTCATTGCGTCCATTTTTTATACAGTCAGTTAGTCTAATGCATCCCAGACCACCTGAGTGATCCTATTACAAAGTGTCTTGGTGGTCTTTTACACTTGTATTTAACACCAACTATGTGATGAGCTCACCTGGGATGCATTTTAAAACCAAGTGTTAAACAGGGTCTGATGAATTAAAACTAAGACATCCTAGTGTATTAACAGTCAGTTAAAGTAAGAACTGACAAAAGGAGGCAAAAAGACCAGAATTTGTAATTTAATAATGCTGTAGAAGATGAAGAACTGTGCTTTGGAACTAACACTAACAAAGTATAAAGAACAGTAAACTGGAGTGTTTGCTTTATTTACAGTGCTTTGACATTTCCTGCAACTATTTACAGCACAATGTAAGTTACTAGTGAGCGTTAAAAGGGAAAAAAAAAAGATCTCATGATAAAGTTGAGTAAATTATTTCCACTGTGAAAAATGACTAATAGGATCACAAACAGCTTATTTGACAAAAAATAGACTTAAATGAAGCAAAACCTTTCATTTACATGCAGGACTTTATACACTCAACATTGTTTTACCATTATTATTAATAGTTATTTATCATAGTGCGACTTGTGAGAAACTTAAAATGTTATCTTTAAGCAATACTTTAAAATAAGAATTATGTGCAAAAATTTACCCATTTAAAAAAAGTCATGAAATAAAATAGAACAAGGTATGTGGCTCTTCACCTCAAAGTGATTACTCTGACTCAGTTTAACAACTTTGTGTCAGCGTAGACATTTAGCAGCCCCAGATCTCAACTATAAAGCTTCCGTTACATTTCTCTCAATAAATTGTGCTTGTACAGCTTTAAACTTGTGGCTCTGGTACTCACAGGACAACAGTGTTTACTTAGTTGCTTAAGTAGATAATGAAGATTCATTTAATGTGTTGCCTTTGGTGATTAAAAGTGTATTCATCAATGTCATGTCAGGCGGTGCTCGAATGAGGGTGAAAGCCTATCCCTGAACAGATGTTTACCACAAAGGTCAGAGAGCATGCTGTGTTTACATCAGCGGCTTTAGGACGGACATGTTTAGAATTGGAAATGCTGCTGTAGGCAACGACTTTAATCAAATTACTTTTTTCCCCCCTTCCTCCTTCTCTCCCCTTCACTCTTCTGCTGCTCTTAAGAACTTTCTTTTTGTCTTACAAGATTCAAAACAGCCTAGCATCACTGCGCATATGTCACTTCCTACCTTAGGGTGAGTGTGGCCTCTCCACTTCCTCCTTTATTCATTCCAGAGGAGGGCTCTGAAACGCCGCTCCAATCTGAGCTCCAATGAAGGCCTTGTTTCAGGCCTTGGGGCTCTCTAAAAGGCATGCAGTTTGTGATTTGGAATAAGATATGTAAATCTGCTCTAGCCTTTAGTATGTTTCTGAGAGAAAAGTTTCTCAGCAGCTGCTTTTTGTAACTGTGTCTAAAGTCATGCCTTTTAATTCTTGGCATGAGATACAAAGAGGGGCTGAGAGAAGAGAAGGGAGAGGCATGGCTTATGGGAAATGGAATGATAGCTCAGACCAAAACAAATTGTTTCTGGTTTCACTTGGGCCCGACCCTATTATCAGGCTGAGTGTCAGATCAGACAACTGCTGCAACAGAGACAGTCCAGATGGAAGAGGGGAAAAAAAAAAAAAAAAAAAAAAAACAGACTGACGATAGTTTGCACTTGTATAGGCGCTGTTTTATATTTTAGATTGAAAAAATTGTATTCTGCCTGTGTGGGTGAACATGTGTGTGTTTGTGTGTGGGTAGCGTGAATGGGCCAGTAGGTTGAAGGTCAGGTCTAAGGCCATGGTTCTTGTTGGAGGGGGGGACAGGCAGTTAACTCTGAGTCGCAGACTTGAGGGAAAAGTGAAATTCCCTCTCAGATCCTAATGATGTTTTCTTTTGGAGTGAAAAATCTAAACATGCCCATTGCTCAGTAATGTGACCCAGTGTGGGGTCGCAGTCTGGTCACTGCAGGAAAGGCTTGTGTTTCAATTAGTGACGCTTAAAACAACATGTTTGCAGGATGCCACTAATAACAGTGTGCACACAAAGAGAAAAAAAATGATATTCTAGAGGATATCAAAATTAGATAAAAATCATTAGTGCACAGAGATGCTGCAGTGAGTGGTCTGTATATGAAGTATGATTCATTTGCAGCTGTTCATACTCTGTCTAATGAAAAATACCAGTTTAGGAGGTATTTACTATTTTCATTGCGCCACTTGTAATGATGCAAATGTTTGCTGACACATATGGGCTTGTAACCAGCGCTAACAAAATGTTGTCAATGCTTTCCCTAAGTTAGCATTGCAATGAATGTAGTGCAGGGGTGTCAAACTCATTTTAGTTCAGGGGCCACATACAGCCTAATATGGTATAAAGTGGGCCGGACCAGTGAAATAATATAAATAATAGGATAAGAAGTTTTAAGTGAAAAAAAGAAAGTGAAATTCAGTAATGAACATGTTTACATCTCTGAATTGTACTCTAACATAACATTAACAAATATGAATAACCTGAAAATTCTTCAGTAAAATAAGTTATTATATTATTATTATATTACGCCTCATTTATACATGTGAATCACAACTTGGAGATCACAGTGGATTGACAAATACACAAAACATTAAATAATAGGCAGAATATTATTAAAATCCCACATATCTCTTAAAAGATTTCAAGTTATTCACTTTTTATTTTTATTTTACATTAAAACAAAGAGAAAAAAGTGTACTTTTCATTATTTCTAGGTTATTATGATAATATTTTACTCTGATCCCCTTTAGATTGACCTAAAATGATTTTAACATAATCTCTTCAGTGTAATTTTTACATTTCACAAATTCATCCCACTGAATTGAACCCTTCGGAGGGCTGGATTTGGCCCCCGGGCCACATTTTTAACACCTGTGATGTATTGTGTATGAAGTGTGTTTTAGTGTTGGGAGTGTTGGTCATTTGTTGACATTCTAAGTCCATTTAAACGACATGAACACATGCACTGATTACTATGTAAACAAACAAACAAACAAACAAAAAAAACTCAAATTGCTTTTCCATGAAAATATTTCCGCACATTTCCTTATGAATCAGGCTAGCCAACATTTACACCATAGACAAAAACTTTATGTCAGAACATCAAATGCACAAGTTGCAACTTTAGAGCTACAGTTAAGTAAACATACACAAACCTTACATTTTTAACCTCTGACCTGTTAAACCCTGGGTCATTTGTTTCTGGGTAGAGTCACTTCAATGTAGCACAAAACAATGGATTAGCTGATAGCAGAAGCTTCATTTATGTAAAACCAAATTATGATGAAAAATCCACAAAAACTTGTATTCATCATGTCATAATGTGACTTTTGTTTTTGCTTGTCTTTGACTCTTTCAGTGAGTTTTATTCATAGAGGAATACCACTTGTGCTGTTGGATCCTTTAAGTGTTAGCTTAGCTCTGCAAAACTTCTCTAATTGGTCTAGAAATTGCTGATGACGTAACCTGGTCTGACTGTTAGCTTGTTTTTGGTATTGGCTCATCGAAGTGCTTGTTTGACTCTTTATTCTGGTTTTGTTGACCTTTTAACTGACATTCTTCTGGTTACATGATGTATATTGTATATATACGCAAGTGTTATTCAGCATTACCATGGCAACACAGATGTAAATGTAGAAGTGACTATGATTACAACAGCAGCCAACACACTTTTGTGACACAGCATTGACACATTTATAACTTTTACTTTGAAAACTAATCTTCTGCCTTCATTGCTCAGTTATTTTGCAGAAAAATATCGAATCTAGCGTGCATCGCCCACCATTGATCAACATGACAGTAACACAGACATAAGTATTAACAGTGTTTTTTCAGTGTTGACTTCTGAAGTATGATCTCACGCATCTCAACATCCATTAGCATTAAATACCCCCTCATCTGGTATTTTTCAATGAGGGCAGATGAATTATACTTTACAGATGGGCCGTGAAAAATGCAACAGTGCTCGTTTCCAAGTTCAGCGTCTGACACTTCATTCCAGTTTGTCTGGTGCGGGTGAAAAAAGTAGCTGTGTTTACGGGGATGGGTGGGGCACACAAGCAATAAGTCAGCAGCCACCAGCCAATGATGAAAATTTATAGCATTTTCATTGGGTGGTGAGCGGCTGTGTGGGATCTCTGTCCAAAGAACCCCTGTGGTTGTAATTAAGTGATACTTAAGCAAGGATAGGAACCACTTGAGATTTTTTCTTCTCCTCTGTCTCACTCTTTGTCCCTCCCCTCTCCTGTTTTACTCCTGTAATTGCATCATTGCACCGTGATGCCTTCCCTTCCCTTCTCTTCTCCTCGGTTCTCTAGTGACACCTCTGCCTCTGACTCACGGTGATACCTACGTGGTGTTATTATGGCTACCGAGCAGAGTTTGGGTGAGGCCCGCTCTTTGTTGTTGACAGGATAGCGGTGATTAACGTGCCTTCTTCTGACCCCAGCTGCAGCCTGCTCCCACAGCCCTCCCTTCTCGGTCCCTGCTGCTCCTGATGCCTGAACCTATTTGGCCCCTAGAGACACCCTCCGAAGCTCCCTAAGCTTCCAATGTGTGCACACATGTCTATTGCTTTGTATATATATGTTGTTTTTTTTTTTTTCGGGGGTGCTGTAATTACGTGTGAGAATAGTGGGGGGTTTGTTTAGCTTGCTTAATTATCAGCTAATCGCTTCCTATA
The DNA here is from genome assembly GCA_029822895.1 of Maxillicosta whitleyi. Taxonomy (NCBI): domain Eukaryota; kingdom Metazoa; phylum Chordata; class Actinopteri; order Perciformes; family Neosebastidae; genus Maxillicosta; species Maxillicosta whitleyi. The sequence goes on along the minus strand of JAPSES010000105.1, from coordinate 3,446,555 downwards.
ACTTTATAGTGTTTCCACTGTTTTATGGAGAATAGCTTCAGCAGTTCCTTTTTTTCTTTCGTATGGAATTTGCCTAAATGGTATGATGTCACCCTTCCCCACTCCCATCTAACTCGCCTTGGGGCACTATAGACAAGGAAAATTAGAGGGGAACTTTCACATAAAAGATGAAGGCTTGGCTGGCTTCAAACTGAGTCAGGTGATGCAAAGGAAAACAGGTATTCGCGGGTTCATTTCTGCCGTTCGGTAGCGACAAATTCACTTTTAATTGCAGTAAAAATATCCCGGAAGTAATTTGATTTTCCAGCAGGAGTTGTAATCAGTTTCTCCTCAGAGTGGCCTTGCTGACCACAAAGTCTGCTAGTTAGTTAACCGCATTAAAGTTGCTGTGTTGGGCGATGTTGGATTAAAGAACAGGCCTTAGGGGAGCTCCCTATACAGTCCCTGAAACCACCCACTGTTTCTTGTGTGGTTCAGATGTATGTGGGTGGAGATGTGCATGCAAGGTGTGTGTTTCTGTGTGTGTTTGTGTGTGAATGCAGACGTGTCTTGACATTAAAGGTCTGCACGCTTATGCCAAACCGCCATTGCCCAGAACGAAACTCTTCAAACTCGCCACAACAGGCAGCGAGGTGGATTTGCTTTTCCACCAACCCCCGGCCCTCTTCGCTGTTTGCCTGAAAAACAACCTGAGCTTTATTTCATGGCAGAAAACAAATATTAAGTGCACAGCTTTTCGACTTTACCTCTGCTACTGTGTATCTTGCCTGGCTCTCGTTCGCTTCTGTTCCTTCACGTCCCAGATATAATTATAGCTGTCCGAGGGATGATTATATGTTTACTCTGGAAGCTGGCCGACTGCCTGTCCCCAGTCCCTGAGGAGCTGCCTCTCAAAGGGGTTCCTCTTGAAAGGCACCACAAAAGTGGCTTCAGCACAGCTCCAACATGAGGGAGAAGATAGAATGAGTCAAGAAGACAGGGAGGAAGATAAAGCAAAAAAGGGAGAAAGAGAAAGTGGTTGTGCCTTTTTGTTACAATATCTATTTATACACGCGAAGTCTGGCCAACAATCAGCAGACGAAAGCAGCATGAAAGGGAGGTATTTGGCAGTCGCATAATAAATGGCTTTAAAAAACAATTACACATTTTATTTATGCAGATATCAATTTGTCTAACACCCTGTGCTTTAGAGGTGGCTCAGTCCACACATCCTTTGTCCCAGTGGAACTACATATACTTATGTTAAAGAAAAAAAACCCTCACCAATAAAAGCACAAATACAAGTGAAAGTTCAACTTTGAAATGTATAAAAATGAGAAAACTAACTATTCGTAGGACATTTCTATCTGCTGTATCAGTGGAAATGTAGCCACACCATAGATTACAGTAAAGGTTCAATGATTATTAATCAAGTTGCAGACTGTTGCCACCGTATAAGAGCTGAAGAAAAACACTGAATAACTAAGAAGCAAACAAACTTAGAAAACAGAGGAACAGAGTAAGCTGAAACACAAACTCAAACACAGCTTCATATAAGACCATAATATAGATATTGCACCTTTAATGTCATACACAGTAGATTATACAACTATCCTAATGAAAATAATGAACATTGATACATCTGTTTCATCTTTGTTTATGACATATGTGATATGTCCTATTTGTAAGAAGGGACTGTCTCTTCTAAAAAATAAAATAAAATTCATCCTAGTGTTGGGAAGACACACAATGATGCACAATAATGATAATTGAAAATTCACCTTAAATGCATTAATAATTCTGTTTGAAGATGTGAATTCTTTAAGGGTATATAATGTCGATGTTTTAATTAAAAACAGCATCCACACAGCAACGCCCCTCAAGAATTTCGGGAAATCTGAAAAGTCCTACCCCCCTACTAGGTACTTTTTTCAGGGAAAGTTTGGGGTCAAGGGAAAGTTTTTTTCCTTGGGTAATTTTGGTGGAAGCATGGCAAGATTTTTCTGACTCTTGGGTAAATGATAAAAGTTTCTGCGGTAGAAAAGAGCTCTTTGTTGTTTCGGTAACAATTCAGAACAGACTTATGATTGTTTTTCATTTTATTTTATGCTGGTTTTCATTCATAAGGTGCATGAGCATCACCTATTTGGAGTGTGAGTCACATTATTACCACCTTAAGGCCAGTACTGCAAAAGCAATTGTTATCAAAGGGGAGGGTGAGGGTTATTTCAGTCAGTTTCAGTCTCCCACCTCCCAACGAAATACCACAGAATATGACACATTAAACCAATGAAGCATTGGGAGTAAAAGAAAAAGTTGACGCACAAGCACAGATACCTGAAAGTCATTACAGTAACAAAGTATCTGGGCTTTGCTACTTCCCGCTGCTCAGATTTGACGTAATGTGTTTTTATTAGCTTGAGGCTGTGAAAGAATTCTAAAAAAGTCCCCCCTTTGTATGCCCAAATAGCTGCCATTATCTTTGCAAGTAGCAACATTTTGATCAAATTGGGTGTGTGGCAGTGACTACTCACTACATCTTGTTTCATATTTTAAAAACCCTCCCTGAACAAGGCTTAAATAGATCTTCAACTGTGATTTAAACTGTGTGAAATCATAGTTTTAGAATCCACGTCCTAACACCGCATGTCGTTTTGGTGTTGGCATGGCTTAATGAAGTGTTTTTAATGACTTGAGACAGAATTTGCAGACAACTTGTTCATGTTGCCTAGCAATACCTATCAATCTCTCCATAGCTGCTATACATAAATGTCCCTTTAGGCCAGGCAAAGGTCATCATTCCACACCTAATTAACACCGCCTACACTCCACACACACTGACACCTCATTTACACCTGCGTTTTCTTTTAATAAAAATCACAGAGCTGCATATTCAAGGGTACAGTAGAATGTAGGCGTGCAGCAGAACTCAACCAAAACATGTGCTTATGTCATGCTTTGACTTGTTTACAGTTCTGAAAGCAGACGGGGCTGACCTGTAACTGTTAGTTGACTGGTAATCCTTGAGAATTTGCGACAGCTAATCACCTCAGCGCTGCTCTGAACTCTGGGCCAGCTTGACAGGAACGACGGCAAAAAAGAAAGTTGCACACAAAGAAGCAAATGCCGGAAATTCAGCGCCTGCTATCGAATCTTTTCCAACCGTGTATAAACAAATGAATAGTTTGTTTGCTGGCCACTGGGAGGACACGCCAATAAGCTGACTCTGCAACATTATTTTTGTTGAGCTGTGATCATCAACATAATGTTTGCCTGAGGGGTCCACAGAGTATATGTTGGCCCCAGTAAGGTTAAAAGTTGGATGTGCACAGCTTGTATATTTGTGGATGTTTGGTTGTAAACTCTACTTGGTTTCCAGTTACCTAATTTCCTGAATGAGAACAAATAAATAAATACAAACTTGCATAAAGAGACTTTAGACGACCAAGCACACTCTGGTTTTGACACCATAATGCCCCCACCGATACCTCTTTTTTAATGAACGCACATCAGTTCCAACTTGAGGTCTACACACAGATACTCCTCTAAGCTGTGGACATTTCCGAAGACCACGCATCCAGACTCGCCTCAGTGCTCTCCTCGTAATGGGCGGTATCAGTGCTCCCTGAGTCCACGAAGGACGATAAAAGCCAGGATAGCTGGGTTTTATCTACACTGCTGAAAGTCAGCCATTGACACTATGCACTTTAGAGGAAGTATCACTCACTAGGAGGACCCATCTGTCCTCTCATCTCATCAGTGACAGTGACAGTCAGTTCCCTTTTCAAGATCGAGACCAAAACTGTGTTTATAGTGTCATCTCGAAGAAAAATGGTCATATTATTATCATTTATTTATTGTTCAAACTGATGCAGAGTTCTAGTGGAAAAAGTGAAACATATACAGCACAGAACTTGTTTGGCACAATTTTAGAAATCAAAGCACAGAACAATTGTAAGCTACAAAAACCAGAGCAAGGTCAAATTCCTCAAAAGAGGAGGTGTGTTTCCAGCTTTCCGGTTTTTATTTGTCTTTTCAATTTGTGCATGAAAACAATGGAAACACTGAAAACTTAAAAAGAAACAAACTCAAACACATTTTAAGCAGCAGAAATGCAGAAAAAGTAGTGAACTGATTATCGTACATAACCTGGCGTAGCTGCACATTTCATTAATACTGTCCCAGGACTGAAAATAGATCTAGTTTAATCCACTATCAATCTTTTAAAGAAGTGATAGAGGGTTGAGTATGATCTAAACAAATCGCATCTTAGGGGGGTGCTAAGTGCAGGATGTAATGACAGTATTAATGCAAATACCACTGGGGTCAGATATTGTTTTGGTGGACCATTTGTGCACTGGGAAGACAGCCAAGATATTAAAATAACTAAATCCATGTAAAAATGCAACATCAAAATATATATCATTTTTATACCATCAAGTCATCAAAAACAATGGTCATGCAATTAAGTACTAACTCCTGTGTGTATCATGTGACTACAACAGACAGAAAAGAAAACACGGAATGTCTAAAAGTAGGGACCGATTCTGATACCAGTATCAGTATCTGGTCCGATACTGAGCGTGAGTGCTTGTACTTGTACTCGTAAAAGTACTGATACAACCACACCGATACCACTTATGGCAGCGTGACATTCACTGTTAAGTGCAGCAGGTACGGAGGAGTAATATCAGCAGTGTGGAGATTTAACTAAATAAACGACGTGCCAAAAGTAAGATCGACTGGAAGTAACGTTAAAAACACAGATGGATACAGAAAGAGCAACTGTGTGAGTTAGTGACAAACTACTGACATATTTATGACAACTACCCTGGGCGGGGCCGGTTTATGTCCTACTTATAATACTATGGGGGTATGGAGCGGTGCGGACCACCACAAACAGAAGTAAAAATGAAACTTAAAACTCATGTATATTTTCCTGCTGAAGCTTCACTTTTAAATCTTACCAATGGAAACACTGCAAGATTAGTATCACATTAGTGTTACGTCTGTCGTCTCCATGTTTGTTATTACTGACTTTCTTCTTCTTCTCATAAAACTTTACTTTTCTTCCTGGTATTCGTCCAGTATGGTTAATTGAGAGCGGCGCCCCCTGGTGGATTGATTGAGAAATGCTCATTCCAACACATTAAATGTCAGAAGTAGCACTTAGTACCAGTCAGACTAATGACAATGACTATAAAGCATGTTTTCAGAAGGAACTAAGAACTGTAATGGGATTACTATTACTACTCGTATTGGTACTTGGTATTGGCAAATACTCAAATCGGTATGGAAAAAAGTGGTATCGATGCATCCCTACCTAAAAGCACTGTTTTTGTCAGTAAACTGAAATAGTTATTGACGTAAGAACTGGAGTGATTTTGTTTTTATCAAGAAAATATGAAGAATGGATAAATATCAGCTCTGAAATTAAACTGTTATGAGTTATTTTTGTTGTTATCATTATATTTCTCTAAACATGAACAAAAATTGAGGAAAAAAAGGTGGACTAATAGTTTTTCTGTGAGAGAGGACATTGTTTTTTCTTGTAGACAGGGGAATTTCACCAAATAAAGCAGCACAAAACAGACACCAATACAAAGTTAACATGAACACAAGCAGAGGCATCTTAAAAGTTCATTACACAATAAAACATTGAAGGAAATATATAGATCCTTTACTTAACTGGATTAAATCTCATTAGTCACTTTTCCATTGGACAAATGCACAAAACTTTACCAATATATACAAATGTTGAAAAGTGTGTAATGTCAGTTTTTCCTGTTTTTTAAATGACAGATAAGATAAGACAAGCCTTTGTTAGTCCCACAAGGGGAAATTCCAGTTTTACAGCAGCAAAATACACAGGACCAAAAGAAGTGCAAAATCAAAACTAAAGACAAACCGACATATACAATTTACAGCTACGCACATGCTGATCATGCCACAGGTTGGATTAGGGATGCAGTTTATTGCTCAGAATTATATGTAACAGTTATATGTGATAATTATAATTATTTATCATTATGAGAAGCCATTCCATAAACATGGTAACAAACATAAATATCTGTTGTTTTGAATCTAGAATGCTTGTTACCCTTCTACCCCATACTAAATTAAAAAAAAAAAATTCTGTTTCTTGGTGTGTCCACACATACTGTGCCATGTTTGTTTTAAAACTCTTCTTTGCTTGTTATAACATCCATTAACATCCATTTTTTTGTTCACATGATTCTAGTTGCCCAAAAAGGTCTTTCCATTGCAGGTTTGTGCAATATAACAATTTTGCAGCACCTGAAAAATCTCCTCGTGGCAGCACAAAAACTTTTCATCCAAAAATGAGAGTTTTGGTAAAATTTTCGCTCTCCCATTAGGCAAATTTTTATCTGCAAATTATATTCGCATAATTTAAGGGTCAATGGAAAAACAACTAGTGAGATTAAAAACCTCTTTTCCAACTGTAACCAGCATAAGGTGCACATTAAGACAAGTAAGCAATTTTCATGTAATACAAATAAATAAATACAGTATATAGTTATATGTGATTAAAAAAAATGATGATGAAACAATGATTTCAGTGCAAACTAGAAGCTATCACCTTTACTAAATTTATTTAAAATAGGCTTAATTTCACCCAATATTAAGAAATTTTGATAACTTTCGGTATATTCTTCAGCTCTGGCCTTTTCGCTCAAGTTGAATGTTAATCTACCATTAATATGCACCTAATGTTCATGTCAGTGGGACAGCTCCTAATATTCCTGTTATAGTAGTCAATGGAAACATGCATTAATTCACATTTTTTTGCCAGTCATGTGAAAATTCTGCTCAAATCTGCAACACATTTGTATGAAAACATGACTAGTGTGAAATCAGAATGCCCATCTTATCCACACTTGCTCACTTAAAGATGACAATGACTCAGTGTCTCCCATCTGGGCTCTTTATCCATCTAAACTGGTTGTGTTTTGTTCGCATTGTAGTCTGTTTAATTCTTTCAAAATCACCCACTTCACCAATGGCAACCTCAACAAAAAAGTCAATCACAGGCAGCGGCTGTTTTTGCCGCCAGACAAAAGGAACAAAACTGAAGTTGGTGGGTTTGTCCACCATAATTTGATTGCTGACAAGTGAGGGGAAAAAGGTCTGTCAGCTTAGCGACGATACCTAACAAAGGGCAATCTTATTGTAAACGTTGTAGCACTCAATTGCTGGATGATGGGGCGCCGGACAATGGAACAGCAGGCAGCACAGGGCATAGCGAGGACCCTCCCTGCGGCTTTCTACAGCAGTAATGACAGCCTAAGTGCCAACAGCAGGTGTCTTCCATTCAAGGCTAGGCAGGTTAATAAAGTTTCCCCTGAAAGTCAATAAACAAGAGCTTGTTCACACACTGGCTAATTGTACTCGTTCTAGTCCTAGCTCTCTCTCTCCTTCTCCTGCACTGCCATCAGTCTATGTCTGGTTCTTTCTGCGACTTTTACAGCAAGAATAAAGTTTAAAAACAACTTTCTGTTTCTGTTTCAGGTGTGAAACACTATTTCTGAAAGTTACAGTAGACTAAACCTGAGACCAGTCACTGTATTGGTCATTTTCCTTTCCATGTTACCACATTTACCACTTGTTGCAAAAAGAGATGACTGTTCACTTTTCCTGATTTTAGACTTTAGTCAGTCTGCTGTTGTGTTACAGTTTAAGTCAAGGGTGTCAAACTCATTTTAGTTCAGAGGCCACATACATACAGGCCAATATGACCTCAAGTGGACCGGACCACTGAAGTAACAATAGCCCATAAATACAGACAAATCCAACTTTTTCTGTTTATTTTACAAAATGTCTACATTTACAAACATTCCATTGGCAAAACAAATGAATAAGCTGAAATTTCTTAAGAAAAATACATGAAATAGTATGCCTCAACTTATTGATATACATGCATTAAAGTTTACAATGGATCTGTAAAGGCACAAAACATTTAGTAACAGGCACAATATTGTTTAAAGTTTTGGAGTTCACGAGTGAAAGTACGAAAGAGCGACGGGCAGATTGGGGTGATTTCTGCAATGATGCAGATGCTAAACTGGTGCATTTTCTTTTTTCTTTCTCTTTTTAACCTTTATTTAACCAGGAAAAAAATCCCATTGTCATTAACCTCTTTTCCAAGGGAGTCCTGGCCAAGAGGCAGCATGAAGTACAAGCTACAGTTACAGCATATGATAGTTTAAAGGACATGTCAACCTATGAAAAACAAGGGCAAGTCATTGATTTAGTCTCTGGCACTTTGGATTTGGACTTTAAAGTATTCAAGGAGAACAATTCAGTTAGTTTCCGGTCTTTTCAGTCCATTGTAGTGAAGATGGAGCTAAGCTGAAAACCTAATCTCTCAATGTACCGGTCGATCCATGTTCCGAACCTATGAGCCTATGGTCATGAGCTCTGGGTAATGACCGAAAGAATGAGGTCCCGGTAGAAGCAGTCAAAATGAGTTTCCTTCGCAGGGTGGCCAGGCTCAGCCTTAGAGATAGGGGGAGGAGTTCCAACATCCAGTAGAGTCACTGCTCCTCGATGTTGAGAGAAGCCTGTTGAGGTGGTTCGGGCATCTAGTGAGGATGCCTCCTTGAGGCTGACCCAGGACACGATGAAGGGATTATATCTCTCAGCTGGCCTGGGAACACCTCAAGATTGGAAGTGGCGGGGGGGAGGGCTGTCGGGGCTCCTCTGCTGAGGCTACTGCCCCCGTAACTCAGATGGAAAAGAAGATGGTACAGTACGGATTTTGGTCTGAACCACTGTTGTTGGGCTAAAATGAGTTTGACAGCACTGACACTGACGGCTAGCTGGTTTTGACCCACGGGCCGTGTCTTTCACTCCCTTGGTTTAAGTAGACTCCAGTCACCAAACCACAGCACTATCAAACAGACCAATAAACATGGAATTTTCCCCATTTTTCATGCTAGACATAAGCGCTGATATTGGGTGATTGACAACATCAGCAGAGCTACAGAACATTAAAGGTTGAGTTTTTGTAAGCTGATATTGGCGAATAAAGCGGCACATAGAACCATTCACCTCTCCTGGACTTGACGTTGAAATGGTACCTTATATGTGTTTGATCAGCTCCAACTTCAGGATTTAGAGTCACATTCTGTCCACACTAACAGATATGATTTGCTATACATATATTTTCTTCCTGTCCACGTGACAATGTAAAACTCACTTGGACAAACAGTCATCATTCAGTCTCAACATGTCTGGTGGACTTTAAACTGTGGACACCTTGAATAATTGGACATCACAGGTTTGAATCTGTCAGGAAGTTGAGCAGCAACAATAAAATAAGAATTTCACCTGTCAGAATCTGGCTCAGAGGACAAAAAGGAGATCACATAAGTAAACAAAGTATCACAAGTAAATTTACTTAAGAAACTAAGGGCGTATTCACACCAGGAAGGTTCGTTAGTTCACTTGCTTTGATCCTGACCAATTAAAAATTTTATTTTTTTAAAGTGCACTTTGCTTTCACATTGTGATTAATTGCAACAGGACCAGAATTTATAAACTAAAACACATGTGCTAAGGTAGTTCGCCCATTGGATGGTAAACATGTCGGCGGGATAAAGCAGAGATTTTGTGTACTGTTCTCTTGTCGCCATAATTAATGAATGACTTCTTGTGTCATCTTATGATAATAAACAAATCATCGCATTTATGATTTAATGGAAAAACCAACATTATGCACTTCTGTGTTTTTTACATTACGCAAATACTGGTAAAGTTTTGCACATATGTTCAATGGAAAATGGACTATTGATGCCTCGCTGCTTTTAGTTTTCATGTGTTTTTTACATTATTTGGTTTTGGCCATAACGCTGGTCCGCTCTGTATCCACGCTGACCTCGATTTACTGCAGGTCATACACTGAATTACACACATGGATTTAATGTTTCAAGATAAGTTATCCATAATCATGCAGGTTAATGTGACCCAAGATGATCAATAGTCAAATCCTTCCTTAATAAATATGATGAAACAACTTTTACAAATGAAGTTGGGCCCATACATTACAAATAAGTAATAGTAACTCCAATGCTTTATGTTCACTCAACATCCTTTAACAAAATTATGTCTCGCTAAATGAAAATATTTTAATAAGGTGGAAATCCTTTCCATAATTTTATTATGTTCATCCAACAGATTAGTTTTTTGAGGGTACACTGAAAATATGAAGACATATTAGGATAGACTTCAGCCATTTCCGTCTCTGCTTTCTATGTTATAAGATTTGGATATAAGATTAGCATTATTCAAGCGTCCTGGGAACTGCAGAGGTACTGGCCTTACAGAATACAGACGATCTGTGTGTATTTAATTAGAAGAGCAGATCAAAAATTGCAAACAACAGAGAACATTAAAACATGGTTTGTGAAAATCCCCAGATACTTCCTCTTATATGGAACCTGTCAACTCTCATTGTAGTCCTCTTTATGCACACAAATCCTCCTGTTACGCATATCTGTCACGTACATGCTGTTGCCATTCTTTGTCTACGCGGCTCTAACGAAGTCAAGTCTCTGAAGCTGCTGTTCCATCTTTAACAAAAGCCAAATAAACAACTCCTTATGTTAAAGAAGAGAAAAATAAGTGCAGCGGCCAGGAAAGTCAATGAAACGAGCTTTCATCGAGAGAAAGAAAGAAAGAGAGAGAGAGAGAAAGAAAGGAGGGGTGGAAGAAAACTCCCACACCACAACCATGTAGCAAATTGGTTCAGTGCAGTGAACCTGCAGTGGACTGCATTTAGGCAGGCAATAAGCAAAACAGGGGAACATGAAATGATATCTCAGCGCATTTATCTTGATAAGCGCAGAGGATGTTGAGGCGTAATAGGAACAACATGGCTGGTAATGAGAGGAACAAGGCATGATGGAGGAGTAGACATGGATTACCAGCATTCCTCTTGATGGGGTTTTATGGAGGAAAAAGAAAGAATAGAGCTCCCTCGTTTATTTGATTTTAGAGGTTGTGGTTGGGGAGAAAAAAAAGCTAGATAAATGCATGTTTCATCAGGGCTAAATATTTCCACCCTGTGAAAAAATGCTGGAAAGCAAACACAAGCCAGATTGTGGACTAGTGGTAGGACGATTGTGGGTATTTGTTTACATGTTGCTCTGTGTGTATGTGTGTGTGCGCCTTTGCAAATAAATACCAAGCCTAACCACGCTCCATGGCATAGCAGGTGCTTCTAAAACAATGGTAGCTTAAAGTTAGTGTTTACCAAAGCTGCTTCCTTTCCCTTTGCCGTCAAGTGTTTAACAAATAAAGAAGTGAACGGAGAAGATTGATTCGAGGAGAAGAACCGAGGTGGATGGTTCAAGTCTGGGGTGAACACGTTCATCGCTGACAGGTTTGCTAAAAGGCTTCCATCAAAGTGAAAGATTTCCTCATGATTTTCCATCCCTTCACATGCCAAAATGATTTTTTTTTTTTTTCTCTGTCTGGTCTTTTTGTTTTTGTCTAGTGACTCAATCAGCTATTATTTATCTTAGTTTTTAATGGGTTTTTTCTTCACTTTTAGCAAGAGGAGGAGAGCACACAATGTTTTACTTCTTGTCTTTACTGTCTCCATTTTAACAAATTTCGGCGCTTTCTTTGGTTTCATTCTTTGCATCATTTCATCAAGTCTGATTTCCCCTAAGTGTATAAAATGACTCATCATTCAACTGTACATATTTATATTTGAATGCTTAAATAACAAAATGGTTCAATTACTAAAATTATAAATATATATATATATATGGATTGTCTGGACACCAAATAAAATACTATACATAACATTAAAAAAATACTACACACTGTCACATTTGGTAAGGTCTGGTTAGAAATACTGCGGCTAAGGTTATTCTACCATATCCTCCTGCAAATGCCTTAAGGTTTGTCCTCATTTAAACAATATGACTTTTGGTGTTCTTTAAAAACATGTATTTATGGAACAAGATACAAACAACAAAGAGAAAACATGTCATAAAAGGTACAAAATGAGACAGACATTGAAGGGAGACATTCATTCTTTTGTTTTATTTTGCTTTATTTGAGTGTTTTAATAGTATTAACATAATATTTAACTAAAGTTAAGTTATAAATGTTCTGACTTCGATGACATTAGAGTCCATTTTCCATTTTTACTCAAGAAACAAACTTAAATCAGTAGTTTTAAACTACGTGAAGAGTGTGTACTTCGTCTTTATATCAGATGTGGTTGTTATATTAAATATATGTGTGTGTGTGTGTGTGTGAGCTCACAGACACAATGATGCAGCTCAGTGGTGTGTTCACAGTTCCCGGTGTTAGGTTTAGTCAATCTCCTTTGTATCCACAAAGCAAAGCAGCTCCCGCACATTTCTGGAATGACTCACATTTCTCCCCTCTCTGTCCTCTTTTTAATTATTGCTGATCTACTTACGGCTCCCAAAAGCAGAGCCAGTTCTCTCCCCCTTCCCTTCCCTTTCTCCCTCCCGATCCTTTCTGCCATGTCACTGTCGGAAACTGAGGTGAGATCAAGAGAAAACAAATCCACTGAGCCGCGGTGAAGGATACTCCCTTCTTGGTCATCTGGACTCCATTTTGTTTCCTTTAGATGCTATCTTTTTCATATTGCTTTGCAATCAAACAAGTAAGTGGCAAGATTAAGGTAAAGAAACCCCGTTATGTAGAGTGGATTAAACTGTTTAAAATAAACAGGAGTTGTAAGATGAGAACTGTTAATTTTCTCAGCACCACATTACCAGTGCCAAGTCTTTATTTCATAAACAAGATTAAATACCAGTTGATGTAATCACAGAAACATGTTTTTCCCATGGCCTCTGACAGCAGCATGGTGGTATACAAAAACAGATTCATGTCCAAAAATTGATGAGATGAGATTTTATCCTGGTGCTTGTCTGAAAACAGAAGCGGTTAGTCAGTGGAATGCTTTGCAAAGAGTGGATGAGATGGACAAGACCATGTAACATGTTCTGTTTGACAATAATGCCAGTGTGATCCCACAAAAAGCATTTTGAGGGATTAGTTTTAGTCATTTTTGGTGTATGATTTTAGCTTAACCAGCACCCCCACAAACCTCACAAGAACGAAGGGGTTCAGAAAATAGATGGATGGACTTTAACTTACAGGTAGAATTTCATTATAAAACACACACATTACATAATAAGTACAATTAAATAGGACCAATTGAAGAACACCTTCACATTAGTCACGAAAATATAATGGTTCCTAAC
>JAPSES010000105.1:3374111-3430720 GCA_029822895.1 Maxillicosta whitleyi | reverse complement strand
AAATGGATATTTTCCAATCCTAATTTGTTTTAGCTAACCCTTTCAGTAAACTGAAAAAACCTTACATTTAGCCATTAGCTTTTGCTTTAGGTCACGCCCATTAGCTCTTCAGCCACACTTTTTTTTTTTTTTTTTTTTTACCTATTTTAACACTTAATCACACATTTATTCAATGCATAATATTTATGTTCTGAAAGCTGCATAAAAATATTACATTTTATATTTTTGCTACGTTGTTGCTTACTGTGTACATGGACATAAATTGGTGTCTGTTATTCAGTAAATGTATAGATTTGTACACTTTTTATTTTTTTTTTTTTATCACCTTTTATCACCAACATTAATCCATGGTGTTTTCAGCTGCTTAATAATGCATACTACTACTACCACTGTTGCTACTACTACTATTACTACTACTACTACTAATAATAATAATAATAATAATAATACAATTGTAATAATACATGTTTTACTGTCCTACTAACTTACAGAAAAGTTAATACAGTTCAGTCAAGTCTGGAAGTCAGTCAGTGAAATGTGTTTGTTGTTGATGTTGAGTATTTTATTGTGAATAATGGCAGAATTCTTTATGTCCATCTGATTTTTCGACCATGAAGAAGGTCCAAGACAAATAGACTTGGAGGGCTGAGTCGGTTCTGGGACACTGCTGGTGCAAACATGAACACGATCAACTCCGGAGGACCTGATGTTGCCATGAGCACCACAGGTTAGATTGATTTTAACTTATTCCTGAGTGTACTTTCACTAATGGGCAACATGACATCAGTTTATCTTTGTAGTACTTGGCCGGCATTCCTCATTAACAAAGAAAATCAACTGCTATCGTGTATTTTTAACGAACCACTCTCAATAGTACACCTGAACATCTACATAAGAAGACCTTCAGGTGCATATACCCCTGTTTGGGAACCACGTATTATAGAATTTGGTGTTAATATGATTAAAACAGTGAATCAGTTACATTGAGCATTTTCCATTTCTAATCAAATATGCACCATTCTTTCATGAGTTCTGACCTGTTTTCCTAACGGACATAATTTTGCAGCGATAAGCACCCATCACATTTTCCTAAATATCCCATAAATCCTCCAGACAAGCAGTAATGGCTCTCTGTGCCCTTGCTGTCAGATCTACTTTGAGTTGGTACAATGCCAATGTGCTATTACCCACGATCTCCCATGGCAGGTAGTCTCCCTTGTCTAAACAGCGCTGCCCACCAAGGTAGAAAACCAACACTGTCATCCAGGGAATTAGAGCCACTCAGGAATATTCAAATTTTGGCAGAAATATTTATCCTGCCAAATTTGATATGTACAGGCAGGTGTTTTAATAGGCTTAGTCAGGGCTTTGATGATGGATGACAGAGCTACCTACTGCAAATTAGGTCCACTCACTTAACATGTTGAGTGTAAAATTCCCTGACATGCTAGTAAGTACTGCACACTAAGATTTGTATTTCATCAAGTTATGCAACAGGTTTCTCGCATCGATCTCTTCAGTTGAAGCTGGTGTCACAGTTCATTAGTGGAACTAGACCTCTGCTATATGGTTGGTGCACATTAGCATAAACACACGGCGACTTTTTGGCGTGTCAGTGGTGATTTCTTTGATGGAGGGTCCTTGGGGAAGCCACTACTCTGATTTCACAATGATCCGCAGTTTGTTCCTCATATTCAATGTAACTCAGAGATCCATTTCAAATTGTTAAAGCAAATGTGAATTAATAGGAGCATTGCCGCACAGCGGTTAATGTCAAATGAGGCAATGAATTCTCTATCTATCTCTGGTGCACTCTCTCTGTGCATGAGCGCTCACGCAAACTGGATTCTGACTCAGGACGAGGCCATTAGCCCAAAATGAATGACACATTCCTACAATGCCAAAGGTCAGTCACCCCATTAGAAGTGAATAATTTCCACAAGAAAAAAAAAATTGCAATATCGCAAGTCTCCTGCGAGGAATCTATTCAGTTTTGACAGGACATTTTGACTAGAGGCAAAACTCAAAATCTATTCAGTAGTCAATTTGCCTCCCCAGCTCTGATTATGAGCGTTGCTGCAGCAGCAGGGTTTGATAGCTGCTATAATACTGCCAGACAGTCCAATTTCTCTCCTCACTTCTTCACCATGCCATTCACACCACACACACACACACACACACACACACACAGTCCAGCACTATATGCATAACCGCGATGATACACCATTGAGTCAATAACAGACTCAGAAAAAAGTAAATCACTTTCCCATATCTATGTATTGGTTATCACAAGAAATCCAAATGCATTTCACTTCGTCTGATGACAAACAAAGGCTTCGAAATGTAGTCGGCCATGACAGTTTGAGCAAATTAAAAGTTCTCAATGGCGGTGGCAGGATTTGAGATAGGCTCCGATAGCGTCTCCTTGGCTTTCCTTTCTTTCATTCTCTCCTTCTATTTGAGGCTGCCTATCAGTAATTTGTCTGCATTGCCTGCCACAGACTGATTGTAATAACGCTTCTATTGAATAGCACAATCAGCCCTCCGGCCTTGTATGATTTTCCTTAGGGATTGCTTGCACTGTCTTTACAAAACAGAACAGAGAGAGATTCCTATCAAGTGAGCATGCGCAGCAAAATACTCATTATCTGACGCTGAATTGAAGCTAATGTCCTTAATAAGTAAATTGTAGATCTCTGAAAGCATGACAAAGGCTATAGTTATGGATATGCAAAAGGTCAATTCAAGGTTTATTATACTATTTTTAATCCACGGCACTAGCACACTGCTTCATGTTAGAGAGTTATTGCTGAAGTATAAAAGGAGAAAACACTAGCCTTGTGCAGACTGCTGATATTTTTATACTTTTATAGTTTTGTAATAAAAATGTCGCCACAGAACCAGCCCATGGCCTCTCCATGTGAAATGTGGATGCAGACAATGATAAAAAATCTGCTCTTTCGTCTGACGATGACTAACAGGAGAAACTGCTGTTTGCATGAAAAACACTTCCCCCTGGACACAAGCCACCAAAACATCAAGGCTTGAAATTGAAAATTGGAATCCATCATCTAATGGCATCCACAGAGTGGGTCTTAAGTGATGATTGAAAGCTTTGGCGTGTTGCCCAGTGGGGTTCTTACATGAACCCTTTTAGGTTTTAAGGTCTGCAGCATTTAACACCATGCTCAGGGAGAAACTATTTCCACACTTTGAAAGCTTTTCTTCTTGTCTGTTTTATCTGCACCTTTGCTGTGGTGATTGTAACTGGTGAAGTAGTGAACAAGCAAATTGAAAAATGGTGTATCTGTAGTTTTTTTTTCCCTTGGAGAATTCAAGTGACGTTTTGTTTACTCAATTTTCAAAGCTTCTTGTTTTGGAGCCTTGATTTTTTTTTTTTTTTTTTCTTTTAAAGGGTAAATCAAATATAAATCTAAAAGTACTTGTGTACTATTCTCCAAGGATTGAAACTTTCAAGCAGGTGTAAAATAGGTGCAAACAAAGCTCCAATCAGTGATGTCAAAGCATTGATAGATGGAAAAACACCTGCTCTGACACCAGCTCATGGGATTTCACAAGGACTGCTTGAAAGTTTTATTCCTTATGGAATAGAGCTGAGTTTCTGCTACGCACTTCAGTGCTGAATTAGCCTTGAAACTAGGCTAAATATGTATTAACTCTATAATAAATGTCAAGTTAATTGACGGCTTTTAAACCATCAAGACCCAGTGCTACTTTTGTGGCAGTTCTCAAATGAATTTTCCTCTACATTTAACCTTGCTTCAACAATTCATCACCAGTTATTATAATATTATCCACTTCAGTTTACATTTTTTTCAGATAAAGTCATGTATATTTCTGTATTAAGTTTTTTTGATCAAGCAGATGTTCATGGAAGCTCAGAATAACCCTTGTATATTCCTTGGGGTCAATTTGACCCCATTCCGCTGCCTTTGTGTAAGGGATGTGGAAGTATGTGGAAGGGTTAAAGTAAGAAAAGAAAACTGAAAAAGTAACTTTTTCAGCAAAGATATCAATAACTGAACACAAAAATAAGCATTTCCATCCACTGTCATTGATCCAACTCCATGGGTTTTACTGGTGAATCAATAGAAGATGACAGTGTTTCCACCTTCTCTACGGATCCTCTGAACGTCCAAATGGGTCATATCTAATGACCATGAAAAGATGACGAACTGTATTTTACATTAATTATTTACATTTATTGATAGGATTAAGGATCAACATGTATTAAACAGTTTAGATCCGTAGATGGTTTTGGTCACCGGTGGATATTTGGGTTTTTATGCGTTAAGAAATCAAAGGCTCCTGACTGAGAAAACTAGTGAAAACAGGAGGAAATCCAACTCATCATGTTGTTTTTACATCAATTAGTTAGTGTGTTTGTTGGATGGGAAGGAAAATTGTGTGCATTTTTGGGTTTCACTGAATGCAATCAAACTAACAACACTAAGTGTGTTACAGTGAGAATCCAAAGACCTTTAAATTGAAACTCCAACAATGCAAATTCATAGACTTTGTAGTATTACAGGCCATAATAATGATGGTTCTATGTTGGAAAAAGTCTGATCCACCTACAATAGGTGTTTAGTTTAGTGCTATGGCACAATGTAAAATAACAGATATTCTTAAAAATAAAGTAAAGTATATAAATATCTGGAAATCCTTTGAACACTGTATTAATAAAACAGATAATGGAGGCAACTTTATGGTATTGTCATGTTTCCTATGTGGTGTTCAAATGTGAACGACATCTGAAAGTTTTTTGTTTTTTTTTTCTCCTGTATTGTATAATAAAATATAAAGAATCATATTTTGTACTCTATTAGTTTAGTTGTTAGGGACTATGCACATTTCAGAATATTACTGTGTAAAATATACACTTATGTATATGCATAAGCCACAACAGCCAACATTAGTACATCTCTTGTTCACTATAAATTAAAAAAATAATAATGATACATATAATAGTGACATAGAAATAATCAAAACAAATTAAAAAAAAAAAAAAAAAATAGACGTAGGATGATCACAGGAGCATTGGTCTGTACATTCACCTCTATACTTACATACAATTTAACAGAGAAAAAGCTAAAAAAATAAATAAATAAAAAAAAATTAAATAAATAAATAAAATGAAGGTACCATACATCTTATATTTAAATATCTTTAATATTTTTGATTTATTCTGTGTTTATTTGTATGTTTATTACCTTTTACACTGAGAAAGTATTTCAGAACAACGCTGTACAAATGAATACTACAAAATAAAACACAGGATGTAACAGTGGGAATTTTACACAACCCATTTTGATATGAAAAGGAAAAAAAAAATCTAGGATTAAAATGGTATTTTGACGTGGTTCCCTGCAGTAGAACCCCATTCACTTAATATGTTTTTGGAGATTATCTTCAGAGCTGCTGTGACGCCTGTAGCTCCTCCTGTCCAGAGCACCAGAGAAGTAAAGGCTGACTCCAGGATCTCGAATGGCTAGAAGACGTGTAGTTGATAAAATATGAACATGAATCAGGCATTGGAAGTTACCGTGCCTCGCAGCAGATCATCATCTATACATGATGTAGTTGGACGTGGTCAGTGTACAGGAGAATGTCACACCACTATTATTAAACAGTCTTGTATAGTAATGATGTAATAATGCATCACTACTGTACTCAAGTTGTTTTGGGGGAATTTACTGGCTGTTTTTTATTCTGTTTATTTTCACTTTTACTTCACTATATTTCCTATAAGTCAAACATACTTCTACTCCAATACATTTTTAATCCACAATATCGTTACCCATAACAAAAATAAATTAATAGAGACTTGCGTGTTTTCACCTCCTGCGACAAAGTTAGGAAGATGATTTATCATTGGGTCTAAACTCATAATGAATAAACGTTTGTAAACGACGGTCCGCACTCAATTTACGGGATATCTGGTGATGTGAGGGGGATGTGAACGAACCTACGACAAAAAACAGGTAGGGTTTATGTCAGTGGTTTAGACTTTGGATTCCTTGTTTATGAAGTGTAATGTGTTTTAAGGTATCACATGTACTACTACTGTCCTTTCGGCTTTTTCCCTTCAGGGGTCGCCACAGAAATCAGATTTGCATATTGATTTGGTGCAGGTTTTTACAATGATACGAGATAGATAGATACAGACAGATAGACAGACTCACCTGGGATTCGAACCTCAGCCTCAGTTTAATTTTTTTCCCCAAAATCCTGACATTAATAACAGTGGTAGCCTACTCCTATCGTCAGTTTCTTTCTTTCTTTCTTTCTTTCTTTCTTTCTTACTTTCCACAGATCCTCCTGTGGGACTGCTGTGAGTCTTGTACAAGTATCCACAAGAAATCCTGTGACTCTTGCGACTTTTGTTGGTTAGTTGAAACTTTGTGGATGTATTAGTTTTTAAAAAGTTATTCAATTATTTATGTTCTGTGTTTGTTGTTGGTGTAGTAGCTGAGAAAATGTAACACCTAATAAGAGCCTACATCATTCAAATGGGAATTTTGTGCAAAAAGTAAAACGGTGCAATAATCTTCTGTCCTGCAATAAAAATGCAATATTTATTCAATATTTATAAACATAAATGTACTATTTTTTTTTTATATACCTGGTTCATAGGTATTCATACTGTTTTACACACACACACACACACATATATACTGCTTTTATCGGAAATAAATACTGTTAACCCTTCTGTTGTCCTCAGGTCTAGGAGGGAAGGGAGGAAGAGGGAAGGAAAGAAAGAAAGGAACAGAGTAAGGGAAGGGAGGAAGGAAGGAAAGGAGGAAGGGAGGGAGGAAATGAATGAGGAAGGAAGGGAGTATGAAAGGAAGGAAGGGACAATGGGGTCGATTTGACCCTGGAGAACAACAGGAGGGTTAAACAGTAGTGACATGTGGATCAACACTGAAATATCGATATCGCTGATACCAGACCTTTACCTTCTAGAACCGATTCACAAATCAAAATATCGATACTTTTGATACTTCGGTCATTTGAGGTAATGCATATGAGGAACACAGTGGAAAGTAACTAAACTACTGGGATCTGGGCCAAATCATACACCATTGGTGGGAACTACTTCTTCTTCCGCCTTGGTAAGTGTGTGCTTCATTACGCTTCTCAGTCAGTCGTTGGCAGCTCTAAGTAAACCTGGGAATGAGTGGCTCTTCTGTACCAGCAGAGAGCATCTGTTCAGGCAGGACAGGTTCTGAGAAAACTGTAAATATGCTGTTGTTCATTAACAAACACTAGTGAATGAGGGATGGACGCTTTTATTGAAGCATATATGTTCAGTATTTTCACATTAACACATTCATGTAACGTGAATTAAATATGTATGTTTTCCTTTTTATAATAGTTCTTAATAATTAATACGTAATTACCCTCATGTCTTGTATGTTTCATTAAGTTATGATTTGACACACACTATCAGTGCGCTGTCATGCTGCTGACTCCTGCGCACTAGTCAACAACTTTTTTTCAGCAGTGAAACAGATAGACTAGCTGTCATCTTGTGGCAGTGCGGAGGGATACGGAGAGAGAGAAAGTAGGGCCAAGTGATTACGATGTGTGACCTTTTTATTGACATTGGTTTGTGATGCAAATAAATCACTCTTTTGAACATATATGCTATTTTGAGAAGAAAAATGTTTTATTTTAGTGACCCCGCAAAACTTGCCGGACTACTTTTGTTTTGACCAGAACTGGGCTCACAGGACACTGTCGGGGGTAAGTCAGTGTGGATGTACTACACTGATGACGGGGATGAAACACAGATTCATATCAAAACTCTGAACTATCCATTTAAGGATAACATTAGCTCATGTAGCTAAGGCATGTTAATAGGCAACAGTATTTAATCATGTAGGTAAACTTCATGAACGTGTAACCTGTTTAACATAATTACACTGCAGCTGTATGTTAGGGGAAAAGAAACATGATGGCACTCAAGTAATTCAAAGT
This sequence comes from Maxillicosta whitleyi, assembly GCA_029822895.1. NCBI lineage: Eukaryota > Metazoa > Chordata > Actinopteri > Perciformes > Neosebastidae > Maxillicosta > Maxillicosta whitleyi. Next base: position 3,422,716 of record JAPSES010000105.1, on the reverse strand, counting down.
GGTAAAGTCCTTATTTATGCAGAACTTTAAGCCTAACAATAATCTAAATGATTTGTATAAAAATCCCAGGACATTTGGTATGAATATGGAAATTAGCTGCAGTGTGATAGCAGCCAAGGCACGTTTAAGAAGGAGTTTGGGCCCAGGTGTGGCATAAAAGCACTTGTTTCTTTTATTTTCTTGTGACTGACACAGGAAAACCCTCCACTATCAACCACACACAGACACTGACTGACCCATATAAACACAAAAGTGCACAGTGCAACTATTTACGCAGTGGATGACAACATATGTATACTCCTAACTATACCGTTTTACTTCATATAAAATACACAAACTCATAAAATACACTGTTTACACACACACACACACACACACACACACACATATATATATATATATTTAACCCAAAAAACAAAAAAATCCCTCCTTTAACCTCCCGTGTGCAGATACCATTTAGACACCACCCCACCCCCACCCATGGGATGCTTTTGGCTGGATACCACCTGGGAAGTGGAACCACACAGGTAAGTTGGTATCTGATACAAGTTTTCTAAAATACTCTACAATAATACTGTTAGTGACCTTTCACTGCACATAATATCATAACTGTTATATAAATCATTCAATTCTTTGTGTTATTCGCAGGAACATCGAAGAGGATGGAAGTGTGACTGACACCGCATCCACTGCCACAGTAACACAAACAATATTCAATAAATATCTTCATTTAAAACACAACACGTGTATGTCCTCTGTTTTATATAACTTCAGCATTACTGCCAGTTACTCAATAAATATGCAAACTATAATTAATAAAACACATAACAGTGACCTGTCGTTACATGCAGTTTAAGAGGGTTGATTTGCGTTTCAAGTGGACGTCTGAGGGACTGCAGATTTTGGTACTTTTACAAGAGCTCCTATTTTTCAGTCTCAGTTTCTGCTGGAGCTCCACATTTACCCAAAAAGCTGACATTTCTTACAAAGTAGCACATTATTTAGCAAACATCTTAAAGGTTAGAGCTTCTGTCACAGACTACAGATACTTAGTAAGTGGCCTGAAGAAACACACACATTATACGTGCTATCATAAGCACACACACACACACACGCTCTTGATCATCCAGGGTTTTCCGAGCAGCCCAGATGGTTCCTGTCACCGTTAGTGAATGGACACAAAACAAATCTAAAAGCAATGATGTCACAGCCATGCCTGTGTTGTATGGTTTCATCTTACAGAACCCATTCTCATCATTCCATGATGAAAGGTGACCACCCGCCATTATTTGGTTTTCAACAGATGCAGGCAATAATAACAACGGCTGAGGCCCGATGGTTAGAAGTGTTCTTAAAGCCTCTAAAATGTTGTGGAGTTACACATAATCAAGCCCCAAAATAAGCCGCGTAAACAGTGAATTACTGTGTTTTCCTCTGATGTCATCTCCTGCTCGACTTGCCAAGAAGGGTGCAGCAGCTTCTGTAAATGTTTGGTGTCCTTTTGTCAACAACCCCTCTAGAGGAGCCTTCATTCAGACATGTCTGCTAATTTAGTATCACGCTGAAATGACACAAAGGTGAATGAGTTAAAACTGAAAAGGCAAATCCTCTGCCAGCTGGGTGCAAAAAACTGAAACACACTCCAAGAATGTTATGTTCTACTGGAAAAATTAGCAAATGTGTCACCTCGCACAGCACTTTAAATCCCATAAAAGGAGCAGGACTTTTAATTCTACAGGGCTGTGATGTTTAAAAGCCGAGTTTGTAACATTTCCAAATTATAATATGTAAAAAGAAAAACACCTGACACATACATAATTTTATTGCAATTCATTTCAACTTGGGGTCTAAGATGTTAGAAAAACAGCTTGAGTAGGCTACATTTCGAAAAAGATTCAATTCTGAAGTCCCAACCCCTTTCTTCAGACTCCTCCCCCCTGAAGCCAGGCCTCCAGACTACCTGAACGAGCAATGCTCGTTTCTGAAGATTTACGCGTAGCATCAATACGCTAACCTTCGCTAACTTTTTCTCATGGCTCATTCACAAGTTAGAAAATACTTGACAACATCATCATGAAGCTACACAATAAATATGATTATTATTTCATGTTATATTTATCAGTATGAGATTATAAGTTGGACTTTTCCCTTGTTATTTTGATACATGTTCCAAATCATCTGGGATTACTAAGAACATCTGATTACTGTCAGACTGATGTCAGACTAGCAGCCCACTAAAGTTTGTTTTATCCTCCTTTATCCTCAAACTGGATGGATACTTGTTAAAATTATAACATAATGCTGAAAACCAATGAATACTCCCAAAAAAATCATAAAGACATAATGTTATCTTACCTGTCCAGTTAGGGTGACCACCAGCAGTGAGGATGTGTGTGTGTGTGGGGGGGGGGTTGTGTTCAGGAAAAACAACTTATGAATAATGTATGAAGTAAAAATATATTCAGAGAAATTCGCACTGCCGCACAAAGCTGAGGAGCAAAAATCAGTCAATCGTGTGAGCTTTTGATTGACAGCTGCTGCTAGGCAATCTGGGGCTGCATCAGCCGCCTGCACAGCGCGAATATTTGCATACGAGATACCTGTGGGCTATCTTTGCCTGTAAACATCGCAGAGTAGCAAGTGTAAATAATGGGTGGGGATTTATGACGATTAATGTAACGGTGGCGGACGAGGGTCTGAAAGGAGGACAAAATGTGAAAAAGGAGGACACTTGACAGACGTCCAGACAGACAGCTCTAAAACCGGACTGTCCGGGCGAAATCCAGATGAATGGTCACCCTATGTCCAGTAGAAATAAGGCCACCAGGACATCACTTTTAAGCCCTTAAATTTCCGGTCCTTCAGTTGATGCCACTGGTCATATACAACACCTATGTCCGCGCTTCTAAAATATTTTTCTTGGCACTGAAGGTGAAGTCCCGCCCCCTCATGGGACCTCATCTCTGATAAAAAAAAATATTAACGTTGGTTAATGAAAAGACATAAATACATGTGAACTGTGCTTTTAACTACACATATGATGTTTGTCTTTGTTGAATCAAAATTACAAGTCAATAAACTGTTAGTTTGTAGTAAAGATAGCAAAGAAACATGTAGTTTTGTTATATTATTATGGACAGAGGCAGAAAAGCCAGGTTCAGATTACTGCACAAATTGAGAATTTTATTTTCCTTTGTCAGGATATGTACAGTCAGTTGTACTTAGAAGGCTGACAATTAATACTGAATAAACAATGAGCAAACTATGAGTTATGAAAGAGCTGCAGCATCTGAAACTGACCACAGTCAACATTTGACATATGAACAGTACCACAATGTCTTGCCCACCCACCATATTTTTTTTTCTAAGTTTTTATTTTTTTATCAGTTACTAGAAATTTCAGGCAACCCCGTGTTGGATCTCAACCCCAAGGTTGAAAAACACTGCATTAACTCCTCTCTGAAAGGAGTGAGAAAAAACTATTAACTTTGATAAATTAGGGTTATTTTTTTTATCTTCTTTATCTTCTCTTCCTTCAGTATGTTCAAGAATGCACATTAAAATACATGAACACTCTTCACTACTTATACATCGTGTGAGAAATAAATAACAGCAGCTATTAAAAAAAAAATCTGTGATGGAAATAGAGACCAGAAATCCTCAGACAGCAGCGTTATGATGTTGCCCAAAGCGATGAGAGGAGTGATGGGACCTCTGAGGAGCCTCTGGGTTCCCCTCTTCCCCCCCGCCCCCCCTGCTCAATGTTCTCACCTCCTCTGCCCTGCTGTGAGCCAGGCTTGCTGTGGGTGGGGCAAAGTACCGGAGGGGAAATCAGTGGAGTAACCCAACAAATTTGGCAGTAAACCCAACACCAACCACTGGCGTGTTTGAGTAGTTGCCATGGCAATCAGAGGGCCCCCACAGCAGGGATCGGGCTTCCCATTTTTCGCACCTTCAGCTCCCAAGGAAAGGAAGCAGCTTGGGATGGAAGGTGTTGGTTAGGGGAACAAAGGAGAGCAAAATGAATGAACTGAGATGGGCGCAAATACATCCAACAATGAACTATTACAAATACTCACTCATGGGGTGTTTTAAAATGCAGTCAAATGTATTTAATTACAAGTATTTGTACTGTGTAATCACAAAAATACTTTCTAATGAACTGAAAGTGTTGATATATTTGGAAGATGGAGTTGCTTGGACATTGAGGGTTCAGAAATTTAAGCTACTATAACATATTTCAATAATATAATGCATGTGATACAATAATACAATAACATTTGTTTACTTTGTGTTAACAGAGGATTGGAAAGAACAGCTTTGAAAACTGCTATAACATATGGGTGCTTCTATGAAACTGGGTTCATTTTGGTATCTGGCCCTTTGCCAGCTTTTTAGACCCAATAATAAATAATACATTTAGACACATTTCCCCCCAGAATATAACTAATGATCACCTCAGATAAATGCAGAAAAGTTTTGCTTGTGCTCTGAGCCATCCCAAAATGAATGAATTTTCAATAAAATATCAGGGTGAAAAATAGGACATGAAAAACTGCCTAAGTGTCAGTGCATTTGATCTGGAAAACATGGCTTGAAATGGTCTTAAGTACCGCTATAAATAAAAACAGTTAAATTTGACAATCCTAATCCAGACATGAGTTTTTCATGAATTGGCAGTCACGTTCCACGTGTAACCCATCGTGTCCACTCACATTATATGCAGAATCTGCCCATTTAGACAAATATAAAATCACAAATAATTCTGCGGTGGTCATTTATGTGAAATACCCTGCCTTGCATAATTTGTTAAATTTCCTAAATGTACCTGTTAGCGTAATGAACACCAAATACTGTGATGTTTTCCTGATCTCCGAGCGAAAGATTGAGTCCAACTGGTCCGACACCTTGGATGTGGGTGTGAATCCCTGTAGATACAGAAAAAAGGCTGAATGGGAGGTTGGGGGTAGTCCAGGGGTCGGTAACCAGGAAACCCAGCGTAGGGCAGACAACAGGCTGGGTCGGGGTCAGAAGGTAGGTCAGGTACCGGGGATCAGACTTGAAAGCGTTGTCAGGCAGAAGGCAGGTCAGGTTATCGGGGAACAGGCAGAAAACATGGTCAGATGAAACCGGGTCAGGAGCAGGAAGCAGGCAAGGCAGGTCAGGGACGAAGAACAGGTCAAACACAGAGACAGGCAGATAACAGCACTGGAAAGTCACGCAAGGCATAAGAACCATCTGGTAAGGAACAGAAGGCAGAGCGATCAATATATAGGCCACACCTGATGAGCCACACCTGTGATTCAGCAGGTGAGCAGAATTAGACTGATTACTGGGACAGGCCGAGCAGATGAGAGGGTGAGAGAGAGAGAGAGAGAGAGAGAGTGCAAGAGAGGGAGCAAAAGAGCACCGACATGACAATGAGAGAATAAAGAGACCTTTAAAAAAAGAGTAGCATGGAATTTTGTGTCCTTTTGATCACATTATATGCAGATTTTTGTATTAAATATAATGTAAAAGAATAGAAAAATGTGGTTTATGTGAACTTGCCATTTGGAACAGTACTTGGATGCGACTGACGTTTCACGAGAATGAAAGAACAGACAAGAACGTGTCTTGAGAAATGGCTTTTGTCTTCCCTGATTCCCTCATCGCCTACACCTGGTGTTCCTCCTGTGATTACCCACACCTGATTATGATCCTGCTCTCCCTGTATGTTCTCCTCTCCCTCTTTGTCTGTTGTCAGTGCACTTTGTTTCTGGTTTTCTTGTGATAGTTTTCCGTGGGTTAATGTGCTGCTAGGCTGTGTCTTGGTTTTTTTTTTTGTGCTTTGAACCTCCCTTGGTTCCCCTGTTTTTTGTATTTTTGTTTTCACCTGACTGACCGACTGATTGTCTTGTGCATTTGAGTCCACATCAGAGCGCTGTGTCTTTAACATAAATTAATAAAAAAATATCAGTGTATTATATTCCTTACATTTTCACGACAGATTCCTCACTTTAGCTTTAGTGCGTTATTAGCATTAATTTATAATTATTTCTATTTTGTATCAATATCAATACCATATTCACTTTTTTTTTTTTTTTAAATGGTTCAGCAGCACATAGAAAACATCAATCATACTGTACTTCCACTTTGAAGGAGTTTCATACAGATATTTTGTATTACTTCTACTCACATATGGAGTTTTCTGGTTTATAGTGTATCTGGTTAAGATCAAATTCTTGATAATATGTTTACATGTATCTTTTTTAGATCCTACTCTCAGATATCCCCACACACGTAAATAAACACAACATTGTAAATGAGGCTGCGGATGCTGTTTAAAGTGATCCAAACCACATAAGACAACAATGACTGGAATAACACAGACGAATGCATCCATATTTTTGCTGATATTGCTAAAACTGTGGCATTTCTGCTCACTTTTTCCAATAGTGTATGATTTGGATAAGAGCGTAGTTTGTTTTTTGCGAATAGGATACAATACTTGCATGCGTCAATGCTGAAATGTCATGTTTGTATTTTCCTAAATGATAAAGGGATACTGATGTGCATGTAAACACACGCAGTCATTAAAAATAAAATTTTCCAACAGCAAATGGAGGCTTTAAGAGCATGAGCTTTTACTTTAAGAAGCTGGAAACTGAAATCCAAAGGCTTACTGTTAGCAATATCATTTGGTGCTCTAACCCAGCAGGATCCTCCAGGGTCTGGCCCTGTCTCCTCTTAAATCTGTATATGTGTGGGTGTATGTGCGTAGCTTCTAAATGCAAGCCTCAACTATGCTCTCGCAGTACAACCAGCCTTAATGCTCCTGACTCATTCTGGAATCACCAGCCCTTTGTTTATTTATTTATTTATTTTATTGTCAGCGGAAAATTTGTGTCATGTCAACCAGCTCCGGGGACCAGTGGTGAGGAGGAAAAAAATGTGGCTTCACTTAACTGGATCCATTACCATGTCTCTGAAACTGCAGTAGATAAATCTAACTGTCTCTTCCTCCTCCTCCCTCTCTGTGCTTAGGTTGGTTTTTTTTTAAGCTGTGTTTGTTTGTAGAGACTAGGTCATCTTTTACAGCGTAAACCTACTGCCTCGTATAGTGCACTCTATGTGCTGGCATTACAGCTCATCTCTGAAACTGCCTCATACCAGGCAGCTTGATTTGATGTAGAATTACAGCTAATGTGACTAAGCATGCTGTTAAGGGTTTCCCAGCAGTCGACAACTTGAGTTACATCCGGCCTTGTAACCCACCTGAAATTCAGATTGTTCTTTTTCCCACAGGAAATTAATAGTAAGCCAAAGATGTGGTAACAAATCAAATTTAGCTCAGTAATAATACACAGCCTCTGCAAAAAAAAAAAAATCTTATTCTAATATTTCACCTTGAGCATGAATGAATCAACCCCAGACCAGAACACTGCCCCCACAGGCTTGTACTGTAGGCACAAGGCATGATGGGTAATGACTTCATCCCTCTGGAACTGGATTAGTATGGACTCAAGACCACATGACCTTTTTCTATTGAAACACAGTCTAATCTTTATGCTCTCTATTAAACGTATGTTTTATTTATTTATTTATTTATTTATTTTGACTGGGTAATGTATGAAGTGTTTACATGCACACTGAAGCTACATTGAAATTGCATATCTGATTGTTGTGTGCGATTGCTGAAAGCATTGTCAGAGAAGGAAAAAAAACATAATTATTATTCCCTATTTTAAAGGTTGAGTTTTGGTTTGAGCAAAATCTGAAGAAACTATAGCGTCATTTGTGATATTAAATCATTTTTTTTAAGATTACAGTGTTGTTAAAACATGAAAATATTGGAACATTTTGTATATGACGAAAGAACGACCATCATTATGATTTCGTTGCTAAATGTTATTTTGTAGAATCCTACTGTAATGTCTTTGTTTCTGTGTTAAAATGATAAATAAGGCAAAACACATGTATATGTATCATGCAAGATAGTCTGATATTAGTTTGGCTTTAGATTAATTTGTTAAATATGTTCATTATGTACACTGGTCAGTGTACGTGGGGGGGGGGGGCTTTTGTCTGTTTATTGCCACCTCTGTACATCAGACACAAACCAACCCACCAATAGCTTTTCAGACAGGAGTAGCGAGTAGCTCTGTTGAGAAGAACAAATGTACCTACTGTGAAACACATTAAGAAATTGATATCAACAGGATTTTGGATATGCACAAATATGTGGGGCTGTACTCAATTCAAAAATGTTTCAGTCAAATCAGATTTTACTATTAAGTAGGATGAGTCGATTGTTCGTTGGCCTTCTCATTCCTTTTGGCACTCAGTAAATCCATTAGAGTGGGTTTCAGTGGTTTGAACACAATAATCAAATGCACCAGATTCATGGGAACATACTGGATTTGTGCTCGCCTACGCCTCGATTGACTGTTCTCAAGCTGAACCTGTCAGTGTTTGGACAGTAAAGTGAACATGTCCTGCACTATCACCTAGTCTACAGGGGGGGAGGGGGGGTTAACTTGCCTTGCATTTCACACGTATGCTGTTTCAGTGATGAAATTCTCCACTTCCACACCGCTCATTCCACTTTGTAATCCCTAATATCCAATATAGGAACTGCCTAGAACTATCACAAAGTCAAATGGAGATACCTGTAGGGATGCTACATTTGTTTGTTTGGGGTCATTAATTCATTTTCCAAACCACTTAGTCTTCAAAAGGGTCTTGGGGCACTGTAGCCTATCCCAGGTACCAATGGGTAAAGGTGGGGTACACCCTGGACATCACCACTTCAACACAGATCACAGGGGTAACTATTCACTCTCACTTTCACATATGGGTGGTTTAGACTGATGAATTAATCTACTAAGATGGTGGAACAAAGCCAGAGCATCTGGAGAGAAAACATTCAGACATGGGGGGAACTTCCACCCTTCCTTGAGAGGGTCTCAGGAGTGGTGGAGCCTATTCCTGGTGTTGTTGGGCAAATGTAGGGCACACCCTGGACCTGTCGTCAGTTTATCACAGTGCTGACATATAGAGACAAACGACGAAGCACTGTTACATTCACACCTATGGGCAATTTAGCTTAAACACTTAATCTATTAGTGCATGTATTTGGATGGAGGGAAAAAGCTGGAGTACCCAGACAGAACCCACGGAAATGCAGGGAGAACATGCAAACTCTGTACAAAAAGGTCCACCCAGGGAATTGAACCCAAGACCTGCTAACCATTCCACCGCCACCTAGCAAGTAATTTTTTTTTATCATTTACTGGAAAAATATCAAATGTCCACTGGCAAAAAGGACCAAACAAATGAACGAACCACATCAACACATAATAATAAACTGTAAGAAGTTTGGTGAAAAAATACTGAATGGGTTTCCATGTTTATATTCCATGTTCATAAACTCCAAACACATTGGTATTCACTGCCCCCCCCCCTTTAGTTTCACATACTGCAAAAGCACTCCAGATATAATAATAAACTGCAGCCAGTTATGATGATAGAATGAATAGACATACTGATGGTTGTATCTTCTTTGTATTTTACAGGTCTACAAATATCACCACACTGTAGGGTGTATAACATGGTATGCATTAACATAACATTCAGTATTCTGAATGTGCACAGGTGCATGTGAAACATAATATTAGTGGAATATTCAGTTTCACTAAAGAGCTTTGAAAGAGTATTATTTTTTATCAGAATAAACACAAAATTTGTGATATTCCTCTCATATCATGTAGTGTGAGCATGTCTGAGTGAGAACATGTGGGGTAAAGTATAAGCCACCCCTGAGCTGCAGCTCTCAAATCAAGGCCTTGAAAGTAAACATTGTACTGCCAGAGAAGAGCTTGTTTATCAAATCTGCAATTGCACTCATATAGCAAAATGACCTACAATTACAAGCCCAGCTAGAAATTAACTTTTCAGGTCACCCATCCAGAAAAAGATCAGAGGATACCCTGCAAAAGCAAATCTCTTAGCATTTCTTCTTTTCTACTGTAGAGTTTTTGCACAAAACCTGTACATACCAGTATTATGTGGTTCTTGTACAGTGTGTTGCAAGCATTTGCTTTAAGAGAGTGTGCCGATGTTCCATCATGGTTGCATGTGTAAATTTTCCTTCTGAAACAGCTGCAGCAAGTTCATACTTTCAAGGTCGAGGCTTTGTTGCTACCAACTTCGCCAAGATATTCCGACCACTCCTTAAACGTCAACCATTCCAGCAAAAGCAATTACATGCCGCTGCCCCGAAAGCAAAGTGGAAAGGTTCTGTCTTTAAAGTGTGTAAAATTCCCTCCTAGTTTAATTATGTGGTGCTGGGTGGAACTTGGAGGCCACTCACTCTTCTTTGCTCCAACATAAGTGCATTTTCCATGGCACAAGCATGCAACATGTTGGTTCCCACAGAGAGATCGGAAGCATGGCGTATCCCAAAAACCTGGGTTACAGCATTCCTGGATCTCGGAGCAGTGCGGTGACCTAATCGCCTGACCACCTACCGCTCCGTGCCAAATCCCAAGCAGCAGGCCAGACACCCCTGAGAGTAACATCCGACTGCACCATGAAATATTACGTCAGGAGTGAGTCATCGGATACTGAACCTCGGTAAGAACAGCTTTACATACTCACAAACACAGGAGCATTACTCAGACTGGATTAAGCCGGTGAATAAACCGTATCACTGAAAGGAAACTTGTCATTTCTGGCAGCCTTATAACTCACTGTACACCGGTAGAACACATTTAATGAACACTGTAAAAAAAAAAACAACAACAAATTGTACTGCAGTTTTTTTCTACAGAGTCAATACTTCTGGTGCAGAGTAGTTAAACACAAACACGATATGGTAATGACATATGCCACAACAAACAATCATGCATTGAGTCTGACAGTAAACACTGTGTAACTGCACTTAACCAATATGACTTAAATTCAGATCCACTAAAAATAGAATAGAATAGAATAGGCTTTATTGTCATTACACCAGTTGTTCAACGAAATTGCAGGTGGTCTCTGCCAGTGACAGTGCACTTACATCTAAATAACAACACAAAAGATACAGACATATATTAAAAAATATTGTGCAATCAAAAGTATGTGCAAATTAGAGATATACTGTATGAAAGGGTAACACTAAAAATATAAAAATAGCATAAAAATGTGTAAATATAACTGTGTAAACAATGTAAACAGACATGGATAATAATAATATTGGACATAAGTTACAAACCACCATGACCCCCTTTACTCTGCATCGAGATGTTGTGTCGAAGTTACAAACAAATTCACTTTTGACAAATATCCAAGCATGAGACACCAAGTTTGATAAACAAAACAGTCTCTCCCAATAAATCAATTGTGGTTGCTTTTATTTGTGTTTTGACGTATCAGTCTGACACATAATCAGTCAGTCAGTTGATCACACAGCACATGTAGATTACTCATAACTAAATAAGGACTTATTGACTTGTATCCTTACAGCTAAATATGTGAATGAAATACAGTTTGAAATTTGTTTTAGGTTATAATGATGCTGTGGTCATTCACTCTGGTTGTGCTGATGGTGCTTAGCTGATTAAAGTCAAAATCATTATTGGGAATCATGTTGTAAACGCAGTAATGCTCAGAACTTCCAAACAGCCGTCATATTAAAGGGTCATTCTGAACAGTTTTAACTTGAGTTTTTGTTCCAACACAAGTCAGTTCTGGTAAAAAAATTGACTCCATACAGAATAAGATTAAAATAAACTTTAGTTTTTAATGCATGTAACATGGGCAGTGTAGTGGTTAGCACTTCCTCACAGCTAGTGGGCTCCTCATTGAATAATCATCCAGACCCTGAGAATATTGCAAAAACAGAAATGGGAAATACATATGTGCATTTCCATAAACTGTTTTAGACCCAATAATGTAGGCGGTGTTGTGTTGGCAGCAGTTAGTGTTGAATATTGTACATAACTTTAATAAAAAGGATAGAAGAAGCTGAACTTTGTTCTGTTGTTACCCTCGGCGACAGTGACTGCAGGGTATTGTCATCAGTTGGTCGTCCGTCTGTCCAGAAGCTTGGCCATGCACTGATAAGTCAGGCCACTGGGGGCAGTAGTTCACCTGATAATAGAATCTTTATTTTGTCAGTAGTAGTTTGTTATATATGTAAACATGCACCAAAATGTGTCTTCTGCCTTTAACCCATCACACATCTCACACGCTGCATGCTAGGAGCAGTGGGCTTGTCATATTGGGCACCCAGGGAGCTAAATGCCTTGCTCAAGGGCACATCAACCAACAACTTTCTGCCAGTCCAGGGAATCCTTCAGTCACAAGCTAACGCTCTAGCCGACTTCAGCCATCTAAGCCACGGCTGCCCAAGTCAGCCTGAGGGTTTTCAAGTGTGATCAAGTTGTGTTTCTTTTATTGGAAACGATTGCGATGCATTTTTTCACGGATGAAATAAGAAAATGTTTTCCTCATTTAACACTCACTTCTTGTTGTACACTTCAGAGACACAATAAGCAGCTGATCAGTCACATGAGTTATTAGTTCACCAGGTCAAAATATATTCAAGATTCAAGACTTTTATTTGTCACATGGTCATGAACTGTCCACAAAGGCCGTGTAACAGCCATTAGATATCCATAAAAATTAAAAAATAAAAACATACATACAATTAAGTTATTCTTAAGCAATGAAATCCCAACTGTTTAAAATATAAAATTAAAGTAACAAACCAAAACAAACTCACAGGGCAAAGAAACCATAGAATACGCATTGTGCAATATATATATATTGGGTTATTATATCTGATCACATAATGCAAAATAAATGAATTGTTACATGTGCATTTATTCCTGTATTTTACATAATGTGTTTTTAAGGCCATTGTTTCTGTGTTATGATCAAAATGACTCAGTGTGAGAAAGCAAAAATCTGACAAACATGATGACACAGTATTGAAAGGTTGGCATTTCTGGAGGCTTTTATTTGAAGTGTTTTGTCATTGTCTTTTCACTCTCCTCGTTCTCTTCTTGCCCATGGTTCGCCCACACAGGGATGTTAGCATATTCCAACTGTTTGGAATTCCTTCCTGCCGTCTTGGGAGCACACACTGCGTTTTAAAACTTTTTAGGCCCTTTCAAGTTTTATTTGAAAGTATGTAATTACATTCTTTCAGGAATAACAGGTCCCTGGAGTGATTTACATGCTGTATTAAATGTCATGGTTTGAAAAGATGCTGTTGACACTCACACTCGCAGAGCTCATATATGTCTGAAATATGAAGACAGCTTAGAGTGATGAAAACTGTGACAATCTAATATAAGAAGGTGGTACATTTGGAGGTGAGAGAAAGGTATTATAAGTATGTGTAATTCGTGTAATGTTTCATGTTAATGTCTTCACAGAGAAAGGTCATGTTCGAGGTGCTGTGGATGATCTCATGGAATGATTTATGAGCAAAGATACTTTGAAATTAAACTACTAAATGACAAGCAGCTCTATGAACTTTAATCATGTTGACATGTTTATTGACGGGTCACATCAGGTGGATTCTGGAGAAAGTTGGTGAGAAAAAGTTAGGAAAACATTCCTTTCTTTTATGGTGGCTGTTGAAAGCCAAATATGAAAGACTTTGTAAAGTAACCTAGTTACATAGTTTCATCTCAAGGAGGATTCCGGTTATTCTATTTTAACGCATAAAGACCCAAACATCCACTGGAGACCAAAAACATCTACTGACCTAAAATATTTAATACCTGTTGATCCATTAATCCTGTCAATACATGTAAATAATTGGTGTAAAAGGCAGTTTTTCATCTTTTCATGGTCATCAGATATGATCCACCATCATCTTCTACAACATTGATTCACCAGTAAAACCCATGGAGTTGGATCAATGACAGTGGATGGACACACTGGGTTTATGTTCAGTTAATCATACATCTGACTGAAAAAGTATTTTGTTTTTCTCTGTTTTGGCATAATAACCTTTAAATTTACTGTCATCTACATGATCTGCAAATTAAATATAGAAAAATACCTGATTTACATGGAAAAAACTCAAACTAAAAAGGTCAAATATAGAGAAAAATGAATGTAGGAACTGACACAAAAGTAGCACTGGGTCTTTATGGGTTAAAGATCCACTGCACTGCAATTTATTTACCAACCTCCTATTCTCATAGATTTCGATCTATTTGAGTCTAATCTATTTTTCCTTTGAGCCCCAGAATATACCACTTGTGAAGTTGTCTATCACTAAGCGTGGAGAATTTATTTGGCTGCCTCTTAGCTTGGCCTCTTAGGGATGGTAGTGTGGGTAAAGTCAGTTCCCCTCTCAGATTAAAGGAGTATCTTCAAGTGCCAATCCAAATGGTGATAAAAAAGCTTTTTAATCCATTGAGAAAGTTTCCTGGTCTAACCCCCAAGAGTCCAGGCATCAGGCGTTGCCCCACTCAGGCTGTGTCTGGACAGTGTTGAAGCCTGAGTGTGTCTCCCTGCGCCCTGAGAGAGGGAGAGAACGGCCTAAAAAAGGCCCCACCGCCACTCACTTGACCAGCGGCCCTCGATAACATCTCGCAGGGGCAGGTTCACACCAGTGACAGCAGGAGATGGAGGGACATTAAAGTCCTGTCACTCACTTGGCAGGAGGGCAGCCAGCAGTCCCACATCATTCTCAGACTGATCCTCAATCGCACAACAGGAGTGTCACTGATGATCTTTCTTTCTAATGGGTTTGATGATATTCCTCAGTGACAGTGTTATATGAGATGAAGGCCTGCCACATCTGCTTTTTATTCTGAACACAAATTCATTATCTTATCACTGAAATAACTTCTGCTAAGCACCTGATACCCTCTTAGCTACACAGGACAACATGATGCTATACAAATGTATTTTTGACTAAAGAACAGCAACCTCTGGGAATGAACACGAGACTATAAAAAAGCAGGTGAATCCATTAGACTGTATGGAAGAGGTACTTAGAGCCACCATGATGTCATAGCTGGTTTGTGAACTAGTGTTTTTAGAGCAACAAGTGACCATATTTAGGCCACAGAGGGGAACTGGAACAAAGGACAAAACCATAGAATCTCACCAAGCTAATGCTAACTTACTAAAAACACAAGTCGTGTAACTTTGGAATCTAATTAACACAATCATTAACATCACCTCTTCATTGCTTGACATCCCATAACACATGCTGTCAACTTTTCACTGAATTAATGATAACGTGAACTAATGTAGCTATGTTGTGCTAACACTAGGAATTAAAAGAAGTAGGTACTGGAAGTATGAAAGATTTAGGTGAACTTATGGTTTTTTAAATGTAACTCTTCAGAAGAGATGTCTGGAAAACTGGTTTTATTCAATAAACTGATTCTCTGAAAGGTCGCAGGTGGTGAACTTTATAATGTGCAACATTTAGTGAGTTATATACGATTCACCTCTATGCAGCCATCACGAATCAGGGATTGACCTAATTAGCTTGTATTTTCTTTCTTTAGGTTGGAAAAAAGTACATTTTAGGTACCACATCCTACTCTACTTAAGTTATTATTACAAAGTTACACAACCATCAATGATTTATTTTCGTAAAATAAAGTGTTTGTACGTTACGTGAAGTTCATGAAGTCGTATGTAGCAGTAGCATCCATAAGTTAGCATTAGCATGGCGAATTTCATCCTTTCTTCAACCCCACCTTGTTCCCCAAATATGGTCACTTCCTGTTGTAAAAAACAAACAAACAAAAAACACAAGATGAAATCAGCCAAAACACTCTATTTGAGGCCTTGAAATGACAAACCTGTGGGTGTTGTCACATCTTTTATACAGTGTTTGGCTGAAACTGAGAAAATATGACTTTAAATCTAAACATTCTTTGTCAAGAGAAACTTATACTGTTTATGTAAACAGTGATGTCTGTTGAAGGAGATGGGCCGGAAAGGACTTTGACCTATCTTTGTTCTACTGAAGGGGGTTGCAAGCTGTTTGAAGGCGGCAAAATGGTAGTTTCAACACAACTCCCCCCGGAAAGGCTCAGACCAATTCAACATCCATCCCTCTCCATTTTCTTTCTGTTTACTTCTAGGTTCATGAGTTTACATGCCAATTCCATTACAGGGATTAAAATAGTTTGTCCAATCCATCCTCAAACTCTGCTTCCCTTGTCCCTTTTCCCTCCCTTAACCCCTCACACCACTTACAGGCTTTCAGGTCCCAGGCCTGGGTTAGAGGATTACAGGACAAGAAGGCTGCAGCCAAACAGACGGAGAAAGAATCATGAGGCTGCTGCGCTGAAGAATGTTCCAATAAGAAGTCCTAGTGAAAGCTACAGTTTGATCAATGGCCGTGGCGCGTGTCTGCACTAGCAAACACTTTACAAAATCTCTGAAGGAGACAAAAAAATGAAGGTGTGTTATGACATCGGGGTCTAGGTGGCCGGGTCACCTTTGAGTTGCTGATTAAGGGCTGGTGTTCACAGGTGAGCGGCTCCGAGCAGGAATTAGTGACACATGCACAGAGGTGAAATCAGCCCATTCTGCCGTCAAAGCACCGCTGACCCCCTCCCCAAACGACCAGAGGCAAAGTACACAACAGGACTGAGTTCACTTCGCTCTAAGAAACACTTTCCCATAGTTTTACAAGTCACTTTCTCAAACATGCTACAAAAAAAATACAGGTCTACAGTGATAAAGATACTACCCCCCATCCCCATCCTTACAGACGAGACCGAGGGATCATATTGTAAGTACTGAAACAAGTCCGTCTGCCTGTGGGTCACTAAGCCACCCGCAGTTTGTAATCTCCTTCGGAACTGCAGGGTCTCAAAGGGGCTAAGCCTGGTCAACACCTACGACCAACATCCACAGCATATCTTCAAGTGTTCCCACCGCCTGACGGGAGAAGAAGAAAACAGACAACTGATCTGTCAAAAAAAAAAAAAAATTCCAACCCAATCCCAAGAATGATTCCAGATATTTTATTGTAACCCATAAAGACACAAACATCCACCAGAGATTATCTACAGTTTAATAACTGTTCATCCACTAATCCTATCAATACGTGTAAATAATTGGTGTAAAATACAGTTTGTCATCTGTTCATGGTCATCAGATATGACCCATTTAGATGTTCAGAGGCTCCGTAGTTACCATGGAAACACCGTCATCTTCTACAACGTTGATTCACCAGTAAAACCCATGGACTTGGATCAATGACAGTGGATGGAAATGCTTGGTTTATGTATAATGAATAATATATTTAGCTGGGAAAAAAAATCACTATTTCTTCACTTTTTCTGTTCTTGATATAATAACCCTGAACGTTAATCTGAGCTTTAATGAACATCCACATGATCAGTGAATTACATATAGGAAAATAGATGATTTTACTGAAAAAAAATGCAGAGGATAATATTCTAATAAAATGGTGTTAAATCATTTGGGAAAGGTTAGAGAGAAAAAACGTTTTAGGAGCTGACTCCAAAGTCATACTGGATTTTTATGGGTTAAAGGCCATATCGGTCCATGGTCATCAGCCTCTACTTGGAATTTTTTTCAGGAAAAGTTTTTTATCCAGGTAATTTTGTTGGTGGAGAAACAGTTCCTGTTGTGGAAAAGGGGTTATAGTTATAGAGAGATAGAAACTGATGACATGGATCTGGGGAGGCACTTTTAATCAGAAAAACACTATTAAGTGGTGGGTGGGGCAGTTAATGTGCTTGCGGATTTCCACTAAGTGTTAGTGTCCTGTTAACCTGATGTTTTTAATTTTATATTTACTTTATTATTGTCACTGCTCCCCCCAACACTTTTATTCCAACCATGACCCATTTTCCAACCAAGTAATTTTTATGCCTAAATTTAACACAATTTATCAGATAATATTAAATAATATATGTAATAATATGAAACTCTTCGTGTAATTTAATGTTTCATGTAATGAGGGGATGTAAGACATTAAATCGTAACAGATGTAACAACATTCATGAAAATGTATGTTTTATCAGCATGAAAACACAACATTATATCTGGGTTTAGACATTGTCATTCCACATCAGTTCACACAATTAACTGCACTGGAATATCATGGTGACACGTGATGTTAAAAAGTCTGAAATTTGGAGAAAAAAGTCATAATACTTTTTTTTTTAACATGAAAACAATGACTTTTTTTGAAAGAAGACATTATGAGAGTAAAGTCATATTTCAAGAAAAATCACATAATATTATGAGAATAAAGTCTTAATTTTATATATATTAATTTTTACAACTAAATTGGAGTAAATTATATAGCATCAAATGACGGGAAAAAAATGTTTTTATTCAATACTGTGAGTATTTGCTGAACTGAAGCTGTTGTGTTTGTGTCTGCAGGGGTTTTTGACAACTATTATAACATTAGGGCTTTCCCTCATATTTTTTTCCTTATAGTATTTTACTCTTTACATTTCTCTTGAGATATTACATTGTTTTAATAATACAGTATTTGGGCAAATCCTCAAAACTATATGAACAAAAACCCTTATATCCTTTTTCTTTAGTATAACTGTGTTGTTTATCATGTGTGTTTGTGTGTGTGTGTGTGTGTGTGACGTTGCACACATTTAAGCAATCCATTTGTAACATTTTTCCTCATCTCCTCTTTCAAAGGTTTCTTTTGACTCATTTATCTTAGTCTCATCTGTTCATAACACATCTTCATAACTCTGTTTGTTTATGTTTTTTGTTTTTTTTACATGGGTGTTTTTGAGGCTTATCTCCGGTTTCAGATAATGCAGGTGCGGTCGTGACGGTTATTATGTACATCGTTCTAACATAAAATAATCTCATCAATCTCAACTATGTCACTGAAACATCCTGTGTGATTTATGTTTTGAAAATGATATTTCACATATACAGTAACTAATGACAATATAGCATTCCTCTGCAGAGTATGTAATACATAAAGTTTACCCACACTGTTAAATCACTCAGGAAAAACACAACCTGTTATGTGTTCGAGAACAATGTACAATTGTAACCTATAACCTGACATGACATGTAACAATAACATAACTGTCATTATTACTATAATGTGCAAAGCTTTATCATTAAAATATCATGTAACACAACTATAATGTCAATCCATTTGGAGTTTCCTTAACATCAGGTGGTATTATAGTTCTATAACTTTTATATATATAACTAACCTTTGTGTAATAACATATTTAACCCATAAATACCCAGACATCCACTATCGACCAAAACCACTGATCTAAACTGTTCATCCACTAATCCTAACTATCCATGTAATTTTTTGGTGTAAAATGTAATTTATCACCTTTTCATGGTCATCAGATATGATCCATTTAAATGTTCAGAGGCTCTGTAGTTACCATGGAAACACTGTCATCTTCAACAACATTGATTCCCCAGTAAAACCCATAGAGTTGGATCAACGACAGTGGATGAAAACACTGGGATTATGTTCAGTTAATGATAGATTTTATTGAAAAAGTAGCTTTTTCCTGTTTTAGTATAATAACGTTTGACTTTACTGTGAGACTTTACGACCATTTACATGATCAATCAATTAAATATAGGAAGATAGATGACTTTCACTGGAAGAAAAGGAAAAAATTCAGCAGATAATATTACAATAAATGGTAATAAATCACTTAGAAAAGGTTAAATTGAGTGAAAAATTCATTTGGGAACTGATACAGAAGTCACACCAGATCCTTATGGGTTAAAATATGTTATTTTAAATCAAACACACAATTAGCAAAAGCACATCTACACAAAAATATACAATATATCAACGTGTATTTCAGTAAAATAAGTATGGGACTTAAACTCTTAGTCCATTAATTTCAAGAAGAAGTCAAAGAAAATGACTGTACTCCTACAATATCAGATCATTGTTGTTCCTCCCAGTCGTTTCAGTGTGAAACCAAAAACACTTGAAAGTCTGACCAGAAATAAATTGTGCATGACAAAAAGAAAAAATCCTCATAAAACAGAAAAAAAAAATGGTATTAGTAACAGTATTAAAATGAAACAATCCCAGCTGGAGTTTCAGTATCAAGAGTCATGCATAAGGTATGCACTAAAAGGTGAGCAATATTAAGCAGCCTAAGAAGCAAAGCACATCAAAACCACACATGTACAATGCACTTACACATCAAGCCAATTATCTGCAGCTTTTGCATAACTTTTTTTTTTTTCCTCCTGGGGATTTATCCTACAGCCCCTGCAGTCAAGAGCTAAACAGGACAAAAGGCTGATTAATAAGATAAATACTAATGAACAAAAATAGCCATAGGTTTAAACTGGCTAATGTTTAAATATATGTATGTGTAGCTATTCTAACATGATATTTGACTAACATCCATTAATCTGTGTCAACGCAGTCTTAAAATGAAAGCTTTCTCTGGGTTTTTAATTAAGCATGACTGCCTGTAGATTTACTCTAAACCAATAGGAAAGGAGCACCTGTATTTCTTCAATCTTTGTGTTAGTTAAAAAAAAAAAAAGAAAAAAGGGGGGTAAACAAAGTTTTCTTTGTCACTTAATCTGTCGACAATCTCTGAATAAATGTGACCATAGATTACGTCAGAAAAAGACGTATTTCTTGGAAAAGATAAGAAAAAAAAAGAAGTCTTCAGTTAATTAAAGTGTCTGTATTTATTTGTCTCTGGGGGAGTAGACACATGCATGTTTTCAGGGATTTTAATCTTTTGACAAATTAAACATGCATGGCTATTATTAAATATGCATTGTTCATATTGCTGTTGTTTGTGCAACTGCTGTGTAATTGTGTAAAGATTTTTTTTTTTTACACTTTTTATATAAGAAGTGGACCAGACAGGTAAAAATAACACGGTGGAAAAATGACATTACGAATATGTTTACATCAACAAAGTATCTTTCCGAAAAATAACTTTGACAATTTGATATATCGATTTAACTTAATACAACTTACAGATCAGAGTGTATCTACAAATGCACAAAATGTTTAGTAACACGCAGAATATTGGTAAAATTACATTAATTTCTCTGAAGACATTTCATGTTGTTCATATTTTTTCAAGTTATTCAGGGTTTTTGTAAAAAGATAGTATGTAAATGTAAATATTTCATATAATTTTCCTTTTTTTTTTTTTTTTAACACTAAATCATCATTAGTTATAGGTTATTGTGATTGTATTTTACTAGTCTGGCCCACTTCAGATCAAATTGGTCTATATGTGGCCCCTTTATTTTGACCCCCTTGATTCATAATATCTTCAGTGTAATATTTGCATTTCACAAACTCACACCAAGGGCCGGAATTGACCCATTGACCGGCCGGTTTTAGCCCACGGACCATATATTTGACACCCCTGGTTTTGACTATTCTTCTGTATCAGTTGTTTTTCATTGCAGGTACAAGCTTTTTTTTCCTGCTTTTAATAGGGACCCATGATGTTACCATGCAGCATGACAATGGTTAACCGTCTGGAACCCAGTATTCACATGTAGATTCACTCTATTGATCATTAGAGCCGTGGGCTGTTATTCACAGTCAATTACAAAGTTTCACATAATGAAAATAGTGCGCGCAATGAGCTCTTTCTTTATTTAAAGTAGCGGAGGAGAGAAGGGGGGTGGAGGGGGGGTTATCCAAGGTGTTTGAGACAGATGAGGGAGGTGGGGGTCAGGAAGGGAGGAGGAAGAGGAGGAGAAGGAGGAGGCAGGGAGGGTAAATTGGGCGGACACATAAAAACTGCAAGGGGCCATAGATGCTGGATCATTTGGAAAAGTCTGCCCGTCCTCTGCGCACCGCCCGCCCGCCCTCACCAACTGTACTGGAGACAAAAAAAGGAAGCCCCGCTGTAGAGACTCCGATCACCGGCCTTCTCACCGACTCATCCGTCTCCCCTTGTCTTTCCTAGAGGTGTCGTTAAGGGATTAATGAGGCTCAAACGCACCAAACCTCTCCTTTAAGGCTCGCTTGTGCGTTTTTCGGCTTTACGCCTGGACTGCCATCGCACCTTCCCTTTCATATTCATTTCATTCGTGGATACCTGTACCTCTACTGATGGTAAGAGCTCACCCACGGACACGGACAAGTTTTCACGCATTAACACAGACTGATATTACAGTGACTTTGTGAGAATTGTAAAACTGTGGAGTTGGATGAGTGGTGTTGGTGTCTGGTGTTTGTGCGCGTTTGACACACTCGGTAGGGAGATTTGTACAGTAGTCCCGGTAGAAGGAAGAAGTGAATGCAGGAAACTTATCCATTAAAAATCACTTTGAGTAACCATAACGGCAAACGATTTGATATGGACTGAATTTAAGGTGGATTTTGGAGCGGAAAACCTGGCATTTGTGCTGCAGCTCGTAGCAGGTAACATCTTTTTCTGACGGAGAGTTAAACATTGGCAAACCTTGTGATTATAAGTAATCCCTCCCAAGAAAAGTCCATCTGCGCTTCTATTTTATAAACAAAACATTACTGAAATTAAAATAATTCTGCGCATTATTTACTTTATTGCCAACTTCTGCGCTCATTTTTCCTGATTGGACACCTGCGTCTGCGTTGTTTCAGTCCGGTGTGCGACATCTCTTTAAGATCCCTTTCGCAATCTGTAAACATAAATAGAATTTCTTCGTTGGGCCACTCTTTATTATTAATTTCTCCTTTAACATGTAATCCTTGAATAGTTATCGCGAAACTGGGCCAAGGGGAAACATTGCGCAAAAACGCACGCATTAAAAAGTACACAACAACTCCAGCTGCTGGGAAACAGGCTTAATAATCCTAGAACAAGATTGAAAATAAAGTTTACTCTTGTGTCTGCTTGTATGAATTAATAAGTGAAACTGCCAATTAAGACGCTGCAGCAGAAAGAAAAAAAAAAACACAACCCAAAAAAAAAAAAAAAAACATTTGCGGCCTGCGGGCGCATGGCGTCCTTCGCACACACTCCATTAGTTTTCTACTGAGATTTTTCTGTCACCGTGCAGAGAAACCAACTCGATTACAATTATTTATTCGTTCGTTTCTATTAGAAGCACAAAATAAAAATAAATGCAGCCGGTTAACACATTGTCAACGTGGGCGTCTGATTAAATAAAAACCAGTGTAAACTTTCTGTTGATGTTTTCCGTGATTTATTTTGGCATCATTGAACGCATCTGGAAATCAGGGGAGACCTCATGACATACAGTAGATATAAACTGAAGTGGGACGACGGCCAAACAAATAATTTCAAATAAGTCATTGATTATGTGTTTGTTTTGCCTTTTGTCAAACCAAACCATTAACCTGGTCTCAGTGATCTCACTGACTGTGAATGTTCTTCTGCTGGGTTGTGCTGCCACCATCCTCCAGTCAATCAGAAAGAACATTACACCGAGTTTTATGGGTATCCTTAGTTATTTTGGAAACTTACTTCAGCTTCAGGTTGGAGTTGCTAAGAGAATCTCAAACTATTATAAGGTGTTGGAGGTGTTTGCTTCTGACAGGTTCCAACATTAGGATGTGACTGAAGTGTACTGACCTCAAAACATTTAACATGTTCCATATTTACCACCAGTATAGATGCGTTCTTAAACTGATTTCTAAAATGATACTTTCAGGCCAGAGATTTGGCTGTTGGCTGTAACCTGCCGCCCTCCTCCTCCTCCTCCTCCCCCTCTTCTTCTTCTTCTTCTTCTTCCCTCCCTTCACTTTGCTTCGTCCTGTCTTCCCTCCCACCATCACTGTCAAATTCCTCAGGAAACACATCTGAAGAGCCATGTGCATAGTCTGATCACATTATCTCTGGTCAGAGAGGGAGAGGGAGAGAGAGAGGAGGCCAAGGGGGATCCAGCAAAAGCCAAGGCCAGTTAGTGACTGCTCGGGCCTAATTGCAGCCCCGGGTCTGCATTTGTTGCAAAATATGTCTCTGTCAGTTGTGAGTCTTGTGAAAACATTTTATGAGCTGCACAATTTGATTTTTCTTTATTTAGAGACCTCCAGATGCTTGTTAATGTGGTGTAAATCAATGAAAATATGATGGATTTATGCATTTAAAAAGCAGTTTTGCTCTTTTTTTTTTTTTTTCCCCCGAAATCACAACTGGTGAGAACAGTCCAAACATGACTGCAATGACTTTTTCCAAAGATGAAAGTTACTCCCAGTCTGTCTTACATCTTCTTTCATCATCATCGCACCACTTTGAGTGTGTGTCTGTTTTAGCCTGCAGCTTTGTCAGTGGCTGGTTACAGTTACAAGATGTTCTGTATGGTCAGTGTTTTTGAGTGCTATGAATCCCTGTAATCATGGGAGAGGCCCTCTCTGTACAATGAACGTTTGTTGTCAGAGATGTGCACACACACACTCAGACATTCACACACACTCGCACACACAGACACACACGTTATCCCCCCCACCCCATGGGTAATAGAGCTGATCATGTTCTGAACCCTCCTCTCTTTGCCACAGTTCTCACGAACATGCAAGCGGTGGCACTCATGCGCACGAACAGACACAAACATGCTCTCACGCACACGCCTTGCCACCGTTTAGCTCATGGACACATACACACAAACACGGCACATCGGCCTCTCTCTTCTTCGCACACACTGGATCTAGTGTCATGACCGAGAAAGAGGGGGTCAAACGGAGGTCAGAGTCTAATACTGTTAGGGGGAAAAAGATCCTTGATTGCGTGTACGGTGAGCCACGCAGGGGCCGAGATCGCCACGCCGATACCAACCCAGACAGTTATGTTGTTTCGCAGAAAAACTGTATGTTACAGTACACACACTGCGTTCCTGTTAATTTGCATCCTCTGTCTGTAGTAATGCTTGGGTTCTCTCCAGTGGAACGGGCTCCAAATGATGACCCAAGAGTTGTGGAGCTGAAATGTCTGCTCTGGGCTGATGATGTTGTGATCACCCTGTCAAAAAAAAAAAAAAAAAAAAAATACACGTAATTTTACAAGTGATTCAGCTCTATTTAGCACACTTGGATGGCTGAATTGTTAGAGACATGCTGCTGTGCTTGTTAAAGGAAAAAGACTGTTTCCTAAGATTTTAACTACAGAAGCTATGTTTAAGACCACCTAAAGTAAGCACTTCTGCTCAGGCCTCTCCACATGAAAATGAAGTAAAATAGCAGACTTTGTGGTCTGTTTTGACAATGGTTCCAAGAGGCTTTTTTTGTATGGCGCAAAAATTTAGTGTATCTAATTTAAATCTAATACAGGGCTTATTTTGGGATTTTTCTTTCGGGCCAGTGTTGAGCATTTTCAAAAACATCAACTGTTCACTGTCGTAACGGCATTGACCTTCAATGAAAAGTCACTTCTTTGTGAACTTGTCATCACTAAGGTCTTTAATTGAGAGACTGAAAATGAACATGAATGGTTTCACTCTCCAAGGGTGAGTTTGTACAATTACAGTGGCTGGAAATGTCAAAAACAGAGACAAAGTTGCATATTAGACCCAAAATGGAGCACTTCCTGTTAACAGTGTGGGTCCAAGAGGCTTTTTTTTTTTCTTTTTTGTAACTGTGGACTACATGTGCCAACAAAATATGGAACATTTAAGCAAATGTTAATGTTTTCACTGGATAGGATTAGCAAACTAGGCCCAAGATTTGTATATTTTGTCTGCTCCAATGCTGTTTTTTGAGTTTAACCCTTCAAAATGCCATTAAATCATTAGTAGAATACTCCCTACAGGTATTGGAACATGATCACATCTTTTGATCTTGTGGTTACATCAACCTTCAAGGCCAGCTTGGCTCAAAAACACACTCCAGCGCTTAACGTCTGACTCTTGTGGCGGACTGGAAGCTGTCCTACTGATGACAGTGGTGTTAAAGAGCGCAAGGCCTGTCATCAGCGTCACTACAACCTGTGTGATCCCTCAAGTGCCGAGGGGGGTTACTAAGAGATGAAGCCCCCTTTTGAGATGTTGAAGTTCCTTGTCTGAAATGGATGATCTCAGTTTGCTCAGAGGGATAAAGGTTGAGCGAGTTCACTTGGAGACAAGTTCCTGTTAAGCAAACAACCCACTTGTTTTGGATATAGATTTTAGCACTCATGATCAAAGTGGTGTTATCAGCTCTCTCTCTCTCTCTCTCTCTCTGTGTGTGTGTGAACATGAGAGGAGGGTTACAGCCTTTTTTCCAGCTGCAGTTGACACATTACTAATGGATTTTGCTCTTTGATTTTGTGCTCATTTCTATATTGATGTCAGGTTTATTTTGTCTGAGGTGAGTGTACTGCATTAGGGATCTGCTGTCTGTGTTGTGCCACATACCTCCTTACATTCCAGTTACAGTAAATAGCTAGCTTAACCCATGAGCCAAAATGATAAGCCTTAAAGAGACACTCTCTCACACATATACACAAGCTGACACAGATATACACACATTCCCTCCACTACTCTTTAAGTAAATAACAACCTCAAGTGTTTGTTCAGTGTATAATCCTCCTGGGTCTTCTTTTTATCTGTATCTTTCAGGAACAGGGTCACTCCAACGTTCTCCTGCAGCCTCCCAACACCACCTAACATTTCCTGGAAGAACGTGTCCATTGCTCGCTCCCAACAAACATGGACTGTTTTCCCATGCTTTATTTTCTGTCGGTAAGTAAATAAACCGTGGCATTTCAATTTGCGGCATGTGACACACGGCGGCATCTTGCGATTTTCTTCCCTTTCCTCTCCCCGCTGAGACGCTGATTTATGCAGCATTCATGCAGATTTGAGCCTGAAGCTTCTCTAGTGGGTTGGGTGAAGCACTTGTACGTGTTTTTAGTGGCTTTGCGGAGGGACCAGATTGAGTTAAAAATTCGCTCTGACCCCAGGGCCGCGTCCTTTATTTGTGTAATCATAGTAGAAAGGGAGGGAGGGAGGGGGGAGTACAGGAATGGCCCTCAGATTCCATTCAGAAAAGTCAGGTACTTGAAGCAGCTGTTTACCTTAAGAGGATGTCGCCAGAGATAAACTACAAGTGGTCAGGTACTGCTATGTCATAAACAAGCCACACTGAGCTATTACAACCAATTAGAGCATGTCCTTATTCTGTACATTTGGAGAAAACAACTGGCAAAACGCATGACAAGAGGTCAAATGCAGACCTTTTCTTAATTTGGTTAAACTCCAGGAGGATTTGATTTAAGTTTCAGGAAACAAATCATCACTTTCAATCTTCCCCGTCATTGCTGTTATAATATTTTATTCCTTTTATACCATCTGCTGCTCCCTTCAGAGACATCATGATTCCTGGTAATCGAATGCTGATGGTCATTTTAATATGCCAAGTCCTGCTGGGAGAAAGCAACCATGCTAGTCTGATACCTGAAGAAGGGAAAAAGAAAGTTCCGGGCCTACAGGGTCGATCGGCCGCTCAGAGCCATGAACTGCTGCGCGACTTTGAGGCCACGCTGCTGCACATGTTTGGCCTCAAGAGGCGGCCGAGGCCCAGCCGATCGGCCACCGTACCTCGCTACCTGCTGGACCTCTATCGGCTGCAGTCAGGGGAGGCTGAGGAGGCTGGAGGGCATGACATTGCTTTCGAGTATCCGGAGAGGTCGACGAGTCGAGCCAACACTGTGAGGGGCTTCCACCATGAAGGTAAGCAAAGAAACGTACAGGACAAAAATGTGTAGAATCAAGCAAAAATGAGTCTTTAGCCATGTAAGTGAATTCACATTTTGTTTCAGTATATGAACCTTAAATGTTAACTTTTTTTTTTATATAATACCCCAATTGTGTCTTAGATTTGCACAATATAAGAAGAATATCAATCAATAATATAAGACATATTAAAATTAAACCAGTTAAATTTGCAGTTGCTACCAAACAAACATATTGGCTGCTGATGATATGTACGAAATATTTGGAAGTTGTTAATGAGATGCAGTTTATTAGGGGCGTGAAACTCATCCACTGTCTCGTCTGCTCTTACAATCTTTTCGTTCTGATCTTAGAAGCTATTCAGTCTTTCCAACTTCTACAATTATTTGTACTACTGAAAACGTTTGAAATCAAAATATATTTTGGAAGCTTACATATAGTAATTGGACTTGCGCTCCAAAACCAGACATGTGGTTTTAGTTTTAGAACATCTTGCTGAAAGAAATATTTAAGTATCATAAAATTTCATTGCTCATTTTCTGCAATAAACCGAAAGCCAATGGAAAAATACAATTGGATTTTTGTTGATTAAACTGGGACATTGTTAACCTCTGGGTCTGGCCTACAAATATGTCATCCTTGCAGAACTCTGCTGGCATCATCTAGTAGAAAGGAAATACAGAGATGGAAACAATACACAGAAATATTATGTAGTAATCAGTGCTGTTCTCCAATGGCACGTCAATAATTGTAGTAGTAATGCATTTCATTTTGCATGGGTGAGGACTGCTAAAAACATTTCCTACATCCCTTGAAACATGATTGTAAGGCCGCTCCACCCATCTCACCATAACCAAGGAATCTAAGGATGTGGTCACCAAACACTGTCGAAAGAGGGGCAAAAAAAATTCTGCTAGACAAGCTCTCAAGAGCCTCATTTGACAAAACCCTGCGTGTTTGGTTAGCAGCTGAAGGAAAAGCATACCTTCATATTACTGACTTACACTTCTCACCCCACCCAACAGAACACAGCTTAAAAAAGCCATAGTCTCCTTGGCCTGGAATTGCGCTCCTTTCTTATGTCTCCCGGTTTTATATGGAGGGTTCTTTTAGAAGGACCTTCCTCAACGTGCAATTATCTTTAATTCTACTCTGCAGCCTTCTAAATAAAGCCCCTACTGCCAACAATGTGGGTGCTCGGAGCAGACGATGCAGCAGCTCTCTGGAGAGATGGAAAAACAGTCTCAGAGGCTGGTGCGATAGAAGGACTGGGGGAGCAACGAAGGTTTTTTTTTTTTTTTTTTTTTGCAGAATCTGGTAGAAACTCCAGTTAGCCTTTAGTTTTGACTGATCGACTAAACATATTGGAGGAATGTTTTTTCTGAATTGGCACGGAGAGAAGGTCAGCTCGTTGTAGCGGAGTAAGCAAGCGAAGAAGCGATCAAGTATTGTGGTGAACTGAGAAAACCGGGGAGGTTTAGGGCTAGAGAACATGTCCGCCCTCAGGGGGAGGAGTGAGGAAGGAGGGATGAGTCAGCCTTAATGGGGCTTGTCAAACACACTGCTAGTGGTAGCATACGCCAATACACACTCGCACAGGGCAGAGTACCAAAGCTAGTCAGGAAGAAAGAGACCCACCGTTGGAGGAGGAACTTCTGCCTGTGATGCAATGTGTGTGTATGTGTTTCTACTGCAGTCTACAGGCATTTATCCTCCTTCTCCTTCGCTAAACTATGCTAATAATATGTTCCGAAGCCTTTTAAGTAGGAGTGCTCGCTTTCATGTAAGCACCATTGTGCCATAGTGTGATTCAGTTGACTGATTTATTCAAAACACAGCGAGGTACTACAGACCGTAACAGATGGACAGTTAAGTGAGGAGAAATGTTGCAAGGTAAATCATGCAGCCATCCATCTTGTTTAAAGAAGAAGAAGAAGAAGAGAAAAAAAAGCAGTTCCTGTTTTCAAAGGCAGGTGAAGTTCCCTGGGTTTTCATTTATTCTAACTCCCATTTGTGCATTAAAATGCAAAACAGACTGTGCAAACTTTGTAAGACAGCATTAGCGCGCCCATTAAAATCTTGAACAAACCTCTGAGAATTTCAAAACGCAGAATTCCCTCATAAGACCCCCTTTCCCATGGGCTTCAGATAAATGAGATTCTACTGTACTGTCTGACTCCTTAATGATTATTCATGATGAAAATGATAAATGTCTTAAGTGAACAAACTGCAGAGCTAATCAAAAACACAGCAGGTTTTAATAATGAGAACCACCTGGGTAAGATTAGGGCCTGGGTGTGAAATAACAGGGGTGGATTGAGCAGGAAAATAGTAGACACAACATTCCTTTCCCCAACAATGGTGATCTTGCCAGAAATCTGCAGACTGAGCGTGGAACAGGGAGCCTCCACTGTGTTTATACTGTAGCTGTGGTACGTTAATCACCACCCTCCTTGTAATGCATGTTTCAGCAAAGGGCAGCGAAAAAAGTCAATGAGAGAAGTGCGGGATAATCCTTATAGATAGATAAGGAAGTGTGGATGATGTATATTTATATTTCTCAATACCCCAAAGGCTTTGAAAAGTGTCCATGTACTGTACAATCTTATGTGTCAATTAAGCCATGTTCCACAGTGTGTTTATGTGGTTTGCACAATTTAAAGGAGATAACATACCAGTCTTTCCGAAAAGTTCAGTAGAGGTGTATTTTTGAAGGATTGGTAGCATCCACTGTGTACCCAGGCAGCATTTACACTTGGACTGTGCTTTAGCCCCATGTTACGTGCAGAAGGTACATCATATCCCCTCTCATTTTACAGTTCTTATATTATAACCCTCAAACTCCAGCTCAATGTCATGGACTTTAACTTTGGCTTGGGGTTACGTTTGTGCCAAATTTTCAATTAATGTAGTTTAGTCTATGTTTTAGCCACATGTAAACACTCAAACTAGAACATTTGACCTTTTTAAACTGAAGTTTAACACATGCACTTTAATTCTTATAACCCAAAGTGTTTCTGGTTAAAGTTTATTGTTGTATTGTCGACAAACATCTTAGATTTTTCCTCTTTTGGTTTTTAATTTTCAGAGCACATGGAGAAGGTGCATGAGCTGGACAATGGAGAAACCACGCCCCTTCGCTTCCTGTTCAACCTCAGCAGCATTCCAGAGGACGAGCTGCTCTCTTCTGCCGAACTGAGGCTGTACCGTCAGCAGATAGAAGAGGCTGTCACCGACAACCCGGGCCTTCACCGGATAAACGTGTACGAGGTACTGAAACCCCCGCGGCCCGGGCAGCAGCTCATCACGCAGCTCCTGGATACGCGGCTCGTGCGCCACAACACGTCCCGCTGGGAGAGCTTTGACGTCAGCCCGGCCGTGCTGCGTTGGACACGCGAACGCCTCCCCAACTACGGGCTGGCGGTGGAGGTTCTGCAGCTCAATCAGGCGCCACATCATCAGGGCAAACACGTCCGCATCAGTCGCTCACTTCACCAAGACCCCAGCGAGGACTGGGAGCAGCTACGGCCCCTACTGGTTACCTTTGGCCATGATGGGAAGGGTCACCCTCTGACCCGCCGGACCAAGCGCAGCCCCAAGCAACGGGGTCGTAAACGCAACCGCAACTGCCGGCGCCACGCACTGTATGTGGACTTCAGCGACGTAGGCTGGAATGACTGGATAGTGGCCCCCCCTGGTTACCAGGCCTATTACTGCCACGGGGAATGTCCTTTCCCTCTGGCCGATCATCTGAACTCTACCAACCACGCCATTGTTCAGACACTGGTGAACTCTGTGAACAACAACATTCCCAAGGCTTGCTGCGTGCCAACAGAGCTCAGCGCCATCTCTATGCTCTACCTAGATGAACACGACAAGGTGGTCCTTAAAAACTACCAAGAAATGGTAGTAGAGGGCTGCGGCTGCCGCTAACACAAAAACACTAACCTGGACTTGGACTGGTGACTTGGAAAAAAAAAAAGGAAAAAAAAAGAAGCAAAAAAAACAAACAAAAAATAAGAAGCAACATGGACGCTAAAACACATCAGAAGGTCTTTACTCCCAAAAATGTTCACTTGGACCCTTATTTATAACTTTTATGTTGAGGTGTATGTTTGTCTCACTTTTGTTTGTTTCTTTGACAATATGATCATATATTTTGACAAAATATATATATTTATATCTACATATTAAAAATAAATTGAGTCCTTATTTTAAACATAAAAAGCTGTACAACTTTTCATAATGTACATTAGATTGTATAAGTTTTTTTATTGAGAAAATAGTAAAAACAATCTAAAAAGTAAACTTTATTTACTGGTAATATTTATTGCTTTCCTATTCTATACATTTTGGAGGAAAATAAGTGTGATTGTTTCCAATAATGCGTTCAAGCAAACCACAAGATGCACCCATCGTGTACTTGTGTAAATTACAGCACTGTGTGAATTTATCACAGCACTAACTGTTGAATTAGTTAAAATCATCAGAATTATACACTGACTTTAAAATGGTTTTAAAACGCCCCTTAAATAACGTCAGTAACTTTCTGTAAAAGAAAAAAATTGTTATAATAAATATTAGCTATTTCAAGGGTTGTTAAAATGTTGTTGGTAAATTCCACTTTTTCACAAGAGTTTGTATTTTGCTGTGGCGGCAAGAAATGATAAATATTTCAACTGTTATGAAGAATATTTTAAAGGCTGATTTTGGGCCTGGGTGAATTCTACTCGGGACATTCTATGAATAGAAGAAAAACATTCTAAAACATATCAGCAATGGGGGAAAATGCATGTGTAAAAAATGAAAACACTGACACTTTTTTTTTTTTTTTTAACTCATTTAAAACAATAAAACCAAAAGACAGACATGTACTGATCTAATGAGAGTTGTTGCAATATCAAAATATGTTGCAACAATTCTTATTTAATTTAATTTAAATGGGTATAAATGTGTTCACACCAGTTTTTAGTGAAAAAGAGGGGGAAATGTGTCCCCAAAATAAACATAAAAAGTAATCAAAGGGTTTATTTTCTGGTTTTAGACCAGTTTTGATTGATTCATAGAAGCTCAACTAGTGGACATTACCTCCCTGCGGTGCTGCATTTACTCAGTTTTTAGCTTATTTTCTCTGACAGTCGCTGCTCCAGAAGTGGTATGCCATTTCAAAGATAGGAGGCCTTTGGGCCTTATTGTTCTCAAATTACACTTTTATGTCAATTAGGCTCGCAATGTGGTGGTTGGACACTCGCTAATTCATTTGCAGACTGGGGCGGGTTGTCGAGCCTGACTGTGGGAGAGTGATTCTATTGTTCTTGACGTCCCCACATCGGGGGCATGGCTGTGGCCGATGCGTCCTGCCTCCTGATGCAAGGCGGCTGAGTCCTCAGAAGAATCAAAGGTTAGACGCTCTGTCTCCTGCCTTTGTCTTCGGCGGCTCATGCCGGCAGAGCAAAGACGCCTGTCTCCAACCTGTGCCCCATCACACAATAGACTTCTACATCACTTATTTACAAGCTGACGGCTGCCCCAAATTATATGATAATGTTTAGAGAGAGTGACTCCTTTGAACTGCTGGGGGACGTTGGCTGTGCATTGTTTCACAGAGTGCCCCGTACACCCTCATGTCTACAGGATGGAATTAAATTTAATCTATTTATTTAATCTAAAGAATTACCCTGGTTAAAGTTAATAACAACGCAGAACACTGAGATTTACATTTAGTCCTGTATCATTAAAAATATATATATATTTTTCTATTATTTATGTTAAGATGTGACTTTATTGATTCCGCTGTGGGGAAATTGTAGTGTTTACAGTTGCAAAAATACACAGATCAAAGTCCAGAAGACAGGCAACAACACTTACAATGGGAACATACGAGCGTGTGCTATTTGGAGAACAAAAAATGAGGTCTTTTCACCTCATGAAAAGTCAAGCTCCTTCATTATTTTAAGAGCATACTGCAAATACAAAAAAGTTCAAGAATGTTAGAAAAAACAGTTTCTAAAAGGCTTATCTTTTTCTAAAGAGAAATAATCTTGTCAAGCATGTTGTTCATTAGACTAGTAATCTAATTTAAAGAAAATGCATCTAAATTTGTTTTATTAAGACAATTCCAGTTAATATTAAGCTGGATGGTACCAGTAAAAAGAGAAAATGCTGGCTGTATTTTATCCCAACAAAAGAACATTGTTTTCCTTATTTTAATGTGCGCAACTCCTCAATTTACTATGTTTTAAAATATGCTGGTTTTTATGGTTAGTGTTCAGTTCTAGTTTTAATAAATCTAGTTGGGTAAAATGTTCGTAGCCCACTAAATTAAATTTAGCTTTTTGCAAGATATGTTGGTTACATTTCCAAATAAGTTGTTTGTAGCAGTACTGTTACTGCGGTGCATGTGCAGGCCCTCAGGCCGTCCAATGGCTGCTGGGCTTCCCTTTGATGCCTGCATATCAGCAAAGCCTTGACAAAAAAAAGAGAGAAGTAAAGGGGGAGAAGATGGAGAAGAATTTCATTTTGAAGTGGCTGAAGGCAGAGAAGACGGGACTGAAGGTGGGAAGTACATGCATCTGTGCTCTGAAAGGTGGCTTTTTTCCTGCAGTTTGAAAGAGAAATTACAACTCTTCAACTGATCTCCCCCCCTGAAGTTAAGATAACATCAGACAGTTGTGGTAATTGTCTGTTTGTTCATTATCCCACTGCCCTGCACAAAGAGAGGAAGCATGTTTATGAAAAGGCCTGGAGAGGGACATATGTGTAAGCACAGCACACCCAGATACAAACTAACTTAAACTCAACAGCATCTACACTGAGTTTAACACAGGTGGAAAAATATACACTTTATTTACACATTAGTAGAAGTGAAATGAATTTAGGAGTGAAAAGTATGAAAGTATCCATTTGAATTCATACTTTATTTCTACTGGACCTCAGTTTTTAATGTAATAGAATATTATCTGGTTTCTTTATTGCAATAGAGTAGCCTATGTTTGACTTGCAGAACGAAGAAGACAGATGAAGACAAAACACTGATTTTCACCTTTTTTCTGACATCTCCGAACAAACAAATAATAGATTAAAAAAAATGCATTTCTGAAATCTAAGAAATGGAAAGTAATGGAATTAACATCAGTACAGTATATAAAACAGAGTTAAAGTCAGCGACATCTCATTACATTTGCATGCTGGTTTTTGTCCCTTTTTATTTAAATGTGTTAGTTTAGATATTTATATTTTCACCAAAATGTTAGAAGAAAAGAAAAAGTTATCAAAATAATTAGCTAAGAAATGTACAGATACATGGAAGCTCTATTTAAGTACTGGAGCAGCACGTTTATTTAAAAATACAAACACTAAAAAAACTTAAACATATTAATAATTTAAAAATATATAGTACAACATC
The DNA here is from genome assembly GCA_029822895.1 of Maxillicosta whitleyi. NCBI lineage: Eukaryota > Metazoa > Chordata > Actinopteri > Perciformes > Neosebastidae > Maxillicosta > Maxillicosta whitleyi. The sequence continues at coordinate 3,387,696 of JAPSES010000105.1, read as the reverse complement.
TCCACTACAATTCCACTGTGTAGATAATAACAGGGAATAGGTTATCACACACTATACATTTTAATTAACTGAAAATTCAATATGTAACATCAGTGTTTATGTGAAGTTTGTGTTGCAATTTGTGTAGGGAGAGAAGTTTGTTGCTTAAGTTACATAATTTCTGCTGTAGAAAAGCACAAGAGGCATTTAACTCAGAAATGCATATGGGCTTTTAACAGAAAAACAAATGTATTTGTATACAGGTTATCATGTAGCCGACAGACAGTTGGTAGCGTAGACATGGAGGTAGCTAGCTTCACATAAGCACATGCCACTCATTGAACAATTAAGGGGGCAAATCATTGGCTCTCAACAATAGTGTTTAATTTTTAATGTAATTGTTACATAAACAAAGAATGCTAATAATTATGTTCAAGAAACTTAAATGTATCTTTAGTTGGTATCCAAATATATACGTTTAGGTATCATTTGACATTTATGTAGGGCTAAATATACATGAAGTACAATGTGGCTGTTATTATGGATAAACACAACAGTGTAGTTAGCATAGATATGGAGTGTGCTAATACCTGAAATTAACACAAACTTCACTTAAGTACTTGTAAACCACATATAATGAAAATTTACATGAGGACGGAATAATTAAAAATTGTCTTCAGTGTTTGTAACCTTTGGCTAGCAACACCGATGTTTATTTGGCATTTATGTAAGACTTAATGTAAGTGCAATGTGCACTTACAATTGTTAGCATAGACGAGTTTCCTAACAACAGGTTCCAAGTGTAAATTAGTCTAATACATATGCAGAGTTTCCATAGAAATGTTAAATTTGTATCCTTTAATGACTTCATAAAATAAAATAAAATAAATAAATAAAATAGAATCCCCAGTCCCCCAACAGTTGTTAGCCTACATGGAAAACAACTCATTGTGTGTGTTTTCATAAAGAAAACATTAGCATCATATAATTAAACTGGTAAAAAAAAAAAAAAAAAAATGGTTGTTCAAAATTTGACAGTTTTGATCAGAACTGATGTTGATATGACCCCAAAAAGTAGGGGAAAATTAATCTATACTATATATATAGCAGTTTATTTAAAATAATGTTTTTGGGTCATTTTTCATAAAGTGACTTCAGGTAATCAAACTAGCATTTAAAGAGATTTATACAGAAAAAAGCAGAAAAAAAATGGATTTATAATGTGCAGTTTTTTGGAAGTGGACATTTTTGTCCTGAATGACTCAAGAGGATGTCAAATTATGCTGACGCCTAAGGGTTAAACCTTTAAATATCAACATTTTACTGCTATATAATTACACACAAGGTGACAATACAGTTGGGATTAGCTCTAAATACAGTAACCAAGTATTTGTATCTTACTTTACTTCGCATGTCTGACAGAAACAACCTTTAATAGCGTCATGCTACAATTATCAGCCATGTGACGGTAACGAAATGTAGGAAACAGATAAATGTGTGTGTGTCAGTATGTGTGGGTGAGGGCAGATTAGGGGTGGGGGGGTCAATTACAGAATGAGTCATTAAAAAACACATGGAGGGCTTTTGTCATTCCTATGTGACGTGCCACTAAGTCTCCTGTAAGAGCTTGTTCTCACGCACTTACAGGTGAGTTTTTATGCAGCGGCTCTATTGACACTGCTCGACTAATTGACTGGTGAACTTTTCAAAAAGCTTTTTATTTGGACGTTGTGCCGTAAAAGCTGAGTGTTTATAGAGAGTAAACCTCCCCGCAGGAACAAAGGAAGATGATCCTGGCTTGTGGTGTCTTGTGTGAGCGAGTGCACTCTATCCCCGCCGCTGAAATCGTGTCTTTTAGTAGATGTTTCAGAGCTGCATGTGTGGCGTATGAGGCTGGGTTTCAGGTAAATCATGTGACTGTAATTCTGATGATTGCCTGTAATGGGTTAGATAGAAAAACATGTGTATATGGAAGTTACTGCGGATAATAACCTTATTTTAGATGAGCTTTTACTACTGAGAATAACAGTGTAAGTTCATATTTTACTCCAAAATTTCCATTTTGGTTATCTTTATGCTAATATTCTACTGTATCTCAGCCATTTTAGTTCAGTGTCAGAATAGTTTTTCATCCCCTTTTGTCATCATAAAAACTGAAGGGTTAAAATACTTCTTTATGAGTTCAAAAATGACAAACAGTGATGGGATATTTTTTAAATTCTTGTAGTACATTTTACTGTTAGTGGGGGGTGTCAAACATATGGCCTGTCCAAAGGATGAGTAAAACCAAAAAAATGACACAGAAATGTCACTGAGTTTAAAATCAGAGGTGTCAAACATGTGGCTCCAAGTCCAGCCCGCTGAAGGGTTCAATTTGGCCCCTGGGATGAATATGTGAAACTGAAGATATTATCAAGAATGTTAAAATCATTTTAGGTCAATTCAATAAAGTGGATCAGACCAGTAACATGTTATCATAATAACCTAGAAATAATGAAAAGTGCCAATTTTTGTCTTTCTTTTAGTGTAAAAAAAAAAAAAAAAAAGTAAAATTACACAAAAATATTAACATTTACAGACTAGCCTCATATATACATATATAAAAGTGAATAACCTGAAATCTTTTAAGAGAAGTATGTGGAATTCTAATAATATTCTGCCTGCTATTTAAAGTTTTGTGTATTTGTTGATCCACTGTGATCTCCAAGTTGTGATTCACATGTATAAATGATAAAGTATTATAATTTTTTAAAAACATTTTTATTACAGAATTTTCTTTTTTTTTCCCACTTAAACTTCTTCTCCTATTATTTATATTATTTTACTGGTCCGGCCCACTTTATAACATATTAAGCTGTATGTGGCCCCTGAACTAAAACGTTTTAAATGCTATATTAATGTTATAATTTTCACTTCCACATGCCTTTTATTAAATTTCTTTGTAAATCCACATGTCTAAGTGATATGCCGAGGCACAATATGGTTAAAATGTACTCATGTTTTGGATAAATTTTCAGGTGGTTCATGGATATTCAGGTTATTCACTTTGTAAATGGGAACATTTTCCTTTTTGCACTAAAACAAACAAAGCTACTATTATACTGAGGCTACAATTTTACTGCTCAAATTGGGCTGTATGTGGTCTGTATGTGTGGAACTAAAATAAGTTTACAGCAACATTTAATGTACTTTCACTTGAGCATTTTCACACAGTCAGTACTTTAATAGAAGTAAAAGAGCTGAATACTTCTTCCACTGACCTTTACACATCTTACATTTTTGGTGGAAATGTAATGAAATAGTCATTTTGACACTTTATGGGTATTTTTTTTATATATATTCTCCAATATGTGAAATTCTTATAATAACAATTTACTCTGTTAGAATAACTCTCCTCTAAAACAAATCATTTTCTTTCAAAACATATGAAACCAGTTTTGTCATATTGTAGCATTGGAACGCGTCCACCTTTAACCTCTTCTTCACAAACTTTTTTTTATATGTATGTGCAGCTGATGGATGACAAAGGGACCAAATATGTGACAAAAATGTGATTTTACCAAATTAACCAGGTTCATTTCAGTTACTCTGACTTGTGTTTTCCTTCCAGTCTGGCTACTTTCCCAGCATAAACTCCCATACAAACAATAATACGAGCTCTTTTTGTATTGGCTTTTGACCAGACGTACGCTTTATGCATCACACAATAACATAAATCACAACTGTAAATGTACATTAAACCCACAATGGACAAAACATTTGAGTATGGGGATGTGGGGGTCAGGGAAAATATGCTTAATGTCTGGATTTTTATTTCATTCGAAGTAAAAACTCTCTTCCAAGCCCCTTGCGGAGTACTTCAGTTCTTCAGGCTTGAGATGTGCCATAACACTTTCCACCCATTTAGTGAGCAACTGTGGTTTGACAGAGTAAACTGAGCTTGAACATTGTTGAATTAGCTTTTTTGGAACCTGTGGGGTCCCTCATGGCCTTATCTGGTTCTTTTGTTGCGTCTGTTTTTTCCTGTGATTTGAGACCTCACAGATGCAACACACCTGAGTTCAGACTCGTATGAATCAGACCTACATCATTCCTCCTGTTTGTCTCGGTGGGCTGACATTACTCATTTGTTTTGTCGTTTTATTTCACCTACATACACTCACCATGTCCGCAGGTGTTGCATGCATACTAATGTACTGACAAACACATTTTGAAGTTGTCCCTTTAATTTAATCAACTAAAACATTTACCGTAACTTACACACTCTCACACACTTGACAACATGAGGTCTGATTACATCTCGGTCCGACTGTTGCGTTTCCGCTACATGGAACTGACTCGGGTACCACCCACTATTCCTGCAGACCGTTTCCTTTATAGGATACTACCGATGTAGACTACCTGGTTGTCATAGCAACGCATCATGTAACTTCCGCAACATCATCTGCAACAGTGTTTCCCAACCAGGGGTATGCGTACCCCTAGGGGTACATGGAGGTACTGCAGGGGGTACGCAGCGCATGGGGAGGTTTTTTTTTTTTTTTTTTTTTTAAAGAAGACGTTACAAAAACTGTAGTCCAAAAACTTGTAATATGACAATGGTAAATTATTTTTATTCCAAGAAAACATATTCTTTATTCTTATGTTGAAATAAGTTGATGCTTAAAAAAAAGGAGAGAAAGCCTGACAAGTTTATGTTCAATTTAAGAAGATTAAATAAAATTATTTTCATCTAATAACCACTGTGTTATGCTCTATTTTTGGAGAATTATCCATGCATATGTGTGAGGGGTACTCGTGGAGTGACAAGGCTCAGGGGGTACTCAAGCTAAAAAAGGTTGGGAAACACTGGTCTACAGTGCGACATAGCTGACGGTAAAAGCAAAGAATTTTGTCACCACCAAGGACCGAAACGTCTGAACTTCCTCGAATGACTGAATGACATATTGTTTTGCAGACTGATTAACCTACTAGTATAGTTACTGTAACCCTCCGATACTATTTATTTATTTTTTAATGGCATGTCGCACACTGATAACGCAATGACACAAAGACAACTCAGCCAATCAGTGGTCTGCAGTCTATACCAAAAAAGTAGCATCAGGTACCAGATTCCAGGTAAGGTTGAGTCGAGCCCCCCCCCCCCCCACACACACACACACACACACACTACAGTCTATGATGTTTGAATCCCAGCAGAAAGACTTTTTACATGTTCAAACTGGGGACACGGTGGATTCTAACTAGTCATAGAAACGTTAGCTTACGTTGTCATTGCTGTTCACAGGGGTCGTGCTAACTAGCTAACACGCTAACTAGCTTCTGTAAAGCAGGTTAGGGTTAGTAATGAGCATATGTCCATGTGGTCAATGGACTGTTTTCTGCTGTCTTCACCTATTGGCTGAACACCAACAGGAAATACAACTTTACTGCTACATTTTTGATTCCTTAAGGTCGCACAGTCTTGGTTTTCTTTTTTTTTTTCACTGAAAATTGATCATTAATGCCTTACCCTTACACGACTGCGTTATTGCAAAAAGTAATCTGTTACTATGCATTCCTAATTACTCCCAACACTTCTCATTCTTATCCTGTCCACAAAAACCAAACAGAGTATTATATTCACCTGTCCTCATGTATATGAAACCACTGAAACACTGGACCTCTGTCCGTTTTTTTGTACCTTCCTTAAGAATGAACTTTTATTTATTCTAATTAACTTTTCATCATCTGATGAATTTACTTTCAGGAGGAAGGAAGGAAATCTGCAAAAAACAAAAGCTCCAATCCAGCTATAAGTGTTCTATGCTGTTGTTTGGATGAAACTAACCTGAGGCGGCAGTGATCATGTCTTTTCGTTCAGTATATTAAGTAAAGGCTCGGTCATGCTGTGCACTTCTACGATCCCAAACTGAAAAGCGTTTGTTGACGCTCTTTCTGTCCTTTCTCTTTGGTAAAGAATCAGGAGGGGCTCTTGTGATGATAGCTTATGTCAGTGTTGCTTGGGGTCAGGGCCTCTTGTTTCACTCTCCCCCTCATACTTCCACACACGAACATATGCAGACACACACACATTCTTTCTTATATTCTTTTTCAGGGTATATCATTTTTACATGAACACACATTCACCCACATACGCAGGTCTGAAACCTTAGACGCCTTTCCCGCTGTCCATCTGTATGGGGTTATCTGTGTGACACCTCCTTTCACCCCTGTCTGTGACTCATCTCCACTCATCACACACACCTCTACACAGGCACATGGAAGCTGCGATGCTCCACGGTGCATTTAAGAGGATAAGGCTGTCATCGACGGAACACTTTGACCTGGAGGTCACAGGCACGGAACGCACACACCAGCACACAGGCTGCATACAGTGCAGGTAACAGTATAAGAGAATGAGTCAGACTAGGGTCAGACACAGGTGACTTTACAAAAAAGCTCTTGTTAGGCGTCGATTGGTCAAATTAAACATCATTTTTATCAATAAATGCTACAGTACTCATAGTATATTGATGATTAATATTTAGGAAATGTAAGGAAAAATATTTATAATTGAAATCTGTTAATTCATTAGTGTTATTAGTGTATCTGCTAATTTTTCTTCTTCTTATTATTATTAGTTGTAGCAGTTGTAGTAGTACTAGTATGTCTGCTTTAATTTCAATTCATTTATTTGAATGGGACAGTGAGCATTAATGAACATACACATTTTTACATTCTGTAAACACTCCAGATTTTATCCAATACTCAGTTTCCATCTGTTTTCCCACAGGAGATGTTCCATAAAAAACAGCAAAAGCACAAACAACTATAAAAATCTATACAATAGCCACATATATCAATCATGCACATATTATTTACACTATACACAATATTTTTGCACATTTTTACACCAGAATTCATGTGTAGACCGGCTATCTTTCATTATCTAAGACAAACAAGATCTTAACTTTAACTCTTGTCTTCAAACAGTCCAGGATAAGTCCCCAAGGTTACTTTTAAGACGTCCATAACTCGGCAGAATTACTCATACGAACAGCAGGTTCTCTGTTGAAGTTCAAGCTTCAATATTTAACATTTGGATGTACTATTGTGAATTTTCATTTGGAACATTCTATTACTCTGGTCTATTAGTTAATTCTATTTCTAAGCTAACAGTGCTCTTGGTTGTTCACAAACAAAACCATTTTATTTACTAACACTGACTTACAATACACGTCTTACAACGACATCAATATCCAAGTAAATAATAACAACCTGTGCTCTGATTTCTACATAGAAGATTCAGGTACGTTTTCCTGTGAAAATACCTCTCCCTCTTCTGTTCTTCAAACTGTTTCTACTCTTAAACTTACAAAAGCATGTGGTTAATGTCAAGTAACGACTCCCAGTATAACATGACTCCGACACAAACTTCATGGAAACACACATAAATCACATACAATAAGTTCACCTAAATGTTCGATTTGTATGTAAGCGTGCTTTGCGTTCACATGGGTGTAGGTAGTGCACGTGCACACAGTCACAAATCAGCATTTAGTTGCTCTTTTCATGGTGTTAACACCCCGGTGTCTGTCAGTGGTGTCAGAAGAAAAACAATGGCGTCCTCTCAAAGAAAGCTTAATAACAGTAATTGCTGCCTGAGTGAAAGAGTATCAGATATTTCCATCTTGACAACTGTTCCCAAACAAAGCGTACAGGAACAGAGGGGTCCATGGCATGGTGTGTGTGTGTGTAGTGGGGGTTACACTGTGTGATTAAACCCCCTCAACAGTCGTTTCTCTCACCAAGCCCCCCCGACTGGGAAGGAATAGCAGTGGAAATTTCCACTTGTCAAAGAAACAACCTGTGGCTTTAAAATTTGGTGTCAAGTGCCAGTGTCGCTGTGTGGACGGAATGCTTCTTTTGTGGATGAGTCTCTGGTGTAATTTCGGGCAGGGCAGGGTGTCCCTGCAGTAGGCCTTTCTTCCTCGGGCCCTGTGCAGTTTCATTAGATACGGCTAATGAAAAGATGGCTGCTGGACAGCTCGGCCCCCTGATGCTCCTCTGGCCTGTATTTAGAGTCCCCGCCTCACATCTCCCACTGAACAGGTGTGCTGGCCCTGCAGCACTGCACGACACTCACCAAAAACACTGCAGTCCTCTCTTAAATACGCCTATAAAATATATTTTCACACGTACATTTCATTACATTACATTCACTACACACTTTCCTTAAGTAGAATTAGCTCTTTAGAAATATGTCTATATTTGCAGGCATTTATTTAATATTTTTAGTTGTATTTATGAACGTCTGACAAGAAGAGTCATATTTTCTGTTCTTATGATTGCATTTATGTAGAAGTGAAAATTTTATTTAATGAAAACGGCATATATTTTTAAAAATTTTTTGAACAAAACCCGGCCACATTTACTGTACTTCATGTGAACTGTTGATTCATTTGACCAAATAATGAAATAATAATGAAATGACACTAATGTGATAAAATGCACATAGTGAAATTGCATTAATACATTATACGAATCACACGAATTCTTGAGAAAAAATATATGAAGTGTAAATACAGCCTTTGTTTGGTTTCGAGCTGGATTTGTTCCTAACACTAGTTCAGTTGTAGCATCTAAATGCAACATCATCCAATTTCAATGGCTACTATAAAAAGTTATGTTAGACAGGACAGCCCTTTCATTTCATTATAGTAGTTCTTCTTAACCTGATCTCTCATCTTCAAACAGTTGAGACGGAGCCTTTAAGGTTGAATTTAAGCCGTCCACACCACAGCAGCATTAGTAAACATCAGCTCCAACATTATCCAGTGTTAACTAACTGTACTGGGAAAAGTTACATCAGCTTGCTTATGCATTAATTCAAGTTAATTCTTCTTAACTCTTGACTTCAAACATTTCAGAATAAGCCCTTAAGGTTAGTTCTAAGTCCATACCACAGCAGCATCTGTTATTGCTTTTGCTAACAGCCATAGGCATTAGATCCTCCAACAGAATGACCTTATCAATGCTTAATCTGAGTCTTTGTTTGCTATGTTTACATTCTGGTTTGACAGTTAATTTTTTAGTTTAAGATGAGCCCAGTAAGAGTAACTTTCCCCACAGTTTCACATACATTCCATTATGTCACCTAAATGCTTAACAACTTTTCAAGCAGTAAATTTTCTTTCATATTTCTCGCTCTTCAGACAGTTTGCTCCTGTAGTAAAAACAATCGGCTGCGTATCATGTTACATGTTCGTCTCCAGTTCTTGTCTTTATTTATCCATATAGCAGGAAATTAAAGACAGTGACTAAAGCGCTGCGAGTATCACTCAGTTCTTTTAACAATCTCCACCACTCCAAAGCCTCTGGCAAACTAAGACATTGTAAAAACTCTCCTGTAATTAGACAAAGCTGTTTATCCTCGGCTTCTCTATTTCATTCCGCCATTCTCTCCCCTATGAAATACTAATTTGCCTTTCAGCGTGGTAATAGTTGATATACAGTGAGGTGTTGTCTGGTGACAGCTCATTGTTTTGCCCTGGTTAGTTACAGAAGCCTATTTTGGCTACTGGCAGCGTCTCCTTTTCAGGTGCATAAATATCTGAAAAGTGAATTGGTGTTTGGCCGGAGTGCGGCCGGAGTTAGATCTCAGTGTTTATTTGCTAACAGACTCCCTCTGTGTTCATACCCTGACCCTTTGTGCGGCTCTCAGAGAGGCAGGTGGATTGTGCCTCGGGCTTGCGAGCTACAGTTTGAAAGCAACAACGTGAAATCGGAGATGTAACGTGACCCTGAGGCAATTAGGCCCACAATGAGGAGGTTTTTTTTGCATTCACTGCTTTTGTGTTGCTAAATACTATTTAAGAGCAAATAAAATGAAGAACCTTGGGTGCTTTGGCACAAAGCTGGTGAAAATGTACAACCTTGTAGCAAATCGGCAACGGTTTTTGTGACAAAGCTTGTTGTACATAGGTTGAGGGTGTAGCTCTGATAGATGCCTCTCTTTGAAGTTGCCCTACCTTGTTGTGCCTTTTTTTTTTTTTTTTTTTTTTGAAGTAGGATTTGGGCGGGGTGGACACAAGTGTAGGATGCAACACCAGTGGAGTCCATTTTTTAAGGGAACTAAAGTGCTGTAGACCTACTCCGTGTTTGACTATGGAAGCTGAGGAGGTGCAAGGAGCGCTTGGAGACACAGACCCTGCAGCTCCTTCCTCCTGGTGTTCCCCCCTCCCTTCCGTTGCTATACCCTTCTCTGAATGGAGTGTGTCTACCGGATCTGCCCAGGATGAAATGTCATATCTTAGACTGATCCTTATCTCTTAATCGCTTCCTTTGTCTCCCATGATTCCCCAGACCCTCCCTGACTTCCCTCCTCGGACATGGCCCTTTGATGTGTCAGCCACAGTTAGGGACGCTGGGGGTGGGATATTTGTGGTGTGTGTATACATTTGTGTGTGTGTGTGTGTGTGTTAAAGTGGCGGTCTGGTTCTGCTCTGAGCTAACAAGAGCAGCAGAGGTTATCAGGATCCAGTGGTGGAGGAGATCACTGGAAAGGGTTGGAGTTATTGTTCTGATACTCCGATGTACAGAAAAGGCTGTTGCACGCAGATGCTTGGACTGGAGAACAGGCGTTATGTGTTACAGTAATGTATTCATGTGTCTGTGTGTGTTTATGTATGACTCTACTCGGGGTGAAATGTTAAGGGGATGACACATCAGCCTCACAACTTTCTCTAGGGCTACAAACAGATGTTTGCATGGGAGTTCCAGACAGTTAAATGCAAAACAAATGTTTCAAATGTCACACAAAGAGTGCAAGGGCTGAACCATAACAAAACAGAGCAAATTTTACAATCACCTGCTTTATATGATGAAGTTTACGAAAAAAAAAAAAAAAAAATCCTGTAGATGTGTAAACAGGTATGTAGCCAATAATTCTGGGTCCTAAATATAATCTTTGAGGGACACCTTCCTGAACTATGTTTTCTAAATTTTTTTTTTGTTTGTTTTTTTGTGCAGTGACTACACTAATGAACTTTCCAAATGTAATCCTTACATACTAGTCAGGTCATATTTGACCCTAAGCATCATTGTTTTATCCTGAAATTTGATGACATTGCCTAAATTTTGCCAAAATACACAAAAATGAAAATATTTTTAAAATGTTATACTTTTGTACAGGTGCTACAGATTATTGGACATTGAGACTGGTTCAGGACAATTTTATATGTAAATCATAATGTTTTTTTTTTTTTTTTTTTAATGTTTTATGCGTTATGTAAAACAGGACATGATACAGTGAGATAGTAGATGAAACATTATATTTATATATTACATATATTTATTAATGTGGGATAGTCTGTTTAGACATTCTAAATAAATCTGTAGTTTGTATACACACTTACTATGAGGGAATTCTGGGTCTGGGTCAAATTTGAACTGAACCAAACTGTGAAGGTTTAAGAAATGAACAGTTTCTTTCTTTTGTATTCAGTAATTTATTTTGTATTTCTGTAAATTATGTGGTGGCTTTCAAAATAATAAAAATATTAATACAAAAGAGAAAAAAGAAAGAAATGAACAGTTTTTATGGGTTAACCAAGTAGTAATAATCTGTGTACTTGTACATATGTATAAATAGTAGGCACATACATAAATGGGTTGCATTTTAATTAAATGCATTTAAAGTATTTATTTAAATATTCATGAAGATGTAGTTTGTTATTAAATAGCTTGTATTTTCAGACTTTAAATACTTTTACATTTATTAATATTTTTTATAATCAATAAGTTTAGGGTTTAAACTAAAAAAAAAAAAGAAAAGAAAACAACACACGTACAATCATTAGACAGATTACAGTCTGAGTCTTCAACACATTATCATCAGTATTTTATATGTATTGGTCGACTCAGCTGCAAAGACATTGGGGGCCTTTTTTTAAAAAAATCATTTCGTATTCTGTAGTAGACTCATCCCTGTCTTATAATGTGTTTATTCGAGATGAATTCCTCCTTTTTATCCATGTTCAACTGTGGTCTAAATACATTCACATTTCAACATGGTCTTCCTCTACTGACTGCTCTTAAAACTATTTGTGTTATTGTTGAGTACTGATAAGAATGCCATAATTGTATTGTATTAATGCAGCGTATTGTATGTGGGAATATATATATATGTATATATCTTTTTCAATTTGTTGTTATTTTTCACTTCTTTAACCATGAATTTCCCCTTGTTGGACAAATAAAGACATATCTTATCTTATCTTATTAGTGAGTGAATTAACCAAATGAGCCATTACATTACAGCTCATTTTGGTGTCTTCATTATACATTTTCATTTGCGTTTCTACAACGATTTTCTTGAGCAGACTTCAACTTGTAAACAGATGCTTTTTGTTGAACATACTATTTTTTTGTTCACAACATATAAGACATCTTGTTTTCTAACCCCTGTGTGCTTACAATGTTGTGTCTAATGATATATTTATAAAACATGTGCTTCACGATGTTAATGTTAGGTAATGTTGGATAGAGTACAATGTCTCCGCAGATGTGTTCAGTCAGTTTTAATTTATTACAGTAACGACCCAGAAATAAAAACCTTCCATCATTCTTATATTTGTATAATCTAGAGATATCAAACATGATTTAGACTAAATTCAACTGTGACGTGTACATTAACAAAGCAGCAAAGACACTCATCAACTTCAGAAACGTCTCCAAAGTATTAACACAGACCAGTGCTGTTCTTCCTGTAAATTCAGATGTGTTGGCAAGGCTCATTAACTTCCCAAAAGTGCCTCATTGTATATTTGATTTCACCAAGTAGGAATTTAAACTTGAGATAACATGACAAAACATAGCAGCGTTCTGCAAACTGAAAACTGCTGCTGATTTAACCGATACTGTTGTAAGCTTAATATTTGTTCCCCTGCCTGTACCCGGTGGAACACACTCACCAAACTGATTAAGTTTAAATAATTCAACAAAGTCTAGCGGGAGGGGCCGGTGGTCTAATCCCCTAATATTTTTGACCTCACTGTCTCCAAATATCCCTGCTTCACTACACTAATAAATTTACACAATCAAAGAGATTAACTCAACCTGGACCGGTGTTTGAGGAATTCAAATCTGTGTATTCTTGCTCATGGTCTTGCACTCGTTAACCCTGGTAAAGCAGAAATGTAGCTGGTTCTGTAGTCGCATTTTGGTCAGAACAAGGTGAGCTAAGTGTATTAAGTATTAAGTATATTAGTGTATTAAGATTAAAGCCCCTGGAAACATAAATACAATAGCTGTGTAAGTGAGGTTCTTATGGTGTGTCCAGGCTGGTGGCATTACGCTAAATCATTAAGGGTGTTTTCACACAGCGTATTAGTATGACGGAGCATTAGGGTCATTCATGAAGGAGAAGATATTTTTTGATATGACGACAGTAATCTCAGCATGTCGACATTAAAGTCGAAATTCCGAGATTAAAGTTGAAATTGGATGTCATCTTTAATCTTTATGGGACATCAACTTTATTCTTGACATTTCCAAGTTTAATGTTGACATGTCAAGTTTAAAGTTGACCCATCAAGATTAAAGTCGACATCCAATTTCAACT
>JAPSES010000105.1:3359317-3374011 GCA_029822895.1 Maxillicosta whitleyi | reverse complement strand
CTAACAAAGAAATTAACAAACCGTGGCAAAAACAGAACCTCTTTGTCAATGGTGATAAATGCTCCAAGTTAAAAATTCTCACTCTTTATTTTTTTTTTACTAATATTTTATTTCAACAATTAACACAACCTACATATATGTAAACACATTTTTCAGTAACCTTCAGCTACTGTTTGGTGCTAGTTGCAGGTCTGTATCTGCATTAGTTTCCTCACAGTGACAAAAATCATGAAGGCCCCCTACTTTTGTCATGTTCCAGATCATAGTTTCTATAATATTGCTAGTATCCGGATCATACTTTTACATATCACAGAAAGTATCAGGATCATGTTCTGTATGTTTTTGCCAAGCAATCCAGTTATTCTGTGTGAAGTTCTATACACATGTTGAAAATGGCCCTATCTTGCAATGATAAAGAATCGTTTAAAAAATTCCTGGATCCAGACTGTTATCCAGATCAACTCCAAAATTTAATCATCTGTTCCTTGTTTCAGAATGAACATTTCCTGAAAATTTCATTAAAATCTATTCATAACTTTTTGAGTTATCTTGCTAACTAACAAATTAACTAACTAACAAACCCTGGCAAAAACATAACCTCCTTGGCGGAGGTAATAAATGTTTTAATCTTGGAATTCAAGTCTGAAAATGTCTGAATTTAAACCAGTGTAAACTTCATATCTATTAAAAGTTAACTAATATAACTTTATTTAAAACTACAAGGTTGTAATTTGAAAGCACAAACACTGAAACTGGACTGCAGTGAGAAAATTACATTCTTTACCTTTTAGTAAAAAGAACATATTTGGAGGCATCAAACACCAGCATTCTGATTAGTGCCTGTAATTCTATATTTTTTCCTCAGTTACTCACAATTGCATTTGCAGTGTAATTACACACATGCAATTAGTTACTTCTTATCATTCCTGATATTCAAATGTGTGTGTTTGTGTGGTGTTTGTACATTTTCCAAGCAACAACCTCCAAGGCTGAAAGATGAAGCCAATGCAAAGTGCCAAAAACGGCAGATCCTTGAATGAATGGCCACTTGAGGCTGGCTCCAAAACCGAATCAGTCAAATAAACATGTCAACACCCTGGTGCAAAAACCGGTTTTGGCCTCTATTGCTAATTCCCTTGCCCATGACAACTCTATGCTTATTTTCTAAGTTGGCCATTCAGAACGTGTATTTATTGAATAAAACACTTTTGTTTATTTAATGTTAGCTGTAGCTTGGCGAGTGTGACCCCCTCACTCTTCCTCAGCTTCTGTCTTCTCCAAACACAGGCCCTTCTGGTTCTAAAAAAACCCATAAAATGTCCAACTCGAGGCTTCAGAACTGCAGTCCACAAACCAATGAGTAACATCACAGACACTTTGTCCACTTTTTATATACAGTCTATGGCTACTCGGCGCCCTAGATAATCATATTCATTTCTTGGTGTCTGTTTCCTACCTGATCATTTTTCTAGATTAGACTGTGTCATCTACTCACTACAACGATTCAATTCATGGACCTGAGACCAGACAAGTTCTCCGAGTAGAAAAAAGAAAATACATTGTGTAAATAACTGGTTTCAAAATGCAAAAAAGCAAGCAGTGCAGTTTTCCAGGGCGGCATGTCTGAGCCATTTCCTAAAGAGGCAGCAATAGCTATAAAGTGAAATGTGGAGGACACTCAGGGGCATATATTAAATGATCAGACAGTGGCATTTTGCATGGAAACCACCTGTGGTCACCCGGATAGCCAAAGAGAATTTGATTCGTGTATATATACATCCCGGCCATCATGGTTTCCTCTGACTGTGTATATTTGTCTGCATGGAGCTGAAAATAGAATGTCAATAAGTGCAGAGGAGAGGCTGCACGTGAGAGACTTTTTACTCAGCTCCAGCATTAATGTACATTTATACGCTAAAATATCCTCATAATTACATTTTGGAAGATAAAACATAAACAGGTTGAGGAAGCAGAGGGGGGGTTGGGGTCAGTGCTGTTATAAACTCATTTTACAAGTGACCAAATAACATGTCTGTCCAAGGAATATGAAATCAGTGGCAATTTTTACCATCATAGCAGCCCATATCATTAGGAAACATTACAGTGTCATCCAAATAATAACACACAAACTCAAGCGAACCATGCAGTATGGAAATCTTGTAAATAAACTTAAACACATATCATTAACTTGGATGACACATTCAGGCTGTATTTGTCTATTGCTGTTCTAATTTAGTCATTAAGGCTAACCAGAACTCCATGAATTTCACTGTACTGCTGCATTTTTTGGAAAAGAGTGAAGGAGACGCCTAAAGGAGCTGGAGCAGTAACTTAGTAGTTCTTTATTTGGACAGAACTGCAAGTTTTTTCTTGGAATGAGTGACTAATTACCATGTAGATGAATAGTGAATTATGACCATGTTGGTAGGATTATATTTTGTGATCTGCCGCCAAGGTTTCTACTGCCTTTTGACTCCAGGATTTGTTCTTTCTGACCTAATGAGGGTTCTGTGGGAGTTTTTATTGTTGTCTTGAAGGCTAGTCAGAGCAGTGCTTATACGATGTCCAGTGTGGCTCTTATGGAGCCCTTTAAAACGGGTACTAGAATTAAGGGCTAAAAGGAACACTTGATTTAAACTCCGGGGTGAAATTTCTCACTTTAAGCATCTAAAATTAGCATCTGAGTCATATAAATAAACTGGCTCAGACCCTGAGAAAACCATATACTTGGACGTGCCCCTTTTATGTGGTTACAGGAAAATTGCCATGGCCTCTCTTCCATATCAGCTCCTTGTAATTTTGATAACCTAAGGATTTAATTTCAACCTGCTGCTCAGTCATTGTACGCACTCATGGATGAAACAGAAAGGTATCGGTGGATGAAAAAAAACACACAGCATCGAATCAAAACCTTTTTTTATAATGTATTTTGAGATGTGAAGGGGCCTCTCTCAGGTTGTGTGTCCTGGCTGTGAGCGCTGCTGCTCTGTGACTGGTGGAGCTTTGGGCAGTGTCTGATGACCAGCGACCACTGGGTGGACCCAACCTGGATTATGTCCATGTTCTTTCCCTCTCACGGACATCCTCAGGGAATACTAATGTTGTTTTGCACACTTGTGGTAATACTGGACCCGGACCATTTTTTTCTCATCTTTGATATTGACCAACAGCCCAGAGTAACTGAAAGGTAGAAATAAACACTCACATGTGCCTTATTCTAAATTTTAGTTCTAATTCTAAGGTTGATGCATTGTTCATTATATGTGTACAGTTTAATATGTCTGTGCTTTATCAGTGGGAGTTTCATTGTGTTGTTCACTTTCTATGTGAAAGCATCATGATGTGGAATTAAAAAAATACATCCTTCTTTGGTGTTCTTGGTTTTTGTACATCCCTGATAACAGCCGTTTGCATGAATTCTGTTTTAATGACTCATGTTGGATTTTAAGCAAACTGTGATGCAAATTAGCAAATTCCTCAGTGTTTCTTTTGTGCTTCTCTACAGAATGGAAAATAGCAAAAAGATGAGTTGGCAACAAATGATCATGAAACAACTCTATGTAAACACATAAGCATAAATGATTATTATATATTCACATCTTCATCTTTTCCTCATCTGCAACATTCTCAATCTTGATTCCATCTTTTTTACTATTTTTTTTTTTTTTTTACTAAATGTTCCTAATCTGTACAACTAAATTGTCTTTATTCACTTGGATCAGCAATGTTACGAGGAAAAACAACAAACAAAAAAAGTTAATCAGTCGCATTAAAATGACACTCATGGTTCATTCTGGTTCTGTACATATTGGTTCAGGTTTATAATACTATTAATAATAAATTAGTTATACATGACCATACCATTACGATACAGTTGTACTTGAATTTCCTTGGTAATTATTGAGTAACTGTATATCCCAAACCCAAGACCACCTTAAACAAACCACAATGTCACATATTTAAGTTTTACAAATCTTACATATAGAGTCTTTTGGAGGCGGGCTTGTGTAGTGGTTAGCACTGTCACCTCACATCAAAAAGAATCCAAATCCAATCCCTGGTTGGATCCAAGCCTTTCTATGTGGACTTTACATGTTCTCCCTGTGCCAAGCAGACATTCACTACTGTTAAATACATATATGCTAGGTTAATTTTCCTGTTAGTGCCTTTTGCCAAATCACTGGGTTAGATCTGGAGATCCTAACCCTACAGTGGCAGCTCACTCTTCCTTGCTTTGTGTTCTTGGAGTTAAGAAAAATATTACTTACATCTACTGTATAAAACTATAACTGTATGTATTTTCCATAATAATATCCAAATGTACATATAATTGTTATATATTTACAAGGATGGATTTTCATACTGTCCATGTTTGCATATTTCACATCTAGTCTATGACTAATCACAGTGATATAACAAACTGCAGAATATTGATAGGTAATAGTCTATTGAGGTAAGACAGGGGAAACAAGATAGAAGTTGTTTTTTTTATGTTAAAGTTTAGAGAGCCAAGGAATACAAGATGAAGATGCACACGGATGAATTATAAACAATGAGATTATATTATTCTAGTGAAGGAGTTTATTGTGGAGTGGCCTTTATTCATCTCACACCAGAAGAAGTCTCATCCAAATCAACCTTGCAATATGTTGTTGTTGTAAATTATATAGCACAGAATGTATTTCATGTATTACTGTATTTGTAAGCATTGATTTGGTGAAATTAGTGTTCACTGGCATCCACAAGAAAATGGATATTGGAATGGAACAATATATAAAAAAAATACTGTTAGAAAATAAAAGAGTTTAATAACTGCAGCCCTGAACTTGGATGTAAACATCTACAATAAAACATGGGTCACATTCAGACATTGGTCCATGCGGCCACATCGTCAGCACAAAAAGGGGAAAGCAAGGACATTTTCTTCTTAAGCTTTGCTAAATTTAAGAAAAAAAAAAAGTGTCCACTGTCTGGAGGACAGAATGTGACTGTTTACATGTTTACACATTTTTGTTCTGACTCTGAAGAAAGTAGCTGTATAGGGTATTTCACATATATGCTCAGGATTGTTTTAATATTAACAGTTTAAGTTAGATATGATCATCACCACTATTTTGCACCCTCTTTTAAAAACACCTATAAAGCAAAATGGTCCTAGACATGTGTGACACGGTCAGCAGGTAAATAAAGCTGATGGGAAAAATGAATACACAATGCTTTTCTATGTATCATGCATCATATTTATAGTCAAAGCCACAAATTACTGTATCATGTCCCTTATGACGCATTTTTCAGTCCCTTAGTGGTTGCTGAGAGACAAGGAGAATCTTAATTTGCAGCCCTTTTGGTAGCAATAATGGTAAGGTAGCAGAAAACCTAAATGATTGAACTTTAATTTCCACTTTCCCAGGCAAAACTAATTCTATAGATATAGCAGAAAATGATGGGAATAAATAGCAGAATAGGATGATCAAAACATCTCTTTTTTTAACTCCTGAGGCAACGTTCTCATTTTCAGAGCCTTCTACCTTGGGGTTTGGTCAAATGCCACTGGGAGAAATGTGTAGGGTGGCCCACTGGAGACACTCAGGGCAGAGGCAGCAACCACAGACACCCACCCTGCCCTGCTGCAAAGAGTCATGGGTTATATACATACATCACATGGTATGGTGCAAAGAGTCAAACCAAGGCTTTCGGGGCTAATAATATTCAACCGTTTGACTCTCTCAGTTTTCAGGGCAATTTCTTCAAGTGGTTATTTTGTGGAAGATATGATTTGTACAAATTTTCAGCTAATTATCCTCTCTGAAAACATAAATTTACATCATTTTAATTAGATGAGTGTAAGTGGCTGCTCTCATTTGTTAATTAACTTTCTAAAAATCAAATTAAAGTATAAATCACAGTCAGATGTAACAGAAACCTCGCTTCTTTCTCTGACCTGAAGTCAACCATAAATAGATATATTCCTAAACAACTTAAGTAGCATGAGAGTAATGATCTGTACTGTGAAAAAAAAAGAACTAATGATTCAATTTTGGTTAAAGAATAAGAGTTCATTAATGGAAAGTGAGGGGTTTGGGCAGCCCGTGTGTTTACACTACTCTTTTCTAATGAGTCCATTTCAGGTGGAGAGTTAAGCACAGGGCCCATGGGGTTTAGTTGTGGACGTCCACCTGGTCTCAGAATCTGAAGGCATGTGTCTCATTTCCAGGTCTCGCACCTTTCATCTCAGGAGCATTTAGGTTTCTGGGAACCGAACCAAGGAGACCTGCTGACGAATCTAAAACCTGGACAGAAAGTGCAGTCTGCTCCATGGCTGAGCCTCCGGCAGCCTCATGGCTTCATTGTTCCACACCCTTTCACACAAACAAACCTCAGATTTACACCAAATTAAAGCTTGTACTCTTGTTGCTGACATTGAAAGATGACTTTTTTTTTTTTTTGTAAACTGCAGGTGATGAATACACAGTGGCTTTTTTTTTTTTTTTGCTTAAATATGACATAGAACATAATCAGATGTTCACATTCTATAACCAACCCAGTCTCATGGGAATTCGTCTGTCACGATTTTTCGTGCTTGTCAACACATTTTCTCATCTTTTTCGTGTTCCTCGGAACTAATTTCAAAGTAATGCATTTCAATGGGAAGTTCATTTCGTGCCTCCAAACACGACATGTATACACCACTGCGCACGGAGGAAATTCAGTTTAATTTACGACACTTTACCACAACTTAATACAGCATCTTAATCATTCGGATATTTGTCAAATACCATATTTTACATAGTGTAACCTACTTTTTTGGTACGGTGCTTTTGTTTTGGTGGGAACCCCCGGGAGCGCTGCTATCGGAGGTGCGCGCAGGTATTTTGTGGTTCAGTACGGAAGCGCATTGACATTACTCGATTTTTTTTTAACACCGTATCTCGTAATTACGAGATACTATCTGGTAATTATGTAAAATTAAAAAATGAATAAATCAAATTCAGGGTCCGCCGCTAAAGACAATCGGGCGGAACACGCTCGGTCGGAACTAATAATTAGTTCCGTCTACTTGTAAACTTAGATAACGTTGATGCCCTGTGCAGTGTTGACATACTAATATTAATACCATCCTCATT
The DNA here is from genome assembly GCA_029822895.1 of Maxillicosta whitleyi. Lineage (NCBI taxonomy): Eukaryota > Metazoa > Chordata > Actinopteri > Perciformes > Neosebastidae > Maxillicosta > Maxillicosta whitleyi. Next base: position 3,366,887 of record JAPSES010000105.1, on the reverse strand, counting down.
TTTAAGTGACATTATATTATAATATTTCCTAGTGTCTCAAACCGAGGAGGAAGTAATAGCAGATTAGCTGCAAGTGGATAATATCTGCTTCCTGCTGTTTCAATACAGCTATAAATGAATGTCCGAATTTTTTTTCTCATATGAACGGCAATGATGGTACCATCGACGATTCCGTGTAATTGTATAATTACCTTAAATGATTTAAATATCAATTTTATTGCTATTATTATTTTAAAACTGTAATTTCATCATTTCACCGCATCCCGCCAATTGCTCTCGGAAGTAGATCATTCCTTCACCAACTCTCCTTCAGGTAAGATGAGTGTCTGTGAGCTGAGGGCTTACATTACCATTATTTTTCATGCTTTACAGATTAAAGCAATGATTGACACTGATTTCATTATCAAACGCGAGACTACAAAAACCTCTTAAACTTGTGAGGGAAATAATAGCCATATCTTGTAAATTGTGTCTAGTTAGCTTAGGTCAGTTACGGCTAAGCTAATATCTCAAGCTAGTACTTCTCGCCAGGCCTGTAGCAAAGATGCAATAACAATAACAAAGCTCAATGGCGTATGGCTCGTCTGGCACCCTTAAACTCTGTTTATTGATCTAGAGAAAAAGCACGTGAACTTTTCTAGTCATTCATAAGATGGGGAAATCATGGTTCATCAGTTGCATAACCTTTGAAGTTTTTGAAGTTGTGATTTGGAAACACAGCTAGACGATTTCTAATCTTGCTAAGCTACAGTATTAACTAGCGCTCTTTGTCTCTGTTCTTCTTGTAGATTCTGTCAACCCATCACCCAGTGACCCCGCATACACACGAACCCAAAGGCACTTTTAAGAGCCATTATCTATCTGTCTGTCTGTCGTGTTAGCTGTCCGTGTAACTATTAGTCTGCTTGTTTGTCTGTACTACTGTCTGTGTGTCAGTGCCAGTCATAATGCCAGGAGGATCAACAAGAAAGACCTGTCCCTTTTGCCAGGGAATTTTATTTTGTGCACAGAAGGTCTGTTGTCACTGTAAAAAGGAGCAGCCTCAGAAGCAACTTCTTAAAAAGAAGCTTCAGGGGTTTGACAAAAAGCGAGAGGAATGGGTGCTTGGTCGCAAGAAAAACCACAATGTGGCATCCATCAAGGATGAAGCCATCATCCTGGTTTGTACAGATTTTAAAATGATTTTTAAGTGTTCAGTCAGTATTTAAAATAATTTCTGATACACATGAAAAATCCAAGTGATCCTCAAAAATACTACCTCAGTCCAATAGTGCAGTGTTCATAGGACAGCTGAATTCACACTACTAAAGCATTTAAACCCCCTAATGTCATACTTTTTGTCAATTACCAATGTTTTCACTTAGTTTTGTAGCTGCTATTCCATTTTGTCCAGCTGATAATGCTGAATTTTGTCATTGCAGCTTGAGAAACTTCATGCTGTTGACTACAGACCAATTTTGCTCCTTGGAAAGAAGAGGAAGAACAACCAGACAAAATGTGAGATCCTCACCCCTCGCTGGAGCCTTAGTGCCTTTGTCCAAGACCACCTACAAAAAATAGGCTCATTTTATGAGTACGTGTGTGAAGGTGAGATGCATGCATTTTTTGTTTTACAAATGGTAAGTTATTTATTGAAAAGGAATTTGGAATTAGTTTTTTTTTTTTTAAAGAACTGGATCAAGTGTTTTCAATCTTGTGCCAGTATTTACTTTGATTAAAATTACTGAATAAACATTTTTCATTCTTTGAGAAGCAAAGTTACATGAAGATAAAAATATCTAAAAACTTACTCTATACTCTGTACATGTAAGAGTAGGAGTACGGTGCATTTGGCATGCAGGGCAGTTAGAGAAATTGTCCATAATGCTAAGAGTTTTCTTCAGCATGGAGTTCCATCCAAAAACAAGAGCAGTTTTCCTGATGAGTTTATTGTGTCTGTTAGCATCAGCTTTTAGAAGAGGATTCTGCCCTTTTGTAACAAGACAGTGTGCAGGGAGATGGTCATTATTATGGACAAAACCTTGACAGGGTGATGCAAGATCCTGACAGAGTGTGGCTGGATATATGGTCATCTGTACAATAAGAAAACTTGCCACAGCAATGGTCTGTTATCACTATATGATAATATTGTCACAGTTACAGTCGTAATCAATTCTGCTTTATATTTAATATTTGACAACTTGTTTAACTGTACAGATTGGGACCAGAATTCTTTGGTTGATGAGGAGGTAGTCAACCTGGACCTCATACCCTGTGACCCGCTGGAGGGGACAAGCAACCTGGACCCTCACAACACACTGAGCCAAGAGAAGGAGATGGATGTCACTGACTTGGACAAAGAAAGGACCGGGGAGAGGTGCACGGAGGAGCCAAGCCCCATGCAAGTGGAGGAGGAAGGACCCATTGAAGGGCAGGACACAGTGGACCAGGGCCATACAGTGGACCAGTGCCATACAGTGGACCAGTGCCATACAGTGGACCAGGGCCATACAGTGAACCAGGGCCATACAGTGGACCAGGGCCATACAGTGGACCAGGGCCATACAGTGGACCAGTGCCATACAGTGGACCAGGGCCATACAGTGGAAGAAAATGGTAATCATTTCAATTACAGTTTCTCTCTGGCTTTGGTGCTTCTCTCACCTCACAGTGTTTTTCCTACCATTGTATTAGGGAGGCGCTCCCCTCTCCCAACAGCTCTGCCCCCCTCCCCACAAGAAGATCAGGTTAATTAGGGCCCGAGTGATGACACCATCGTCCAACGAGGACCCTATTAAAATTCTAATATCTCAAATTAGCAAATTAAAATTAGCTTTTTTCATCATCAATAAAATCAAATCTTCCAAATTTACCACAGATTTATGCAGAAATATGGAAACCTCTGAAGGGGTCACAAACGTTCAAATACCACTGCAGCATAACATAAATGGTTGCACAGCCTGTCTCGTGTAAAGCAAACATAATTAAAGCTCTGACAACAGAGGGCATATGTGTTTAGCACCACGGGGTCCCTGATAGCTTAGAAGCTGTATCTGTGTGACTGCGCCTCATGTGGTGTTTGACATGAATGATTACAGAGCATGTGCCACATTAAGTTACTGTTACTGTACCCTGGGAAAGTTGAGAATAGGATCACGCATAATTAGACATTTAGCGCCAATCCTCACCACAGATGAACACACCCTTCACCACATTAGATAAGCCAGGGAGTTAAAAATGTCCCAACACCCCCTGATAACAACCACTGCACTTAAAGACGCCCTCGCAATCTGAACTTACTGTATCCCACACAATAAACGGCCCCAGGGGGCATGAAATTCAATACAAACCCCAAAAGGTCATATCCAGCTTTTCACTTTAGTTACAACTACTGCAACTACAACAAAAAAAGTCTAAGTAATCTATACTTTAGTGCACGAAAAAAAATCCCATGAGCTATCATAAAGTTATGTATAGCAATCAAAGCTCCAATCATTTCAAATTAGAGGTATATCATATTTTAACATAAAATTACAATTCTATTTCTACAGATCGAACATCCCTGGAAGACTCATACGAAGCACATTTCAAGGCCTTCATTAAATCCTTTACAAACTCTTAACTACCGTGGCGCACAGAAGAATAGAGTGATTCTCAGCTGACGTGAAGCTACAAGACATCTCTGCACTTTGTGGTTTCATGCACCGACACATACCCATACTTGAGGGTATTTCAGGAGTCCTTTGCATCACTTTGTAGCTAAAAAAGGAAAGAACAATTCTTGGAAGGTACAGGATGTTCTAGATTTGAGAAAAAAAACTAAAGTAAAAAGTTAATATTTTTACTTAAATTAAATGGATTTTTGTTGTAATCTGTGGATCTTAACTTGCCCTATCTTCTATGACACATGATCTATGTACTGTATGATGAATTGTGTTGAGTTAACTTTCAACAGCTGGACAAACCCTGTTGGTCCCGATACCGCACTAAATCAAAGAGTAGTCCTGACTGTGGTGACAGCACTGTGAATCAGTGTCCTAAATAAAACTCTGCAGCTTTCCATTGTCTAAACAGCTAAACCAACTGCAAAGCTCTATAACACAACATTGTGTATGCTTAACATGCTGCTTAATGAAGCAACAAAACCATGGCAACAGCCACTGTGATTTGTCTGAGTAAACCAGAGTAAGCATGTTCTTCAAGACCATAAAACCGGGGAAAGTACATTTGCTCACTACTTTCCAATCCTGGGGCAAGAACTGCATGGAATATTTAGAAACCTTTGGAGGACAGTCTCTATAACCATGTAATATCTAGTCCTACTATTTTCATGGAACCTTACATCAAAGGTCTATAGAATCTTTGTGTTGGGGTTTGGCTCAATATAGAAGAACTTTACGACTAAAATGTATGTTTCATTTGAAAGGGACTCTTTTTGGTTCTGTTTATAGCTATGATGTAGTTCTCCACACTGATGTTGAAGAAAGTCAACTGAAGATCATCCCAAGACTTTTTAAAGGTCTTAGGATGCCCTTGCCGTTATATCATGTCTCAGAATTACACAAAGAGGGTTCTGGATTCCAGGCCTAAACCAGCATGTGGCAGAGTAAAAAAAAACAGCAGGCTTGGGACAATAAGACACTGCCTTGTGCCCCCTTGCAGCTATATTCATCACCAATTTTTCATCATCACCCTAGGAGGTGATCATTTTGGAAGTTTTGCGTTCAAAGGGAAAATTGCCAACTTTCTGTAGGAGATGGGTCATGAGTATCAGTGAATGATTTGCCAGGCTCAATTAAACAAAACTTTTGGCACTGGTTTTGTGTGTTTATCACATCCCTACTGGAAGTTGGTAACTTGAGTATTTTACTTTGAAAGGTAAATTGCAAACTTCCTGTTGGAGGTAGGTCATGGGTATCGGTATGATTTATTGGCCTTGATGAGACAAACATTTAGCATTTGTTTCACATTTATGCAACATTCCTACTGGCTGCTAGAGAGTCATTTTGGCACCTAAGGGGTTAATTTTTACATTTTATCAAATTGTTTGCCAGATTTTTCACCAGACCTGATGGCGTGCTAAATTTGGTGAGTTTTTGAGCATGTGTAGGGGGTCAAATTCTAATTTAAATTGGCACAGAATAATAAAAACAAATGAAATACCCTGTGGGGTCGGTCTCTAATAAGGTCAGGGTTATAGTCTGCTCTAGAGGAAGAAACTATTTTAACATTGTAAGAGAAAGTAGAAACTCTGAAGACAAAAAAGTGTCAGCAGCTACTGTAAACTATTGGTAAATTGCCCAAGAAAGACTGATATGACAAAAGAACTGTATGAATTTCAATTGATAATTCAAGACACCACCAGACAGATGGAGGACGCTATGGGGAAGAGACAGAGAGAAGAGTGAGATGATGGAAAAGTGGGATATCAGGGTTAAAAGACCGGTGAAGTCCATAACAGAGGGGATCGGATGAAACTACCTTCATACTGTCTGATATATTTCTACATTACTCGCGTTTTTAATTTGAAATACGGAAACTCTCGCCATAACTTCTGCGATAATTTTTTTTACAACAGCCAAGAACCATAAAGAAGGGTAATATAAGTGACATTTGCACAGGTAGCTACAATAACATGTATCTGCACCACAGCTCTTCAGAAATTAACTCACTCAAATCATTAAACTGTGACCTTTATCCACCTGCTGTATGTTTCAGGGTAAAATCAGCTGCATCCTAGTTTGTGAACATAAACAGAGGTATGGCTAATACAGTCTTATCCTGGTGTAAGATTCAGAAAACAGGGAATGTGTTGTTGCTACAAAGTTCAATTTTTGCTTCAACAATGATGAGGCAGGCCACAGCGCTGCGCCTCACTGAGTATCTGATGTAGTCCTCATCTAGAGTCCACGTGAGAACATCATATTCGACCTCTTTTAGTTGGTCTTATTTGCAGCACAAATATGTGGCTAAAATACAACCTAAACCACCTTGGTTTAATCATGGTTCAAATTACCCAGTTTTACCCAATTTTTCAGTTTTGGGATCAATAAAGTTCTGTTCAATGTCACCATAACTTCTGAAGCTGCTGTGTTTGTAATGTTTTAGTGTCATATGGCAAAAAAATCCATAATTACCTTTTAGCATATTATAATTGAAATAGTCTGGGGGTCATGCAAGACTCCTTTAACTCCAGCCTTTTTTGGCTTTAGATTCTCAAATCCAGTCTTCGAGGACCCCTGTACTGCATGTTTGAGATAGTTCCCTCTTCCGGCACACCTGGTTTGATTAATGATCAGCTCATCACCAAGCTCTGCCGAAGCCTGATAAGTGTAATGGCTTCCAGGTGTGTAATGCATTAGTACTCGTACATATATCATGTATTTGACATACACATTTGATCATTTTACATAACAAACATGACATCAGATTGAGAAAAAAAAAACGTCTATTTTTAATGCCCTGTCTTGCTGTGGTTTGTGCACAGGCTGGTGTCATGCCGTAGTGGTCTGATCACCAAACAGGCTTCCTGTTCCTTCCAAAAGACTTCCCAAAACCTATGACCAGTCAAACTCCTCCACCCAGCCTCATCGGTCCTCAATTATTGGTCCTGGTTCCACATTTAAGCGTGATTTCTAGGTCACCATCCAGCATCAAAGAGTCGAGGAGGTAAAAAATATGGAATGGAGAAGAGGCAAGAGTCTTCATAGGGATGTTTAGAAAGGTGATTTTTTTTCACCAATGTTAATATGTATATTACGTGTGTGTGTGTGTATATAACATTTGCACAATGCACATTCTGTTCTGTTTTCTTGCACTAAGTACATGAGACTTTGATGGTTACTATAATATGGTATTTTTCCTGTCAGTTTAATATTCACATTACATCTATATATATGTTTGACTTCACTCTGAGAGAAACATTTTATAGCTTTGACACATTTTCATGCGTGGCCTTATGGACAGTTTTTGCAGTACAATGTTCATACCATGATCATGTCGCAAATAACAAATCTTGAAACCAGGAACATTTTCCATAATGAAATCACATTAGGTCATCTGTATTTATATTCAGTCTTCTGATTTGGCTATTTCAGCTCCTGCAGCTTAAAAGGCATCACTAGGGGCCTGGCAGAGGTTTAAAGGTTATACAAAATGAATCTTTAACAACGGTGTCACACATTACATTATTAAAATGGTACGGGAGCAGATTTGTATTAATCCAGTCATTCAGAATTCTTCATTGTATTATCAGGACCGTTGTTACTATGGTGTTCAGTTATAATTTCAAGGGGAAAAAAAACACACTTGTTTGAAAAGAATCCTCCAGCTAAGGTCTCTTTGGAAAAAAATGTCTCTGTACCTGTGTGACTGCACATTCCTGTTCTTTATCCTCAGGTGATTACTGACATTTACAGGTTATTGCTGCGTTTCATCAGAGAACAGAGAGCTTAAAGATCACCTCAGCTCTTCTGCTCCTGTCACACACTGAGCCATTTCCACAAGCTGAAGATTATGCTAAGCTCTTGGTTGGCAGCCGATGTCAAACTGGGACAGACTAAGAGACTGGGCGCTTTTTAGAACCAAAAAA
>JAPSES010000105.1:3341921-3351964 GCA_029822895.1 Maxillicosta whitleyi | reverse complement strand
CACTGAAAAAGTAGTGGAGTAAAAGTATGCAATTAAGTTCGGAAATGTAGTGAAGTAAAAGTGAAAGTTGTCAAAAAATTTTAAACTCGAGTAAAGTACAAAGTCTCCCAATATGTACTTAAGTACACTAGTGAAGTATTTTTACTTCGTTATTATACAACACTGATCAAAGATGAACATATACAGTAAGTAAAGATGGATCCTTTTGTCTATGTCTTGTACGCTGCTCTTATCCTAAAGGTCACAAATCACTTGCACTCATAAAATTGTTAATGTACAGTTTTCAATGCAAATGTAAAAATGACTCCAGATCCAAACTTGTATTTGTGCGGCTAAATTGTAAATCTAACTGTTACAAACATAACTTGCACATGTATATTCTTTAATCCATAACATTTTTTTTTTTGTCATTCTAGCAGGACAAAAAAAGTTGAAGAAGATGGTTATACAGTCGCAGAAAACCTTATAGACCATCAAAAGTAAAAAAAAAACAAAAAAAAAACAATGTTATGCAATCCAGTACTAACTCCTGTGTGTGTCATGTGACTAAAACAGACAGAAAACAAAACATGGAATGTCTAAAAGCACTGTTTTTATCAATACAATGAGATAGATATTGATGTAAGAACTGAAGTGATTTTGGTTTTTATCAAGAAAACATTTTAAATGGATAGATATCAGCTCTGAAATTAAACTATTATGAGATATTGATGTTGTTATTATTATATTTGCCCAAACAAATGTACCTTTAGTTGTGCCAGGCATTAAAATGAACAAGAAATTGAAGAAAAATGGGTGATCTAATACTTTTTTCCACTACTGTAAATAAAGATGAATCCTATTGTTTATGTCTTGTACACTGCTCTTATCCCAATGGTCACCAATTACTCGTGCTCATAAAATTGTTATTGTACAATTTTCAATGCAAATGTAAAAATGACTTCAGATCCAAACTTCACGTTCATATATGACTAAAATGGAAATCCAACTGTTACAAACACAACTTGAGCCATGAATATTTTTAACACCTAACTATTTTTTTTTTTTTTTTTTTTTGCCATTCCAGCAGGACATAAGTGATGAAGAAGATGGTTATATAATACTGATTCTTGACAGTACTTAAGTTTGGGCTAGTTTTACCAATCTAGTTATCTACAGGGTGGGTGAAAAAAATAACTAAGCATTAAAAATTGGTAATAAAATAAATACTGTATTTACAAATTTATTAAAACTAATGATACATGTTCTTTATTAAATGGGCAAATTAAAGTAACTTGTCATATTTCAACGTTAGCACCGGTGGCATCAACAAGTTTCCTCAAACAGCCTTCAGAAGGACGTCATCTGGGATATCATTGAAACCCTCCTGAATATGTGAAATATGGAATAAGACAATAAAAAATGAAGAAATCCCCATTAGTTTGATTGTTTAAAAATGGTTTTGTCATGACTTCAGTAATGCTAAAAATTTTATAAGCAATTACTTTTGCCTAGTTACTTTTTATCCACACTGTACATTAAACGGACAAAAGCAAAGGGACGAGCTGAATTCAGGAGTTTTTTTCTAACAGGGGTGTAGGCTACAAAATAATAATAACAAATGTCATAATATAGTTTAATATTGTAATAAATATTGTTGCATTGGTTAGTTTAGTTTGATATCTTTTCTCACAAAATGCCTCAGAGATAGTTTTTACTTTAATACTTATTACAAGAAACTTAATAATAGAATGTTAATGATATTTGTTATATACTAAATTGATTGTATCTTCCATCTTCACAGTACAGATAGACAGTGGATCTTGTCATGATTCAACATATATTTCTTCCTGTCATTAATGCTAAAGGTTCTGCATAAGTCAAAAGGCTGTTTGTAGCAAATGACAACACATGTGTTAGAAAGTAGAAAAATGAGTGTAAAAGATTGTATTAGTTAGGTTTTATATCCTGATGATGTGAAGCTGTAAAATGGAACCAATAGTAATCTAATTTTCACAATATTATAGTCATTAACACTGTGTAAAAAAATTTTTTACACACATCATATTCTGTATGTGAAGATAATTCAACCATTCTATTAAATTAAAAAAAAAAAAACAATAACCAAAAATAATCACAATTAAGTTCCCTCTAATGTGCAAATGAGCCTCATTCTAACCGCTTATACCTGTTTTTTTTTTTGTTGTTGTTGCTGTTCATTATTATATTTGTTGTATTCCTTACTATATATATATATATTTTTTAAATTACATTTGTTGTATATGATGAGCAGCATTGGAATATCTTTTCTGTGTCATTGTGTTAATCATTTAGGTTGAAATAGAAATAATCAATAATTCCCTGCAAAAGTATGAAAATTAAATCAAGCCTTTTGAGAACGTCTAATAAGGGTCAAGTACAGATATTTAAGACAAAATGTAAGGAGTTAAGAGGTTGAGATGAAAACTCAATTTAAGTACAATAATAAAACATGTAATACTTTAGTTCCCACTTTAATAAGAAACCAGGATGGAAGGTTTCAACTCCTGTGTGTGATATGGACAGTCTGAATCCCTGAAGTCATCATGGCTCAGTGGCTCCACCTAGCGGTCTTTTCTTTTTTTGTCTATAAATTTCAACGTAACATGCATTTCATTTGGTACATACTGTACATGTTGTTGCAGCATCCAAGTCTCAAATTAAACCAGATGTTGCAAAGTAAATATATTTGCAGTAAAAGACAAATCATCAACCGTATTCTGAGAATAATATGTTCACCAGGTGACACATACAAAGTTTGTCCCTGTATTCGGTAAGTTCTTCCACATTGCATTTTGAGTCTCTCCAGGTATCAGACATGTATGTTTTTTGACAGTTTTTACCTAATTTAAGAATGACTTTTGACAAATACTGTTATTGAAGCACTACAGGTTACAAGTGTGTGTGTGTATGTGTGTGTTTTGGCAGAAGCAGGTTATCCACAAAGGAGTGACCCAGGGTTTGTTTTGTCAACAGTCAAATCCAAGCAGAGTATGATTTCAGTAATATTACTGCGTATTTATATAACTAGAAATGTGATGCTCAGCTCAGTTTGACACAAAATATATTAACGAGGTGTAGAAATTAAACTAATGTTGTTACAGATAACAGTTCATAAGTGAATATGACATCGACCTGTATTGACATATTTATATTAAACATTTCCATAACATATTTTTAATAGGTTTATTTGTACAAATTAATGAGACGTGACAGGTAATCTGAGTACCAAACTATATTTATTGTATACAGTAGTAAAAGACCACAAATAATGTACAAATCAGTAGAGAAACAAATAACATGGTAAGACTTGGGCCCCGTTCTTCGTACGTTACATGTGGTTAAATCCAGGTGTGACGTTAAGCCATCTCATAAGATGTTTATCCAACTCAAAATGCATTGCCAAGAGGCCGACGTGCTTGTATTGGATAACTGTGCTCTTATTTGAGTAAAAACAGATTGAGTGTGTCTTTGTACAGTATGATTTTAATGGTTTTTGGTCATGACTGGACAGGACAAGATGTGGGGAGTCCTCTCTGTTCTACTCCCTGGGACCACTTTAGAGAAGCAGATGGCAGAAGGGTTACACTTTTTCAGCCATATATTTGCATTTGTTTTTACAATATAGAACTAATATAAAATTTTACCTACTAAGCACCTTTCTACTTGTGGCTGAGCAAAACTACGACAACTCTGGAGTATAATTCAAAGAGCTTAAGGGAAAGATGAACATGTAAAAAAAAAAAAAAAAAAAAATCATTTATCACACTGTGGTTCTTAACAGAGCCCATATTACAACCTTACAGGGTGTGCTAAATCTGAATTTGTACCATATACTGCTTTGTAACAAACCAAACATGAGTTCCATTTGGGTGCAGCCTTGTCAAAAAATTATTGAAAAGACCTGCTATGATCCAATGCACACGACGCTTGCACTTGTGCCACTTTGAGCTTAAGGATTTACTACTTAAAAAAAAAAAAAAATCCGAGCTCATTTATGACAATCTGATCAAGCCAAAAACTCCTTTTCCACGTATGAAGAACAGGGCCCTGTGGGTAGAGTACACTTATCTCCCAAACACCGTTGGTTGGCCTCCCTGCCTTTCTATACGATATGCAACAAATCTAGATGCATCACATTCTGAACTGGGAAACACTGAAGACACTAAGAACCACTTGAGATATTTGTTAATGGGGGGGTGGCTTACACCTTCTTCCTTTTCCTTTGAACTCAGACTGCATCGAAGTGTCTTCAGAGTGTGTGGATACTAACTGGTTGGCTGCTCTTTTGCCCAAACTGGAAGCTGGTTTGTTGAAAGTATGTTCACCATCAGTTATAATAAACCACTATCCTTTCTTAAAAACGATGGAAACGACAAACCCTAAAATAGCATCAAGGAACAAGCTTCCAGTAATTATTTCACTATCCCCAATTTACAATTTACAAGCAGAACAGCTTGGGACACGACAGGAACTGGCCACTGACCTGCTTTTTTGGAAAAATGGGGTAAAGCAAAAAGCCACTGAATGAAATGATATCGTTAGACAGCCACCGACTAAGGATGAGCTTCAACAGCAACTATGAAAATTCCCCACACTGTACTTTTAAAACGTAGAGTGTATACTAGTCTGTAATGTAGATACCACAAAGGGGCCCTTCTCAATTAGTAGAAGAGGACTTTAATGAATGAAATACATGCTCCCTTAAATGTGACAGTTTTAACCTTTGCTTTGAGAGTGATCCTTTAAATATGACAGAAGCTGAGTCTTTGGAGTATTGGTCCAAGCCCCAAAAAATTTATCTAACATCCACTCTGACATGTCTGTACAGAAAAAAAATAATAAATCAACAAGCCCCCTGGGTGTTAATTCTTAAAAGGAAAAAAAAAAATACAAAAAAAACACATTGCAGTACTCTTTAGCAAAAGCACCTAAAATGCAGAGAATTAAAATACATTTCGACACGAGATCAGGAGTCACCCTTCAGACAAAAACACACATGAGAAAGCGAAGTGAAATGGAAGGCAGATGTGTATTGTAAGTTCAGATGGTGCTTCCACATTGAATTCATGCCCAATGAATGAATGAATGACAGAGACAGACTTGTTTGTGACCCCCTGGACAAAAAATAAAACAAAAAAACCCTGCTGCACAGCATTGACCTGTGTATATGGAAAACTGACACAAACTACTGGGTGTTAAGCTTTGAGCTGAGAGTGAATGAGAAGCACTGAGAAACCAGGGACTGCTGTGACGCATTATTGGTCCAATCGCAGCCTTCGGTGCCAAAAGGAGGAGACGAAGAAAATGACGTCCTGATTAAGCCAGCAAAGAGACTGTTGACGAGCACAAAAAGTTCAGTCCTGGCAAAGACAGTACATAAACAGCTGAGGAGGCCCCCCCACACCTGACGCAAAACCATGACAGACATGTTTAAACTGAAGAAATAATAATAATAATAATAATAATAATAATAATAATAGGCTGAAAGGAGCGATGGGGAGGGAAGGGACAGTGAAGGAAGCAGAGGGTGTGGTCTGAGGGTGGCCGTCAATGAGGTGGGAGGGGCTTAGCAGTGGCCGCCTGTTTGCTGCTGGAAAACGTCTATGGTGTCTTCATCTTCCATCTCCAGCTGAGAGAAGAACAGAGGTAAAGGCTTTAGTGTATAATAATAATAATAACAACAACAACAAAAACAACCAACAAGTTAAAGAATATTAAAAAACACAAATGTCAGATTACAAAGAGGTGTCATGAATGCACATTTACAGCGACTGGAATGTGTTGAATGTAGCCTAATAACCTTTCATCCTATAATCACCATGAAATGTTCACTCAGGCTTATAAACAGAATATGTCATAAACGAGGCCAAAATAAAAGCATCTGACTTCATCTGAAAGTCAGTGTCTTCTGGTTTCTGTGTTTAGCATCGAACTAAAACACAATCTAAGCTACATTTGTTCAAACATATGTAACCCTCACATATGTATAGGTTCAAACATTTGTCAGCTACTGCTCATTTAAACTAACTTTTATAATAACTTTATCAATAATGCAACTGTGTTACATTTCCAATTAACTTAAGTGGGATACATGTAAAACAACTCAATATAATCCATTGTATTGTATTCGATTTACAGGTTGAACCATTTATCTGAAACGTGTCAGTACTGGAGTCAGTAAAGGAACACCATCACCACAATTTCAGCTTTGCCCTCCTCCCATTATTTTGTGCTAAATTCATTTCTATACATTGTCCAAGAAATTGCAACAGTTGTTTGCTTATTTCTAAGTCACAAAAGTTTACATAGACTGTCTACGTGTACAGTAGTTAGTCTTTCAAAACACGAATATGTGCTTTAAAATTATTGCACTGTAAAATCTAAAATATGCTCATTATCCTTACTTGTTTAATGTTTTATTGAGTTACTTTCACAATTTTTGTTAAGTAAAACCTATAGTTGACATGGAACTCACATAACTATGTGATTCAGTGTACTATAACAAAGAGGTAATTAGGAGCAGTGTGATGTATGGTCATAACCAGACAAATATTGAAATAAAACATTTAATTCTATCAGTAGTTTAATTAGTAATTTTAGGTAGAATCTACTGCATATACATGCCCATAAAGTCAATATCAAAACAGTCAATATGAGCTGCAAAACACAACCAGAGCAAACATTGCCACACAATACTTTTTTGCTGCTAATCTACAATTTTAGCATTAAAAAAAATTACAGCAGTCCTCATGGTCCGTGGTGTCAATTTTTCCCATTTTACAATAATAAGCCAATAATATATGTATATTATCAATGCAGCTTTACAACATAGAAAATAGACCATTTACTTACAACTTGGATTTGTGGGCATAATCAAGATAGGCCTATGACAATGTGGATTTTGTCTAGTTTAATGAATAACATTTACAAGAGCCAATTATTTGTAGTGCCTTCACTGATGCTGATTACATTACTACTTAGGTACTGAAACCTAGCCTTAAACAATGCCACACTTTGTTTGGTGATCTATAGCATCTAAGCAATTGGGTTGGTGCCACTAATGCACTGAAGTTCATTACTTAATCCTGTCTGAGTCCTTGTGGATACTAAAAGGTTCAACTCAAAAAGGCAAACTACCTATAAAAAGTGTTGAGCTTTGACATCCTTTCAAACTTATTTCAATTAGGTCACACACATGAATACAATCTCCTTACCTGTGCAGGTGTATCCGTTTCATTGATAGGTTGGCCATCGAACCTGAACCTTATCTGCCTTATTGAAAGACCCTGAAAAACAGAAATCCATATAAAAAAAAGAGAACACAACTGTCCAGGTTTACTTGCATTTTTTTTTTTAATTATACAGCTGTTTTATATCTTTAATATATTCTTGTATTTTCTTTTATTTTGGTTTTTATTAATTTCTTATGTGCAGCACTTGAGTTGTTTTTAAGTGCCTTACAAATAAAGTAGAGAGAGAGCTTAATTGTTAATCCCCCCGTAAGTCACTTTGCAAACGCATAAATGCAATCAATACATTAGTGGATGTAATATTTCAGTAATTGTTGGAGGTAAATAAGAAATGAGTTATGTTTGGGCTCACCTGTCGTTCGCAGTACGCCTTCATTAATTTGCTGAGGGGTGTGTGTCTCTTTATTTTGAATTGGACCACTGACCCATCTTGACCCGCAACCTTGAGGTTGATGTGATCGTTCTCAGTTTTTACTCCCTCCTGAACAGACACACATTAGAGAAGCATTGTAGCTTTAAGCCACGGAGGTAAAAACACACAGCAGCACCACACACATGCAAACCGACCACACAGATTGTAGCTAATACAGCATATTAACTCTGAAATGATTTACCAACAGCCAAAGAGCTCAGAGAGGATTGTGAAATCATGAAATATACCGTTTATTCAAGAACAAATTAAAATCATATTTGATAGGATAGGGCAGCCGTTGTGTGCCGGGCAGTCACATTATGCTAGCGTTAGCATGATTAGCTCCAGGCTAGTTAGTTTGCACGCCAGCCGTCCAAATGCAATGTTATTTAGCCGGCTAATGCAGCTAACGGTTTTGTTTTGCTCATGTGTGTCCAAACAATCACTTAAACATTAACAGTAACAGCACACACATTACTACAGTCACTTTTTATACCAGTGCGTCACTCCTATTTGCGCTCTATTGTCGGTGCTGCAGTTGCGGCATTTACGGCGTTGCGGACATAACGTGGTCCCGCTTCGACAAAGAAAAAATCCGCAAATGACAATCATGGTGCAGCTGACATTATTTGCTCATATGCTTAATGTTTATAAGGGGTAAAATGAAATGTCTTCTACCGGCACCAGTAGTGTGCATAGTTAGCGCGGAAAATGCAAAAACGGTTGTGCGGGTGCCCATTCATTTGCGAAACAAACACTGCGCCGATTGAGAGAAACGTGCAAACCAGGCCATTTTAGATTGCACATCTGAGAAAAAGGTATGGCTAGAGCTCGGGAAAGCCATCAGTGCAAAGGAACTGCTTTTCAGACGTTGAAATCTTACCTTTGGCTTTTCCTCTGACATGTCGGCTGGATTTTGTGTGAAGGTTTTCGGGATAAACGTCTGACGGGTCTTTATTTGTCTTTCTGCCGCCTGCTGTCCTCTTCTCCTCCACCGACGGGCGCGCGCTTTGGACCGCTGTTGCGAATAAACGATTGGACCTGACGGAAACACGTGACCCAAAAATCGCGGGAGCGCGGACTCGGGAGCGCGCACATATGCAAAATACTCGATCACGCGAAAGAGAAAGCCTCAGGAGACGAAGCCTGAATCAGTACCACTGCGAAAGAAGCTGTCCGTGGGTACTTTCATTTGTAATACATATAGGCCTAAAATACTTATCTTAAAATACACATTATTCACACACATTCTCATCTTGTATTTTTAATTGAATGTCCTGATTATTTAATTCTAAAAATAAGTGTGGGGTCAAACAATCTAGCAATCTAAGGACATAATCCCCAAATTAAAATTGTTTTCCCCATTTGGACAGCTATATGATATGGAATTTAATGATTTACTTAACTCAGATCGACAATTTAATTAGTCAAATCTCTGGCAGGTTTCACAGTTATGCTTTCATTGCATTTTGTGAGAGTGAATGTTTGTTTGTGTTAAAAAGGGATAGACCGGGATTCTTGACATGAATCTATATGGTATCCCCATCAGCAGTGTCTTGCATCCACAATGACTGACCCCCGACAGTGTCCTGTGAGCCTACATATTGTCCAGTGTTGGTCAATGCGCAAGTAGTCGGGCAGGTTTCCTGGGGTCTGCAAAGTAACACGTTTTTTTTCTCCAAATTTCACGTGTTCAAATGAGTGATTTATTTGCATAACAAAACCCTCGTCGTCCAAAAAGTCACACTTTGTAATTGTTCGGGGCTACTTCTCTCAATAGCGATCAGTGCGCGCTACAGCCGCTATGCACGGATGCTATAGAAAATATTTAGTACAAGTTTGTTTACCTGGGGTACAGGGACAGCAGGGACAGCAGAGCTCTTCAACACCCGTCTCTTCCTCTGTCCTGGAGGAATGTAGTCGTCCTTGCTGAAGTGCACACTGCAAACACGAAGTTTTTTCATCTTGGGTAGGTTGGTGTCCACATGGAAGCCCAGAGAAAGTAGCCAAAGATGCCTCAGAGCTACGTCCGTCACAGGGAATCGATGGAATGTGTGAGGAGACCCACTCTCATCTTTGTTGGTACAGCCTGGATAATCGCAAATACGCACCATTTCTTTTTTCCAAATAAAGAATATTTCTGTAGAAGCTGATAAACTTCTCTTTCTAGCTCTCCAACTAGCTCGTTTGCGTCTTAGCTCGCTGCTAAACACTGTCAAACAACTGACCTGACTACAGTAGTTCGCTAGCTCGCGCACGACTGTTGACAGCGCGCACTGATCGCTACTGAGAGAAAGTAGCCCCGAACAATTACAAAGTGTGACTTTTTGGACTACGAGGGTTTTGTTATGCAAATAAAT
>JAPSES010000105.1:3328580-3341821 GCA_029822895.1 Maxillicosta whitleyi | reverse complement strand
CTTCCGGATCACCCCCAAAAGTTAATCATTTCTTCCTTGTGCCATTGCCAACAAATCTTGAAAATTTCATCAAAATCCGTCTATAACTTTTTGAGTTATGTGATCCACCATCAAACCAACCAACAAACCAGCAGAATAACGCAGGGTAATACATAACCTCCTTGGCAGAGGTAATTAGAATGAATGAATGGTGTAGTTAAAAACTCTTTCCAAATGTGCCTTTTGTTTGTGTACTTACTCCAGCAGAGGCCCCAGCGAGCCTCACTGAGTGGACACAGAGCATGGGGTGGAAGGATGGTCCTCACCGGGTATGTGATACAGGATTTGGTTTTGATGCACCACAGACACTGTAAAAAAACACACAAAAAAAAACAAAAAAACAAAACAAAACACCAGAACACCTTTTATTATGAATCCTGAAGAATTTAGGACAGCTGTAGCATAGACACAGAGATTTACACAATAAGTTCATGGGTGGGAGGGGTGGACGGATCAGTTTCCCCTCCAACCGGTCTAACAGGTGTGGCAGTGGAGGAGGAGGAGCTGTTCTATGGTTCCTCACCTGGGACTCTTTTGTTTTTCCACCACACACACACACTGCCACAAAATGCACTTTATGAAGGAAATCCGCAGCTTTCTTACCGTCACATTTGACAGACATTCATCACAGCTTGTCCCATTCTTCGACTCACATGCTGTTGAAGAAAACAGGGGTTTAGTTATGAGCATAAACTTCGAGAGCAGGAAATCTGGGTAAACACATTCGATAGAGGAACACTGCTTGTATAGTTTAGATGCTAAAACAATGAGGATCACAAGGGGACTTTACTGTAAAGAGAGATTAGCTGAAAACATGAGGAGGAGCAGATTAAAATCAAGTGTGTTACTGTGGTTTTTGTAACTACTGCTAATACCTCTGGGACATTTTCCATGGACACAGAACACAGTAAACAAAGACCAGTCATATTATAATCAGCAGATCAACTTTGTGTTAGTGTAAAATGTCGGCCTATATCTAAACAAAGCTCTTGTGTAGTTGGTGTGTTTGTAGCTACTTCTGTTTTTCTTAAACCCTGAAACAAAAACCTGGTGTTTTGAAAGAACTAAAAGGAGACTCTTTGTTCCTGTTGAGACTTTTCAATACTCAAAGATCTGAAACCAACAGAACAATACTCAAATCTTCCTTTCATGTAATAAGTACGTCAGATATTAGTTATTTTAAATAATCTTCTTAGAAATAATCTACTTTCTTAATGTCCAGTATTATTTTTCCCCCCCTTCACAGCAGGTAAAAAGATGATAAATGGTGATTTAACCATGAAAATTAGGAGTAAAAGTGTTTTATATTTAGAGGAAAGTTCCAAACACACAGGTTGTTGCTGTGTTTAACATCACCAACAAAAGAAACACAATTATTAACGCACCGGACATAGTTAAGACATTATTTTAACAGGCAGTAATCCCTCATTCCATATTTGATTTGTACTTACTATGATCGCCAGACTGCGCAAAAGCTGTTGCCAAGCCGAACACAAGCAGAAGAGCGGGGAGAAAACTCCTTAAATCCCTCATGGTGTGAAATATATTATCCTTTCAAGTCCTGTAAGCGTTAAGAAATGTGGTTCCTTTCAACGCGTTTCAACTCCAGAACTGATCTTACCGAGAGCGACGCGCACTCTCCTGACGCATGCCCATTACGCACCAAACAAATGCGAGGGAGGCGGATTTGTACGCGTGTGCGCACATTACCCTGAGGGTCCGCCTTCCTGTGTGTGAAAATAAACTCAGAGACAATATAGAGGACAATTTCCAATAATTTATTAAAGCATAATTTTGTAAAGCCAGTTACAAATAATAAAAAAAAAAAAAACACCACACATATCTCTCTCTTTCTCTTTTTTTTTTAAACAAGCACAATGTTTTTTTTCTTCTTCTATGTAATGATGATAATAAGCATAGCATTAGATAAGAATGGGCCCACTCTGGCCGCCTGCGGCTGATAACAGGACCCTGGTGATTAAGTTGCCCTTGGAGACTGATTTGTGATCAGATTTTAAGCTATAACTTCACTTATTATTATTATTTTTTAATTATTTTATTATTTTTTATTATTATATTTCATAAACACACTGATCACATTTCAGCAACAACAGAGCAACTTCTTCCTACTTAGTGTAATATCAGTGACAGACAGAAACCATAGATGTAGAACACGTAGAACACACAACTCCAGGTTCCTCATGGGTTATTTATGGCTTATGAGAGAACTGTACTTTCGAACATTTTGCACAAATCTTTAGCCAAAAATGAAAATAACCAAAAGTTCAAAGTGAAACCTGTGAGTGAGTTCTGCTTGTTTTAACTCTATGGGCTGGATCCCAGTGGGCGATGTGTTTGCAGCTCTGCAGGCAGACAACAGACCAAACCAGGAAGTAGACGGCTCCACATCAGTGTTCTTTAGTTGGATGTTTCAATTAAATGGCTCTAAGAATTAATTTAATGTTATGTCTTTTGGACAATAGTGTGAGGCTGTGGAAAAAATGGGGGGAAGCGGGGGCCAAGGTAACGATAACTGACTGAAATCACTCACCACACTGAAATGGAAACACTATCTACTCATGGAATTTCACCTGCAAGATAAATGTAACATTATTAGATCATGTCACACAGCACTACGAAGGATCACAGGATGTGCTCAGTTGGAATAATCCTGCTGAATGACAACGTCTCCTCACTTCCACCATGTCTTTTACTGTTTTCATACTCCAACTAACCACATGAAATATCCACAACCTGCAAGGCTGCAATTACATGGTGAAAGTGATGAGTTTTGACATTCAACCTCTCAGTTTCGCAAAAGGCAATGTTGCTACAAACCAGGAAGTGGAATTAAAGAAATAAGAAGTTATTAAACAACCTATAAAGGTTATTTGCTTGTGCCAGAATGATAGTGGATTGATCCAGATTCACCTTCACCACTAGTACTTATGACATTTGAGACTAATACAGTCCCAAATTAATGCTGACATTTCCTATTGCAGCTAAATTACACTAAGAGGTTGCATATTAAATCATGGAAAATATCTTGATAGAGTCCTTTGATGGTGTTTTTAGTGTAATTTCTGAATCAAAACTACAGTAGTGTGGTCTGTCAGAGAAAAATATGTTTTATTCAGTAAATAGATGCTCATCAGAAGCCTTCTCAATGGTCCTCTTATATTTAGAATAAGTAACTTATATAAACTTCATTCTTGTACAGTTATTTTTAATTGGGAAATTAATCCTCAACACAAAACCAGCTTTTCTGAAACACTGTGAACATATTTATTCTGTTATAAAATTGGTCTATGGTGATTGATTCACTTTTTGCCTTTTTTTTTTTTTTTGGCACATCTGCGTTACTTCTCAGCTCAAAGGTCTGAAAACACTTTGAAATAGTGTGTTTTTCAGATATGCATGCTGCTGTTGTCCACCTGCAGAGCTACAGTTGATACTGACAGAACAGTGACCTCACTTTCAGTCCTAAACACACACATACACAGAGTAGTGGTAACCGTCGGCGTCCTTATCCAAGTCCTCACAGTGTCTTATCCACTCCAATACATCTTTATAGATACCCAGCCCTCATATTTGTGTTACATACAGTATATTAAGGAATAAATAAACCCCACCCCTCCCCCTTTTCAGTCCAGTGCTTTCCCATTAAACTCACAACCACAACATCATTCTTTGCAAAGGTTAGTCAAGTAAATACATCTTATTTCCAAGGAATACACTCAGTAAAAGTACTTCTCTTTTTCATTTCCTTTTTCTTTTCCCACAGTTTGGATTACACCATTAATACACTCACACACAGCAGCATTCCAGACACAACACTTCAGGGTGTTAGATAGCAGGGGCCATACAATAAGAATAATAATATCAGCAATAAAAACCACATGTTCATGAACAGCTTTGAAACACAGACAAACTGGAGCACTTGGCTTTTAAGTCACTGATCTCATCAGTAATTAAATAAAATCTGAATAGCATGAGTAGACAGTATACAGTATTTTATGGCTCCTGTTGAGTGACTTCAGCAACAATGATAAATCCATCAAAACACTGTGAAAACATGACAACCACAGCTGTCTTCTTCATAATCATTTGTGTATTACTAACTGCTTATGTCTCTGTGAGTCACATTAATGGCACGGCCAGTGAATGATGTACACATTGTCATCAGTTTCAGACATACAGTGGGAAGGAACACCATTCATTTGCATGTATTTTACACAAGAAGGTGTCACATTGCATTTAATATGGCATTTTATACTGTACAGTGCACCTAAATTCAATTATAACTCTTATAATGTGTGATATACAGTACAAAACATTACATGTTGCTTCAGTTTATGTGTACATGTATGTGAATATATACTAGAATTATGCAGTGTGTATTAGTAATATGTAGACATACTGTAAATAGGGAAACATCTCATAATTTGATATTGTTGACAGTCACTCTTTAGCTTGTTTTCCTTGTAGAGCTGCAAGAGATTGATACCCATGCACAGATTCTTTACGCCACTTTTTCTTCTCAAGGATAGCTATGATATTGTTCAGAAATATTTAAAGCCACTTCATTTGGCTGTGTTTTCTTCTTGTGGCCACATGGTGGCACTGATGTGTGAGCAAGTGAACACATAAGGTACTTACTTACAAAGGAGGTTATTTGCCCTTTTGTAGCCCCAAAGAAGAAACGAGTCCTTTTTCTCAGTCACAACATATCGATATAAGCAGATGTCACAGAAAAGAAGACAGGAATAGAGACGGTAACAGAGAGAAAGCAAGCAATAATTAAGTATTTTAACGTAATACCGATAGCATGAAACATGATGCAACAAGAGTGAGGACAAATGCACATAAGAGAAAGAGAGAGACTCTGAAACTGGAAGAGTGGAAAAGAAAGAGAGAAAGAGGCAAAAGGAAATTGAACTGAGAAGTCGTGGCTTTCCTCTAGTCTGGCAGTGCACTGTGGGAAAGGGAGCCACCCAGGTCAGACCGGGACAGACCGGGACAGAGTGGGACTGGGCAGCGCAGTGGTATGTTGTGCTTGTTATTATAGTTTGTCCAGAAAGGAAAACGGAGAGAAGTTTGAAGTGTGCTTGAACATCTACATGCAGGACTACAACTGGGGTTATGAATTTCAGAGCCATCCCAAAATACAGGTTGATTCTTTTCCCATGCTTGTTTTGAAATAATCAGCCCCTATCCCACGCCAGTAGTTTGGCTTCTGTTTCCACCTCTATCTTCCTTCTTTTATTGAACGCCACACTTGATTCAACCTT
This sequence comes from Maxillicosta whitleyi, assembly GCA_029822895.1. NCBI lineage: Eukaryota > Metazoa > Chordata > Actinopteri > Perciformes > Neosebastidae > Maxillicosta > Maxillicosta whitleyi. Next base: position 3,336,491 of record JAPSES010000105.1, on the reverse strand, counting down.
GAGGATTAGCTGGCCGGTGCACCTGCCTCCATCCAAACCAACCAGCCGACACAACAGGGGGCGTGAGGCAGCTGGTGCCGCTGGACGAACCAAGGGAAGGGCTCTGACTGGTGTGTGGTGATCACCTGACCCAGGAACTGGCCACACTGGTCACGGACATGATACTGCAACGCTTCTTCACCATCATGTTAATGTAAGCTCTCATGATCTTGGTGATTTCTCCAACCTAAAGAGAAAAATTCAAGGTTATCTGCTGTAAATGTGTTTCTCACAATTTGTTCCGTATAGTATGAAAATACAACGTCAACAATTACCAGTATTTTCAGATCAAAAAAGGTGCTCTAGGTTTAAATAAAATAACATTATCCTCACTATAAATGAAAATTCTAATTATTTTTCATTGTTTTGTAAAGAATGTCTAATATATGGGTCTAATGATGATAATGATGATGATTAGTTCCATTTTCATCAATAATAAAACTCCTGATTTAAGTACTGAGCTGCATTTCACTGACTACCTCATCCTGTTAGTTTCATTATTAAAAATAATAATGAGTTTTCTCCACATCACCAGTGTATTTATTGTAGTTCAATGGTGTCAAATCCTGGTCCACAAGGGCCGGTATCCTGCATGTTTTAGATGTATTCCTCTTCCAACACAATTGATTCACACAATATGCTCATCAATCTCTGTAGAAGCCTGATAATGAACATCAAGTGTGCTGGAAGAGGGAAAAATCTAAAACATGCAGGATACCAGCTACTCAAGGAGCAGGATTGAACACCCCTGCTCTAATTTAAGAACAATGACTGGTGCTGCAATTGAACCAAAACAAAGAAAAACATAATAGCGATAAATTCAGTAATTCATAGTAAAATCATTAAACATGTCTAAAAAAAAAAAAAAAGTACATTCTATTTGTTGTGTATGAAGACTACAGAGAAAAGAAAAGGAATAAAATGAAAAGGTCTACACCTCTGGAGTTTGCTATAAAAACTGAATATTTCAGTCACTTTTGTGCAGAAGTGGACATCAAAATGTGAACCTTCTGCATTTTACAACTCCAAATGCCTTGTGATAACTGAATCACTATTTCTGATGTTTTAGATTACAGTATTTGTCATTTCAGACATTCAACCAGTTCAAACCTGATTCACTCATTTCATATCTCATTTTTGCTGATGATGTTTGGCTTGACCAGAAATGACGGCAGCTCGATTCACCAAAAACCACTGCTGAAAATATACTGTATCTATGGGTGAAACGTTCGGTTCCAGTCAGAGGTGACAAAGGTGAAAAAATTACATTACAGTGGAACGGGGTTCTTTTGATCTCCTGTTGAATAATATGTGTTGCAATATCTTTTTTTTTTTTTAATTAATTTATTTTTATTTATTGATTTTTTACTTGAAGTATACTGTTTGTCATTCTCAAAAAATGAGTTGAAACGTGTCAGTGTAAAGGTATTTTTGACATTGGTAACACATATTCTATGAGACAAGAGATGCTCCAGTGAACCATTTCACCCCAAACTACATGGTACTTTACTGTCTTTACAACAAATGGCACCTTTGACTCTGTAATTGTCTTTTAAGTTGAGAAATCATTATATATAAATGATGTTTCAAATGAAATAGGATCTAAAAATGTCTCTTAGTAATGATTTCAGTCATATTTTCTCTTAAGTAAAGTCCCATGGGTCCAAAACAATAAGTGCAGGACCTCAGCTCTGTATTAAAGCCACATATAAAAGCTCTTACCTGTGGAGTCTCAAAGAACATCTCCCTCTCATCCACAATGATCTTATAGGTGCAGGGCTGTGATGCCCCAAAGAAGGTGATGTGTTCGTACTGGAAGGTCTCCAGAGGTTTGGGTTCACCTCGTTTATACACAGACACGTTATCTGCACTCACACCGAGCCACAGGTCATGAGGGAAGCCGCCCTCTTTACACTACAGATACAGAAAAAGGAGACAGGCGTCAAATACTGGAAGACAAATCTGAATGTAAACCCACCTTCCCCTTTACCGTTCTCTCACCTCTACGTCAAACAGAGTGGATCCGTATCCAGGCCACTCTTTAATGATGCTCATGTATTTAAGCATGGCCTGGTGCTGAGGCATGCCCTGCAGCCGGGTCCACTTCTCCAAAACGCTGGTCCGTGTGGCTGACGTCTCCTCCTTCACCCACATCTCCAGCATCTGCTCCTCCTCCACCTGTAAAAACACATTTGAGCCACTTGGTTAATTTTGTGTCAGAGTTAAGTCTACTTTGTAAATGTCATGTTATTTGGAGAAGCAAAACAACAACAAAAAGGCGTGTCAGTGTGTAAACTCATAACAATGATCACAAATTATAGCTGTTGTCAAAATCATATTTACTCATTCTTTCATCAGTAGCTTTGACAAATAATTATAATAACATTAGGTGTACTTGTTGTGGGCTGTGCATAACCGGTGCAAGTGGTTACCACATAAAAACAAACGCCACATAAGAACTGAATCTACCATAACACAGAAAATATTATAAATATTGTAGGTGTTAGTTGTTGCTGATTCTCAAGCTCCACTATTGCAATGCATTTTTACAGAAGGTTCTGAAATGTTCCTCCTGCACCACTGACCTTCTGTTTCTTCAGTGAACCCGTTTTGAAGCTTCTCCTCAGGGTGCCGTCCAGGAAGCTGGGCGTCTTTCTCTTCTCAGCCCCGACACTGACACCTCCCTGGCTTCCTACTGTGCCCTTCCCGTCTCCTGCTCCCGCTCCTCCTCCCCCTCCAGCTCCTCCCACAGCCCCCACTCCCGGCTTGGTGGAATGTAGAATTCGATTTCGGAGGCGGCCGATTGGATAAACGCTTCCCAGGCTCCACCCGGCCCGACCTGCTCCGTCACCGTGGAGATACTGGAGACGAAATGCGGCAAGGTGCTGCAAAGTCTCTTCTGATGCTGGGAAGTGACCACTTATGAGGGATTCATGTGCCTGAGAGAACAAGAGAGAGGTCATCAACAGGAGAACAGAGACACAAGAACTAGGGATGCACTGACACCACTTTTTTCAGGACCAAGTACAAGTACATTTGAGTACTTGCCAATACCGAGTACCGATACGAGTATTTAGTAATCCCATTACAGTTCATAGCTACTTTTGAACTGGAACAAAGTGCTGCTGCTGAAATTTAATCTGTTGGAATGAGTGTTTCTCAATCACTCCCCCAGGGGGCGTCACTCTTAATTAATCACACTGGACAAATACCACAAAGAACAGTAAAGTTTTATAAGAAGAAGTAATAACAAACATGGAGACAACAGAGGTAACACTAATGTGAACACTAATGTTGTAGCATTTCCACTGCTACGGTTTAAAAGTGAAGCTTCAGGAGGAAAAGATAACAGTTTTAAGTTTCATTTTTACTTCTGTGGGTGGTGGTACGCACCGCTCCTTACCCCCATAGTATTATAAGTAGGACGTAAACTGAACCAGCTCTGGGTAGTTGTCATACATATGTGAGTAGCTTTTAAGTTGCTCATTGAACACATCATCTACCTCCATGGTTCCCAGTGGTGTTCTCCATCTGGGTACACGTGCATGAGCACCTGGGAAACAGACAGATCTGTGTACGCAGAGGACGGACAGAACGTTCCATCCGTATCCATCTGTGTTTTTAACGTTACTTCCAGTCGGCGTTACTTTTGTCACATCGTTTATTTAGTTAAATCTGCTGATATTACTCCTCCGTACCTGCTGCACTTAACTGTGAATGTCACGCTGCCATAAGTGGTATTGGTGTGGTTGTATCGGAGTACTTTTAAGAGTACTCATGCTCAGTATCAGACCCAATACTTGATATTGGAATCAGTATCAGTGCATCCCTAATAGAAACAGAAACAGCTCCTGTTACTGAGGACATCTCACCTGTTCAAACATGAAGGCAAATTCTACTCCTTCTTTGGGCATGCTCTCTACATCCAGGAAACAGTAGAGCTTGAAGTAGAGTTTCCACTCGCCCTCCTCCTCCTCTTCTTCACTACCTGCCAGTCTGGAACAATAGGATACATTCAGACAGAGTAGACAGTCCAAGTATTTTTGTTAGCTTTGTGTCTTATTGGCTGTGGATACACACAGAAATATTCAGAATTATATCAGTTAATTCTCCTGTCAAACAACTACTGATGTAGTTCTGATGAAGATCTAGTGTTGGTCCCCAAATACCTTCAATGGCAGCTCACTGCTTCTAATATGCTAACTGCTAATGCTAGATACTGTATGTAATATGGTATAGTTTTAGTGAAGTGTAGTTTTATCTCTACTATTGAAGTAGAAGATAAAATACATACACTAATCCCGAGCTCCTTCAGTGGCAGCTCATAACACTCAATGTGCTATTAATGCTAATTGCTAATATTATGTATTTTGAAAGGCAATGCAAATGCCAAACACAGAAAGCAGATTTCCCTACCTGGATAATAAAGTCGGTTAAATTCAACTTCTAAAAATAATGGTATAATTGCAGCAAAGTGTAGTTGTTAATGTATTTATCTCCTCTAAATTAAATATTTACATTCATTGCTGAGTGTATTCAATAACATGTGCTAGTGCTAAATGCTAATGCTAGGTGCTGTGAGGAGAGGGATGGGTGCAAATATAAAATGCAGATTTCCCTACAGGGATAATAAAGTGAGTTAAACTTTAACGCCTAAAAATGTTGGTATTTGCATGTTAATTCAGCTGAAGTTAGGTAGTTGCTAAAATATTATTTCCACTATTGAAATCTGTGCAGTTTAAATTAATCCTGTGATGAAACTAATGTTAAAAACAGAAATATAAATACCTCTCAAATTTGGCCAGGACATCTGCTACTATCACCCTGCTTTCCAGCGCCCTGTCTGTGAAGGCATTGTGTTCAAACAACGAGAACAGGTTCTTGCTGTCCTCCATGGCCAGACCTCTGATCAGCTTCTCCACAACCTGCGGCAACAACGTTTTAACATTTGAATCAGCACTGTCCTAAGACACTTCCGTGATGTTTCAATATTTGTATGTGTGTTTTTCATGCGCACCTCTCCAGCGGTGGTGTGTGAATTGATGGAGATCTTGCAGGAGCCTCCACCATGGCAGTAGACAGTGGTGCTCATCTCCTGTCTCACCAGCAGGGCGGCGATCTCCTCCTGTGATGGAACAAACTCACGAGTCTTGGTCTTCTTTAAGGATTCCCCGATGAAACTGGCGTAACGCTCAATCTCCGTACCAGGATAACGCTCTCGTACCCTAAAATACCACACATTTATTTAAGATTTATTTTATGGATGTTCATGTACAAGTAAAAAAAAGTACCAGTGATGCTGCACGTGCACAAACCTCTTGAGGTGGAAGCGGAGGTATCTAAGAATGGCTCGACTGGGCAAGAAGGTGCAGCTCATGCAGGTGAGTAGGTGCCAGTGTGCTCGATTGGCTGGGCTGTTAGGCTGAGGCACATGATTGGTCTGCTTGATCACCTGACAATACACCTGAGAAACAAAATATTAGAGAGCATGTGAAAAAGTGTGACAAAAACAATCTGGCCTCTCCTATTTGTTTGGATTAATATATATATAATGTATTTTGGGGTTTTGCATCTGAAAATGTTTATGGAAATGGCAAAGTCTGAGATAGTCTGAGTGCTTAAGATTTTAGTTGATGGAAAAACTCTACTTCACATGACTGATCACTGGCATCCAAGATATTCCAATATTCCCATTAGGAGCTAAAATGCAACTGGGAGCAGCAGGTTTGTGTGGAGACAAAATCATTCCATAGATGAAACCCTGTCTCCTTAAACAGAAGCAAATACTATTCTTCTTTTACTCTGTTTACTACATAAATGTGTGACACAATATATATGGCCTGGCCAAAAAAAAAGTTTCCACATGGATTTAACCAAGCAAATAGTTCAGATCCTTCCATTGGGTAATAATTATTGCAGTGATTAATATATTTTGGGTGTAAAAAGTTCTTTAATAAAACTGATGCGTTGAGTAGCTTCTAATTTTTTGAACAACCATCAGTTTGATACAGAACATAAAGATTAGACTGTTTCAGTGGAAACAGGTCATGTGGTCTCATGAGCCCATATTGACCCTCTTCCAGAGTGATAGATGCATCAGGATGAGAAAAGATGTCAGATGAAGTGATTACCCATCATGCCTAGTATATACGGTATAAGCTTGTGGGAACAGTATTATGATCTGGGGTTGATTCAGTTGACTAGATCTAGCTTTAGCAACATTATGTGTAAAAAAAAAAAATAATAATAATAATAATAATAATAAAATGAATGTTGTGGTGATCTAATCAAAGCTAAAGTCAGTTCAAATAGATGTTGAACTTTTACACACCCTAATTTATTCACCTTAGACGTTTATGGCAATGCACATAATTCACATTTTTTCTCTCTTTATGGAAACATGACTATTGGTAATCAATATCTTACACTTTTTGGATGGATAGAAAAAATGTCTTTTAAATCATGTCTCATGATATGAAATAGTTATGTTTATGTTTAGTTTATGAGTTTTATGGGTAAAACTACATTTATGCTGATCTAGTTTTATTTCTGTTTGTATATATATTTTTCCTGGGCTATAAAGATATTATAAATTGGTCTCTTCTTGTAAAATAACATCACCTCATCCCTGAGAGGGCGCAGGTCCTGGCAGGTCTGCAGGATGCCCTGAATGATGGGCACTGTGTCTGCCAGCGTCTCCATCTCCTGCAGTGAGTTGAACACTCTCACTGCCTCATCCTGCAGACTGGCGTAACCCTGCTGCCTTTGGACTGGAAAACAAAATAGAGCAGAAGGTCACAGGTGAAGGGGGAGATCTCCTCATAATCCTTCATACATGCATGCTAGTTTTGGGTGCAGAATTGGGGGTGTACTCACGGCTGGTGACCTCTCCGTAGGGGAGCGGCAGTAGAGGGGAGTGCAGAGGATGCTGGGTATATCTGAGGATAGGATTCCTCCTGTACATTTGCTCCACTATGTCTGGGTTCACACTGTTCTCCTGAGAAGACACGAAAAGGATACATTCATCTAAAAATGCTCTTTCTATCTTGTGCAGGGGTGTCAAACATACGGTCTGTGGGTCAAAACAGGGCTGCCAAAGGGTCCGATCTGGTCGGTGGGATAAATTTGTCACGTGTCTGCATTTTACTTACTTTATCCAACTCATTCAGACTTTATTATATTGTACTTAGTTGCTCTTCCTATTAATATTACTACTATTTATTAAATATTTAAAACATTTTTTAGACTTCTTGGGTTGTATAAAAGCGTACAATCATGTTGCTTACATGTGCCTTTAAATGGCCCCATGTGGACATATCATTTTATTTAATTGAACTGAATCTAAAATTTTAACAATATTATTCATTTTACTAAAACTTTTGTGTACTTGTAATGCACATTTATAAATAAGTTGGTAAAAATATGTTTAATAGGTCCTTATTTTTCTTATGAAAAGTCATGTTACTGTGGTTATTCGTTGTTTGTGACAGAATAGTTTGTATGCAAATATTTCCATAGTGTAATTTAACTTTTTTGCACTAAAAAAAAGGCAAAAAATTGGAACTGTTATTACCTCAGCCAAGGAGGTTATGTTTTTGCCGGCGTTTATTTTTTTGTTGGATTGTTTGTTGGTTTGTGTACAACATAACTCGAAAAGTTATGGATGGATTTTGATGAATTTTTCAGGATATGTTGGTAATGGCGAGATCTGGAAGTGATCACTTTTTGGAGGTGATCTGGATCACCGTCTGGATCCAGGAATTTTTTAAACGATTCTCTTTTAGTTATTATTGATGCTGTTGTAGTACTAACAAATGTCCACCAGATAGCAGTGGAAGTCCTGTTTTCTCATATAGTGTCTTCAAATGTGTG